>VXAU01004607.1:485126-588557 GCA_013399695.1 Formicarius rufipectus | reverse complement strand
AAACATAAATATATATGTATATAAAATTCGTAGCTGAGCTGTGAGCCTGCAGTTCCCGGAGCTGGAGGGTCACACTCCAGAGCTGAACCTGTGCACAGACGTTTGGAAAACTGGTGTAGACACAAAGTTCCCGGTCCTTTGTCTGCCGTGGAGACATCTAAAACCATCTAAAAAAACATACCTGCGGGAGAGGGGAGCAACCGAGGTCCCGGGACATCCCCGTGTGGGGGGAGCCCGGACTGGTCCCAAGCCCGAGCTCTGGAATGCTGGAATCCCCTCCTGGGAATTCCAACCGGGATTGCGGGAACGAACCGCCTGCTCTGAACCCCAAAACGCCATTTGGGGTTTGCCATCAAAGCCTTGAACTGCCCCGTTTCACACTCCCAAACAGGACTGGAGTGTCCCTTTGGCTGCCCTAAGACTGCCCAGCCGGGACTGGTTCTGAAGTGCCAGCAACGCGGGACTTTGAGCCCTCCCAGGAAATGGGGGACTTGATCTCCGCTTCTGAGCCTCCCAAAACGTCCCATTTATTGGTTCCAGGACCCTAAAACTGGCCAAAGGAGCCCGGTGCCTCCCAAACACGGCGCTCGGTGGCTGTTTCTCAGTCACGAACACGCAGGACCCTCTCGGAGCCCGCAGCACGGCTCGGTCTGTTCTCCCCCCGCCCGGCCTGGAGCCCCCGAGCCGCCGGAAAAGGGGAATTTGTTCCCTCTCCCCCCAGCCCCGGGAGCCCCCGAGCGGAGTCGGCCCCGCAGGGTGCCCACCGGTGGGCACGGCCGGTACTGCAGCCCCCGGGGGGGTTTCAGAGCCCCCCTCTCGGTCACCCCCGAGGCCACCGCACCCCTCCAGCTCAGAACATCACCCGCCTTCCCGTCCCCATGGTGCTCCTGCCTGCCACGCTCCCTGGAAAGGAGGAAAGCTGAAGGAGGCAGCACAGGAAAGGACACCCACGTCACACGAGGTTAGGTTTATGTTCCAGCTTTATTTTCTGTCAGAGAGGCCCTGCTGTTCCCCTAGCTGGCACGGGGCCCCCCCCTTCCCATGCCGGGTGGGGATGGTGTCCCCACCCTGCCTGGCCCCAGGGCTGGGCTCCCTCCCAGGGACAAGGTGGGCAGTGCTGGATGCCCTGGGCACCCTAAGAGCAGTGCAAAGCTGGAACTGGAGCACCATGGATGGAGAAGGGCAGTGGTGCCATGCAGCGAGGCCACTGCACAAGGAGCAGAGGGGAGTGCCAGCCACTCCTCCTCCCCACATTATAAAAATACCAGTGCGACTTTCATTTGGCTTTTCAGTTCATAAAAAGCTTTCCCCCCCGAGCGTGCGCTCCGTTACACTTCGGTGCCGTCGTGCAAATTGCTGTGGACTTTCACCTCCAAGTTCACCTGCTTCACCTTCCTGCCCTTCCCCTGGCAGGCGCCACCCGTCTCCCGCAGCGGGTGGACGTTCCTCACGGTGCAGCACCGGCTGCCCGCCGCCCTCGGGACACCCCTGGGCAGCTCCACCTTGGTGTTCAAGGGGTGCTCCTCGGGGGCAGCCCCCCGCTTGCCCCTCAGCCTCCGACACGTCCTGGCGAGGAGGCACAGCCCGGCGAGCAGCAGCAGCAGCAGGGCGAGGGCGGCGACAGCGCTGCCCAGGGACGCGCCGCTCTGGGCCAGGGACGCCGCGACGGCCTCTCCCTCCCTCTCCAGGAGCAGCGACTTCATGTTGGTGCCGTTCTTAACCCTGTCGCCCTCGTTGTCGTAGACCAAGGAGTCGTCCAGCCCCGGCCCCTCGGCCAGGCCCCGGCGGCCGCGCCGCCAGCGGCGAGAGAGGGAGCGCTGCACACGCGGCCCCGCCGCGCTCTCCGGGCCGATCACGTAGATCACCTGCAGGTACCACTGGTGTCCGGCTTCCACCTTTCCCCAGGGGTGAGATGAGCACACAGGGAATGTTAGCAATGGCTTTTATGGCAAGTGGCTGCTGTGTTTTGTGTCCTGTTCCTGACAAAAGCGGCTCGGTGGGTTTTGGCGAGCACCTGCAGGAATGCTGATCACCAGGTGAGGCGTTCAGCCTTTGCCTGCTGCAATAGTTCACTTAGGGACATGAATAATATGGTTTTAAAGAGCTTTTTCCTTAGTGCTTTGAGGGAAAAAAAAGATCTTAAATTGACCAGAATAATAACAATCTTCATTCCGTGTGTCAGAGTTGGCTTCTGAAGGCCCAGAGCTTACAATTCACAAAGCATTTGCGAGATCCTGGACAGAGAAGTTACTTTTGGGCTAGCAGAAGTACATACCTTGTAGAGAGCATCCACCTTGAGAGTAAACCCATCGACTCCAGGCATGCTGCTTACTGAGTGGAACTCAGACAGTTCAGAAGCGAAGTGGGCGTCAAAAGGCACATCATGGAAATACTTATCTGTCACTTCCGGCTGGTTTCGGTCCTGGAAATCAGAGAGGGGTGATGAAGAGGAGGGCAAGCTCTCTGCTTTCCAAAGGCAGGCCAGAAGTCAGGACCCCACCCCTCATCCCTTCACAGCCAGGACCCACCCATCAGCGCCAGAACTCCCAGAGAGGGAGCAGTAACAGAGGGCTCACCAAGAGGAGGAATCGGTGTTTCAGGAACTTGTTGGGCTGGATGCAGCCGTACTGGGGCCCCTCGTTATAGACAGTGCCCGTGGGGTCAAAGAAAGGCACGTAGCCATCCCTGCCCGTGCACAGGTACACCTTTTCCAGCTGCAGCTTGTAAGCAGCATTGAGGTTCTGCTCCGGGTGCCAGAGCACGCGGCCATACAGGATCTGCCCTGGGGAGAAAGATGGGCTGGTGAAACAAACTGACAGAGACCAACACATTGTTTTGTGCTACAGGGCTGCAACGTGCTCAAAATGTCATTTGTTGCTGTGAAAGAGGTAAAGGCAAGGCTGGGTTTTACCCTTTTCTCTCCAAGAAACAGAAGCTGTGAAGGCAGAAACAATGGGCACGAGCAGAGCAAGGAAGGGAAAACAAATCCTACCTTTGGAAAAAGCCCCTTTGTAATCCATTTCTGCCAGGGACATTTCAGATTTGGTGGGGTCCATCAGAAACACCTTCTCGTTGTTACAGAGCTGGAACTCAGTGTTTAAGGAGTAGACAACAGGCACTGGGCGGTTTGTCTGCTGGAAGGCGATGGGGATCAAAAATCTGGCATTGGGACAAGAAAGGAAACAAAGACAAGGTGAGGTTTGGACACGTGTGCACCCCAAGCCCAGCAATCCTCCACTGTCCTGCTCTCAGTGGCAGGGAGGCTTCTGAGCCCAAGAGGAGGTTCCAGCCCCGCTCTGTTCCCTTCCTGCTGCTGTTGTGGTGTCCCACATGCCTGCTGGGACCCCACAAACACCCCAAACGGGCTGACACTGTCTTGCTGCAGTGGGGATGGGGCCTCCTTACCTCTCTGGAGCATGAGCTGTGCAGGGCAGGGGCTTGTCTCCAGGCTCTGCCCATGGCTGCGTGGGCTGGACAGTGCAGGGGATTAAGAAGATGGTGTACTCTCCAGAGTAGTCTTTCCTGGGAACAGAAAGGAGACCCTGCAGTCACCAAACAGGGCTCCAAGCTGTTCATCCAGAGCAGCACCTCTCCCTCAACCCAGAAACGCCCACCCAGCAGATGTCCGAGGGACAAATGGGGCCTGGGGTGTTTCATGTGACCCTCTGGTCACCTCTGGGATCTACCTACCCATGACTTCTCTGCTGGAAAAACGCCTTTAGAAAGAATCTGAGCTGATTTTTCCCTCAGCAGAGGATTTCCAGCCCTGGCACCCTCCAGCTCTGGCACCCTCCAGCTCTGAGCCCTTTACCAAGGCTGGCTCCCGAGCATTCCCCACTATCCCTGTGGCTATTGGAAGGGCACTGGGGAGAAGTGTGGGAAGCTGCTGCAGGGGACTGAACCCACCTGTTGTAGGAGCTGGTTGCTCTCCAGAGCTGGTAGGGCGAGTCAAAAGTCTGAGCACTCCACAGCAGCTGCAGGTCAAATTCAATCCCTCCCAGGTGCTCTGGAGTCATTAAAGAAGACCGGACATCTGGCAGGCTGTGGTGCTCCATGACAAAGAGCCCTGGAGGGGAGGACAAGTAGCTGACAGGTGAGGCAGAGCACAGAGAGGCCCCTGGTGGGAAGGGGTGTCTGTCAGGGTCACTGCTCTCACCTCTGAACTTGGCCTGTGTCTTGAACTCGATAACCAGCCGGCCATCGTCGCGGATGTAGATCCTGATGATCTGCAGCCGGGCCGAGAGCACGCTGTCCGTCTGGATCCCTGCAGGGACAGGGGCACTGGGGAGCACACACAGCAGCGCTGCTCCTCCAGGGGGGCTCTGCCAGCCCCAGAGGCATCTGGGAGAGCTCCAGAAGGCATGGTTCCATTTGGATCATTATCCACGTGCTGTCTGTGACTCCCCCAAGCAGAAGGGAAGGAAGAACTCTGAGTTCCCCCCATCAGTGAGAGCTGGGGGAAGGTGACGGCAGCTGCCCAAGAGACCACTCCAAATATCCCACTGGACTCCTCAAAGAAGAGAGAGCTCTTTTCCTGCAATGCCAGCTGTGCCCATGAAGAGAAGGGCTAGCTAAGCTGGCACATGCCCGGACTCCCTACATACCCTTGCCCTCATGGATCAGGACTGTGGTGTCAGTGAAGAAACTAAGGAAAAGCACAAACCAAGGAGGAGTCAATCCTCCTGCATGCCTCAGGCTTACCTGTCCTCCACAGAACAGTGTCATAGAAAAAGGAGAACTCCATCTCAGTGTGATGCTCCAGGGAGGCCCAACCCCTGGGCGCTGTCACGTAGATATAGGACACGTAGAGAGGCACGTGGACTGTCAGGAAGGACTGAGCAGAGTCCCGTACCTGCCAATAAAACCCAGAAAAGGGGGTTATGCACCTGCCAAATGAAGCCAGAGGTGACTGTCTGAAAGTTCTTTACCTTTACTGTAGGTACTTTAGACAACCCTGTGTTTAAATCAGGGTCAGGGCTGAGGCTCATTGGTGCCATGGGACAAAGGAGCTGTGGTACAACTTCATCTCTACACCCCCCCCAGTTTACAAGGCTGTGAATTAAAATTCAGCAATTCTGCTTGCTCAGGCCTCCCCCAGCTCTGTATTTATTATCTGCAGAGTGCAGCTGCACCCTGAAAGCCCCAGAGTGTTCAGGGAGACATTCCAGCCTGGCTCCATGAGCTCCATTGGGCAGATGTTCAGGCTAAGTAGCTCCTCTGGATTTGTGCAAATAATTGGAGCTATAAAAGGAAAGTTAACGAAGTATTCCAGGCTGGCAGGAATTAAAAGGGATTATGCTGGCCATAACATTCTGACTGGGAATTTAATGCAAGAACCTAAGTATGATGAGATACTCACTGGAGTGGGAGGTACATGGATAATCCAGCCATGAGAGGGCAGTGAGACACACTGAATAGTGAAAGTAACTAATTTATAGAGCATCTTTGACTTTTGCTGTGCCAGTTAATTAAGAAATGAGTTAAAACCCCCATGACCTCGCTGTGTTGTGGATCACACACTGCTCTGCCTCTGCTCTGTCCTTTGCTTATTTCTATTGGGTGAGAACGTTGTCAGAATTGCAAAAGAATAGAGCCCAGCTGAGAATGTTTTGTATTTCCAGTATGGTTTGATATTAAAAAAAAAATATTTTGCTGATGCTCTGAAGATTAAGAGAATAAAACCTAGAGTTAACCTAAGGAAAATAAATGAATTAAGTGCACACAGTACTTTTCCAGGTGAAAGGGGGGGAAAAGCCACAATCTGGTTGTACAGAGCAACAACTACACATGAGCACAAAGCCTACAGGGTGGGAAAGACCTGAGTTATGTGGAACAGCTTTGGACGTGGCCTCTCACCTGGAAGTCAGCAGTGACAGAGCCTCCACAGACATCAATCAGTTCAGTCATGTCGTAATAAGCATTGAAGGTCCAAATGCAGCTCTTGAGGTTGAGGTGCTGGTAGAGCTGGATCGTCTTGGGCTCCCTCACCGCAGGGTCCAGCTGGTAGGGGCGATCATAGCCCGGGCCCAGGACGAAGCTGTCGTGGGTCACTTCATCCAGGAACCCTGCCTCTGGGATGGAGAGACATCAGGACACTGATCCCTCTGCATTTTAAAGAGCCTGAGGTCTCATCTGCACTCTGGAATCATGGGAGCTCCTCTCCCTCGGTTATCCTGGAGGTCAAACTGAACATACACAGGGCTTCACAGGGGAAGAAGCCTAAAAATCCAACTTAAGGACCTATTCATTCAAGGTTGAAGTTAGCCTTTAAGAAGTGAGGAATAGCTTGAGTATGGAATTATCAGAATGAAGTACAAGCCACTGCTGACCATGGAACAAGCATGGATCTTATTCTGTGGAGTGTCAGCCACACAATCTGCTTGCTTTTTCCAGCAGTGAATGTACTGTGCCACTTTTTGTTGCCTCCTGCCCCATCACCTGCATGACCCAGACACAGCAATCCAGCCCTGCAGCCCCCTCTCTAACCACGTGCATATCCCCAAGAGAGATTTGAAAAGCAGAAAATCACAATCTCCTCAAACAGAGGAATGTTTAAACATTCCTGTGCATGGAATCATCTCCAATGGGGCAGCTCTGGTCACTGCTGTTAGTACAAGAAGATTAATTACTATTTACATCATGTCAGGAGAGCTCAGAGGAAGACAAAGCTGCCTTCTCTGCATTTCTTTCCTGGCTTCCACACTGAGGAAACGAAGTTCAAGGTTACCTGAGATGCCTCTGAGGTCTCTGACAGTGACCAGGTTGGAGCAGACGTGCTGGTGTCTGTAGATGGACTCAGAGAGGAGGAAATGCAGGTTGTGCAGTGGCAGGGTGGAGATGAGGGGCAGCATCCCATCCTGGTGGGGAATCTGCACTGAGATGTGGATCCTGGAACAAGCAGCACATGAGACAGCAGAAGAGAGCAGCCCTGGCAGGCATAGGAGCCTCATGCATTCCCTCCAGGCCCTACAGCAGCACAACCCAGCCCAGCCAAGTTGGCCTGAGGTTTTAGTTTCAGTTGGATTTCCCCAGATACACATCTGCTCATTAAGCTGTCCCCCCCAAGTCCCAGTTCCTGAGGGGAAGGGAGAGTGGGAGCACTACCCTGAGCACTCCATGCTGCATGGACGGATGTGATTTCACACACATGTTCTCCTCATAACCCCAGGGATCTCTGTAAGCCTGGGGGAGCTGGTGAAGGGCTGCACTCCCCACTTCTCCTGGCTCATACCTGTTGGGATGCTCCTTGTGCTTGACATCCAGGTACTTGAGCGTGGCAATGAAGGACTGTGCCTGGAACCCTCTGGCTGTCCCTGCAACCACAGGAGTGTGACAAATGGCACTGTCTGTGCCTATGGTCACCACGTTGCTCCTCAGGGGGGTCCCCACATGGCCAGCCTTGTCCACAGCCTTGGCCACACAGCGCACGTGGAACCGCCGGCTGAAGTAAATGCTGTCCAGCACCTGCGGGAGTGAGGAGGGAGAAACAAGTGGTGCTTTCAGCAGCCTCGGGGAAGAAAAGTGCTTAAAAAGACCCCTCCCCCCAAAAAAAAATCCCCAAGGAAGCACCACGCCAAGCCCAAGGAAATTTCCGCCTTTAAGCTCTGTGCTCCTGCAGCTCCAGCGTGCTGGTACCTTGTGGTTGACGCTGGTGAAGGGGGTGTTGTCAGTGATGGTCTCGAAAGGTGACCTGGCTCCGTTCCCATCCGTGGGAGCTGCCACTTCCCAGCTGAACTGGATGGAGGACTGGTTGATGCCGGCCTCGCCGCAGCGCTCCTTCATGACGGCGTGCCGGGGGAAGTGGGGGTCACAGGGGGTGACACAGACGAGGGGGTAGCCTGGGGAAGGGGACCTCTTAGCACCCTCCTTGGTCACTTCTTCCACCCGGTCGTAGTCAGCCAGGGTGACAACCTGTGGGGGTGTGAGATGGGGCTGAGGGGAGGGGTGGGAAAAGCCATCCTTGCCCCCCACCCAGATCTCCGTTTGGTTCCACTGCGGTCTGTACTTGAAGGGCACTAAATCACATCTGCTGCAAGAGAGACTCACCACGGGAGGGGCTGGGAGAATCAGGCTCCCCGTTGCCTCCTGATCCAGAATAGTCACTGTTGCAGTGCTGGTGTCCCCCAGAACTGCTTCCACTGGATCATCTGGGCCCAGCACCAGAGAAAAGGACTCGTGCCATTCCCGGTCTTCATTGGACATGATTTCCACCTTAAACATGATGTGGGTCACACCTGGGTGAGGGAGTGCAAGAAAAACAGAGAGAACTCGATTCATCATCAGAGACTTGCTCTGAAGTTCTTGTGAAAACCCTGCACAGCTGCTGCTCCAGGCTGTGAGCAGGGAGACATTCATGATAAAATACACATTATAAAATTTACTGCCACTCATTGCTGCTAGTAATTTAGCCCTGTCCCCACAGGAGTCTGCTCTAGACATAAAACTCCAGCTATGACAACTGATCCAATCCACCCAGTGATAGATTTACTAGCAGATGCCATCTAAGGATTAATAATGGCTGTCTTGCCTGTGTCCAGACCAAAAATCTAGGATGCAAAGCACACTCCCACCCCTGCTCTCCCTCACACTGCTGTGCAGAGCTGTTTGGTGAAGGCTTTTGGTCCAGCACTGTGGTCTGTGCTGTCCCACTGGATCCTGACAACTCCCTGTGGAGCCTTACATCCTCTGAGGATGACTACACTCTCACATGCCAGGTGCCACTGCTTCCTCCTCTGGTCTGATCCCCCTTCTTTTAACACATCCCCTTTATTTATTACAACAAAATCACAGCAGGCCAGAAGAGGAGGCAGAAAAGGCCACACCTAATGTGAGGAAAGGGGAAAAATCTTGCACCCCACCTGTAACACACTGCAGGGCCGGACAGGCCACTCTTCCCACAAAACACTGTGCTGATCCCAAGAGCAAACCCCAAATCAAACCTAACCCCCAAAACCTAAGGGGATATTCTGCCTCCTTGCGGTCAGACCGGTGTTGTGTTGCAACGAGTGGCTTTCTCCAAACCTCCTGATGCGCACAAGGTGCCACCCCCACCTCCAGCCCTGCCTCCAGGGACCCTTTACCTGGGCTGAAGGTGAGCATTCGACTCTTGGGATAGTAATCCACCCCTGCCTGCGCCGAGCCGTCGCGGGTGCTGCAGCGCACCTTGGAGGTCCTGTTCTGGTCCCCCCTGCGCACCACCACGATGGGTAAGGTGGCAACACCCTCCGGGCCCCGCGGCTCCCGCACTTGGTATGCAGCTTCTTCGAACTCGATGGTGGGGGCTGAAGGAAGAGCAGTGAAGAAAAAGCCCCAGGTGTGCACCCCTGACTGACTCCAGGTGGAGGGCACTCAGCACCTGCGGTGAGAGAAGCTCGGCTCCTTTTGGACTCATCTACACACCTTGAGAGAAAGGGGCTCCTCAGAGCAGGGGTCATGATGGGGGGGGTGGGTGTGAGTGAGGGCAAAATCCAACAAGTGTATTGGGTTACAGAGGATGGCAAATGATTCTCCCATCCCTGCCTCCCACTGAACCACAGGCCCTCAGATCCGTGCCATGTGCTGGTGCTGCAGTCACACTCCCCTTTTCCACACACATCTCTCCAGGCTATGACACACAGCAACCCCCCATGGAACTTCAGGGGAATGGGGAACAGGACAAACAGGTTCAAGGACTGTTACTGATCCCTCCCTTCAGCCAGTGACTTGTACACAGGGCTGTGACTGGCACTGAAGGCACCTCTGTGTACTAAGCTGAACCCAAAATTACTGCTGGGACTGTGCTGACTGCCTCAGAACCACAACAACATCCTTGCTGAGCATCCTCACTTACCATCTTCATCATTGGTGATGGTTATGGCTGTCATGTCCATCTTCCCAATCCTAGCTCCACTCCAATGGTTTCCAAGCGGGCTACCAAGATAGACCTGGAACTGCTCTTCAGGTTCAAAGGCAGAGTCATCACTGATGTAAACACTGCAGTTCTTCACCTAAAGCCAAGTAAAAGAGGAGAAAACAGCAAATACTGATAAATCTGATGAAGCCACAAAGGGCCAGGCTGTACTTCCCTATCCAGAGTTTCATGTCTGAGTGCTGTCCATCCTGGAAGAAACACTTGTATTTTTAGGGCTGCTGCTTCAGTGTGGACAAACCACACTGTCAGATGACGAGACACAACAGTGAAAGCCTCTCTTCCCACAGCTCTCTGCTACAACAATCCCGAGTCCTCCTGACACACAGTGTTTGTATTTCACAATTTAATCAGCTTAACCATGAAACAAACAGCCCCTTCTCAGCCAGGACAAGAATTCATGTCAGCTATGAAACCAGTCTGGACGGCCTCTGTCAGCCCCTTCTGACAACGCAGAGTTCAAGGAGGAGATCTGAGCCTCTCCTGAGCCATGTTTATTTCATTCCCCCAGGCTCAGCTCACCTTCTCCCCTTTCAAGAAGGTGATGCGAGACTCCTCTGCGTTCCTCCTTTCCACGAAATCCTCCACGACCTGTGCTGTCTGGCTCTGGGTGTAGCACCTGACAGAGGACTCATAGCTCAGGTCCCCGGTGCGGAATATGGGGATGTGCAGCGTCCCCTCCTTCTCCTTCACTTTGTAGGTGTCCTTGATGAACTGCATGCTGGGCACTGCAGGGAGTCACAGAAAGAGTCAGGCAGTGCTGAAGCTCCACAGAGAGCCAAGAGGCTGGGATGGATTGGATGGAGCTGCCAGGGGTAACTCACCATCCTGGAAGATGTCGTTGATGGCCACGATGGCTTGGAAGGGCTTTGCCAGCTCAGCTCCCTGGGGTGAGCTGAGATAAACCACAAAGGTCTCCAGCCCTTCTATCACTGGGTACTGAGCATCGTCCAGGATTGTCAGGGGGCAGAACTGGGAGGAAGGTAGAAGTCCTGCTCTTAGAGGTGCAAAGATTTCATCCTTCCCAGATTTGGGGGTCTAATGGAAAGCCTTTATGCCAGGTATATCATGGCAGATACACACAGAAACATGGGAAAAGTGTCACCAGAGAGAGCAGACTCATCAGGAGTCCAAGTGGCTCCTCACCTCTTCGGTCTTGCCTGGCCTGAACTCTATTTTCCTGGAGCTGGGCACATAATCGACTCCGGGGCTGGCAGATGGGGGATCCGATGTCCGAGTAGCACACCACACCGAGGTGGAGGTTGAGAGATCAGGTCCCTGCCGGAGGACTGGGATCTCAATGTTCCCTGCATCACCAGTTGCACGCAAGAGACAACAGGGTGAGACAGCAGCCAGGTACACACCCCAAACCCACTCCTTTCCCTTCCCCACGAGGGCAGGGGGGATCCTGGCACCCCTGTGGCACACCTTGGACAGCTGTGCTCCTCACCTGCAGCCTCGCTGACGGTGAAGGTGGCATTGCCCAGGAACACCGTGGAGGCGTCGTTGGGCCCGGCGATGACGACGGTGGCTGCGGTGCGGCCGCCAACACGCGCGTTGCCCGAGGCAGCAGCCAGCACGAGCTCGAACTCCTCTTCCTCTTCATACTCACTGTCATCGACAAGCACGACGTCACAGGTGACCACGGTGACACCCGGCCCGAAGATGATCCGGTTCTCCTCCGCCATCCCCCGGGACTTGAAGTCGGAGCCGGATTCCAGCATAAAAGGGCTGCTGCCCGTGGCAGATCTGGGGACGGTGTAGCAGATGGCAGACACGGTGCTGCTGGTATCCCCTAGGGAGCAAGCAACAGAAAAAAGCCACAATTCTGTGGAAATATTTTTAGTCCAACTCTGCCTTTCACCACTTTTCCTCCCATGGGGCTCCTTCTTGGCTTGACCTGATGCCTTAGGACTTTATAAAACTGTGTATATATTTGTATATTTTTATACAGCTGGATAGCTTCTCATATTTCATGCAGCAACTAGCAGTTTCTACCTCTGTAGAAAATCCTGCATTTCTGTGCTAAGGGTAAGGTAGTGACTAGAGCATCTTGCTTGGGACTCATGTACCAGGCCTAGAATAACAATCCATGTTGTAGTCAAAACAGGAATGAAGACACAGGGACCTGGAAGAAGCTCCAAGGAGGGAATGTGACATGAAGATGATGATGGTGAAGAAGGGGTCTTGAGACCCCCAACTCAATTCTAAGGCAGCGTGCCAAGGGGCAGACCTGAGGGTGGCACCAGGGTGGACGGTTCTTGGCTTGGATGCAACCTTTAGTTATGGTAATTAAGCAATGTTACAAAATTAGTCAGCGTGCATGTCTACCAACTTTGTGAAGCTGAAAAGCTGTTCAGTGAAGAGCTGTTCTCTGCCTCACCCAGATAATACTGCCTCGAAAGGGTTTCCCTCAGTTTTAGGCAACAGACCCACCTTTCCTGACAACAGGAGCTGAGAGGAACCCAGCGCTCTCGCTGACGTGGAAGGTCTTCCTGTCGAACTGCAGGGTGGGCTCGTCCTCGGGGTCGGCGATGGTGACGGTAGCCCGGGTGACGTTCCCCAGCAGAGCATAGGCTGGCATGCTGAGCTCCACGGAAAAGCTCTCCGTGCCCTCAAAGACGTCATCATCATTGATGACGATGGTGCAGGCCTTGGTGTCCTCCCGCTCCTCGAACTGCACCTGGAAGGCAGGAAGCCGGCAGCTCTCCTTGGACTGGGGTCTGGAACTTCCTTGGTGTTTTTATCCCTTTTCACCATGAGCTCCTTCCTCCAGGCCTGAGGGCAGGTCTGGCCAGGCTGTCCCTGTCCTGGTGTCCCCAGCCTACCTGCCCTGCATGCTCCACATAGTCCTGCAGTCCCGGCTGTGACCCGGGGCCGGCCGTGGCCGTTCCCTGCTCCGTGCGGCACAGCACGATGGAGTACTGGTTGAGGTTCCCGACCCGCCTCACGGTGACACTCACAGAGCCAGAGCTCTCTCTCACCTTGTAGCTGGAAAAGGATCAAGCAGATACAAGGAACAGGCTGGGGATGGGGAGCAAGCCCTGTGTGATTTATGTGATGCTGAGCACCACGAACTCGGGGTCAGTGTGGCCTCCATGGAAAATCTAAGGGACACTATTAGCCAGGGGTTTGGGCAGAGGGCAGCTGCTCGATGGTTTAGCCCAGCAGGCCCCTTTCCTCAAGGACAGAATTTCATTCTTATGCTGCAGGGCCCAATCACACTTACCTGGTATGTGTAAAGCTGAGGAGAGACCACTGGATGTGGAAGACGTTGCCCCTGACCACGTTGGGTTTGCTGTCCTTCACTAGGAACTGAAAGCTGTCCGTGGTCTCCTGAGCCTTCTCCTTGTGCATCACATAGCGAATGAGGCCCTGGTTCACATCCTCTGTCAGGGGGAGACATCCAGTGAGCCGACACAGAAATCCAACAGCAGTTTTACAGACCCTGCAGGGATGGGCGTCTCCACACTCCCCCTCACTTCCCTTTCCTGATGGAGGGCCTCTCAGCCCTGTAAGAGTAATCCTTCCACACAGAGCTGACTCTGCAAGGTTGGCTACACATCTACCAGCCCTTGTGATGACCTACAACTCCTCTTTACTGTCCCAGGTCAAATCTCCAGGTCTAACAAGTCTGGAGAACCCGGATGTGCCGCAGGACACAGGCTGGCATATATTAGGAAATTACAGGACTTCTGCAACTGAGAACAATGTTTATTTTCTACACTCTTGGGAGATTGGCCCCTTGTCTTCTCCCCTCCCACCTTTTTTTTTTCCTTAACAAACTGAAGGAAATAAACAGCAGGACACAGCCCAGCTCCATACCCTGTGTAAAGGTGGTCACAGCTGTCCCTGGTTGCAGCTTGTTCTCCACATGACCATTTCTGGGGCCAGTTGTTATCTCATAGATCAGCTGTTTGTCATCTGTGTCAGGATCTGTCGTCAGTAATTCCTTCTTAGTGATGAGGTTGGTTGCCTGGATTAAAGCCAAAGCAACAGAGTAAAACCCTGGAGCTCCAGCAGTGCCAGTCTGATTGACTGTTGACACAGAAAGCCCAACCATCCCTCTGTCAAACAGTTCTCCATGAGGGAAAATCTAGGGATGTGAAGGCACAAAGCAGCCTTGGACAGACAGACACTACACAAGGTGTTTGACAGTGCAGGAGGGATTCAAATTGTGCCTCACATGGGGTTTGTTTAATTAAAAGAACCAATGTGGCCCAAAGAAAAGCAAAGTCAGAAGCAGCTGCCCAGCCTTATCTAAAGAAGTTTAGTTAGGACAAATCCTTTGGTTTCACCTGCAAACCTTTGCTCCAGGAACTGTGCTGATGCTCAGGTGAGGCCTGGCTTTGCAAAAAAACATCTGCAAACAGCCTCAGGTTGAAGGACTTGCTAAGGACAGTTCAAGGTGCCCTGGGGACACTGCACTAGGGCCCTTCTCAAATGCCCTCACATGGATCTGACTCCGTTCCACCACATTTTGCTTTCCCTTTGAAAATAAAACGCTTTTAAGAGCAGGAGAGAGAGAATTGAACTGCCCGAGGCTGCAGGAGTGCTTTCCCTTAAGTCAGGAATTGGAGCTGAGATGGCCATTTCTGAACACAATTCCTTCCTATAGTGTCTTTCAATCTTTTTTCTTAGGAAGAACCAAAGTGTTCCTTTGCAGTTAATGCTGAGTCCTCAAAAACAAGCCAAGAGAAGGGGTTTTGTTTGGACTTCAGTGGAACAAAGGCATGTCACAGCAAGAAATCCCCATACCATATCCTTGGAATGCCATGTGCAGAACAACATCAAAACTCCTCCACCATCAACAAAGCTGAAAATATACCCTGGGGTAGAGGGATTTTCTCTATCACCAAAACAAAAACGCTGAAGCATCAGGATGTTTTTCTGGAACAGGGACAACCCAGGCAGAGCCCAGGCAGGTGGTTACCTTGCCATCCATGTGCTCCAGCCACTGCAAACCCAGGTTGGTGACCACCCTGGGCGTCCCGTCGTCCACAGGGAGAATGTCCACTTGGAAGTGCTGCGGTGCTGCTGTCATGACCTGGCAGAAGTTCAGAGAGACAGGTGCTACTTTGGGAGTCACGGCCTCACCCATCCCTCCATGGACCCACCACCACCTTGGCTGGGATCAGGGCCTCCCTCACACCCCCTGTCACAGGTGGAGGCCAAGGAGGGACCCCCACGCTGGAGCAGGGGGTGGGAAGGCCTGAAAGCTGTGCCCCCCACCTCCCTGCAGCCCACAGAGACCATCGGGGTGCACGCCTCCCCCCTGCAGCCCATGGGGTGACCCCCAGGACAAGAGCAATGGCACCAACAACAACCACCTGCAAAACCCCCATTCCCTGCTCCCTGGAACTGCTGGAAAAAGGGAGGAGTGAGAGTAGAAAGGTGTTCTTAAGACTGATGTACTTCTTACTTTTTAGTTTTCTGACTTTCAGTTTCAGTTCTTATCTCGTTAGTAATAAATTTCAGTATTTAGCCACCCTGAGTTTGCTCTGCCATTATCTCTCAGCCATTTTTTTGCCTTTTCTCTTTTTCCTTTCCCTCTGGGGAAGGGGTGGGGGGGCCTGGAGGTTTGGGTGGACACCGGGTGAAAAGCGCCACACCCCTTCTGCCCTCACCTTCTTGCCCTGGTCCTCCACGAGGAAGAAGGGGTTGGTGCCATCGGACACGGTGAAGGTGAAGTGGTCCCTGAGGGAGCTGCTGCCATCGTGGCTGTAGGTGACACGGTTCTGGTAGATGTCCTCCATGGTGAAGGTGGTGGTGCGGGGCTGGCGCTGCCCACTGTGGGAGCTGAGCTCAATCACGCCGTGCCGGGGCGGCTGCACCACTGTGAACATCACCAACTGCACCTGCACCGAGGACATGGGGAGGGGCAAAGCTTGGGATGTGGCCTGGAGAGGGACCTTCTGCCCAGGCATGTCCCCTAGCATGGTGTGTCCAACCAGGGCTAACGCAGCCCCCACAGGGAACTCATTCCCCCCCATCCCTCTCCCTTTCTACAGAACATCACACCAAACTACTGGTTTGGCTGCTCTGAGGCAGCACCCAGCCCTGAGACAGTTGTGTGAACACGGGAGCAGCCACCCCATCCTGCAATGTGTCTCCTGCTGCTTTCCATCAGGGAGGAGGCAGCAAAAACCCCTTGGGGCAGGATTTTGGCTGGGGGCAATAACAGGCAGCCAGGAGCTCACTTGCTGCAGGGAAGTGGCAGTGAGTTAGAGCCAATCCTCCAGCCAGACCCAGGAGGTGGAAGAGGAAATGCCATTTTCATCCACGGTAGGCATAAACTCAGTGTCTTTAAGCACAAGCCCATTTTCCTGACAGATGTACAGCAGCAGAAGAGGGGAGGAGGCAAGGGGGAGTGCTGTCTTACCTCTGTGTCAGCATCTGTGGCTTTAAGCTCAAACTCTGTGATGGTTTTTCTCACCCCTTCCTGAACTGTCATCCCGAGGCTTTGCACTACAGGTAAGGAGTCATCCACAGGGTTTATGGTGATGTCAAACATCTGGCTCACCTGGAACAGAAGGAAAAACCTCCTGACATGAATACAGCCTTCCAAGAGTGCAACTTCATTGCAAGACCACAGTGATCCCCAGTTCCAGTCACTTCATTTCAGCCTTGTCTGGTGACTAAATCTGAGCTTCTAAGCCCAGACCGTGACCTTTTTTATCCCTCCCCACTAACTCATTCTCCCTCCCTCTCTGGTATTTGTGGGCATCCACTTTCCCTCCCCTCTCTCATTCTACTTTGCCCCTCTCCCTCTATGTGCAGCTGTGATTTTCCTCCTTCAGAAAGTAGGAAGGAGACCTTTCCCAAGGGTGTGACTGTCCTCACTACATCACCAGCGCATCGGATCAAAGCCGAGCTCCGGGAGCACTTGGCAAGCAGGGGGAAAACAGACCCTCAGATCTTGGTACACCAGTCTTGTGAGGCCACAGTGCAGGTGGCTCCTGCTCCCTGCACAGGGCCAGCTCCTCTCCCTGGGGGGATGTAGGAATTCTCACAGCAGGAGAAGCAAGAGCAGCCACCTCTGCCCACGACAAGCTGTGCCAACAGCCACGCTGGGACTCACCTCGTTCGTGCCATCAGAAACAGCAAAGGTGAAGGCATCCGCGTGCTTCTCCAGGTCACTGGTGTGGACGTACTGGATGCTGCGAGAGGCCAAGTCTGCCTGGCTGAAGGAATCAATACTCATCCCTAGAAAAAGAGGAATAGGGGAAAAAGGTGTAAAAGAAAGATCAAGGCAGGGAAAAACGACAGGAAGCTGGACATATCTGTCCCATGAACCTCAGCTGGATCAGGTGACACACAGCTGGCACAAAGCCTCCCCAAAAACTGCAAAATAAAGTCCAGGCTCCTTCCCAGACTTACAGTTTTATGAAGGCACATCCCACTGCCAGGACACCCTGCTGGGGATGGGCCTCTGGGGGATGAGGGGGAAGAGAAGCTGGGAGGAAAGCGATTCATGCAACACTTGGCTTGTCTCTGCTGGGCTGGACTAATCCAACCATGGCATCGTTGGGTATGAGCTAAAGGTCTCCTGGCCTCCCAGCAGTTCTCCAAAATGCCTTCCAAGTGTCTGCTCTCTCTGACCTTCCTTGTAGCCCCTGCATTTAGAACAAAGTCCCTTTTTCAACAGTGATTTATAGTGACATCTTTACAGGTCATTAGGTGTGACACAGCCACAGAAAGGGACCTGACAAGCATTTCAAAAAGCACTTGAGCTTTTTAACTGTCACTGCTGTATTTGGCAGTTTTACTGCTGTTAACAACAAACACTCTGACAAAAAGTTTGCCACCAATATATCAGCCAAAATGGCTACTGACACGTATTGGCCACACTACAAAAGACATCAGGATCTGGTTCAAATAACTGAGCCAAAAGGGAATGATCAGCCAAGATTTCCTCAGAGCTCATTAGCTCTAAAGGTTTGGTTCCTCTTTTGAACACTCCACTACCTTCTCCTGAGGTGCAGGTCATTTAAATCATGCGAACAATTCCTTTACAGTCTGTGACCCTCTATCTTCCTTAGTCCATCACAGACAGGGAAAAGGATAGAAACCAGAATCATCACATTTTAATTAACAGAAGGAATAAAATCCTTAGCCCGGGTCTCCAAAGTACAAGATTCACTGTTCAGTTTGCAATTCAGACAAAAATATTGCAAGTTTTTAATTTACTCTCAGCAGGGGGTTTGCTTATTATAACTTTCATTCATTATTCCTGCCCTTTCAACGTGAGAGGATGAGGTAAATCACACACTAAATCTTAGCTGCACAGGGACTGTCTGCATCTTGAAAACACTCACAGCAGAGATTTCCACTTTAATATTATGTTAATGAGAAATCTAATGCTAAGAAGAAATGTAATCTTAGATGAGTATAATTAAATTAGGAGAGCACACTATATGACAGCAGAGATTTAGCTTAATTCATCAGAGAGGGGCAGCACACTCACACTGTCAGCAAGCATGGAAGGCAGCTCTAAAATTCAGATCACATCTGCAGGACTTCCACAGGACTGACCAACCCCCCTCCCTGAAGGACCAGAATTCATTATCCAGCATATCCATCACACCCTGATGTAGCTTCCTTTTAAACTAACTCAGTGGATAGTTCCTTTCCTCCCTCCAAGGCACAGCCAGGGAAAGAGGCTGGTTTTTAGGGATCAAGGGACATCCTGGCCAAGAGGTGGACAGAAAGCAAGTTGTCTGCTCCCCAAGGTGGGCTCTGCTTCCATGAACATTAAGGGATAGATTCTCTGGGGCACTGTGCTATTCACAGCAAAAGCTGAAGGTTTTCCTGCCTTGCAGAAGCAGCAATAAGAGCATAAATTGGCCCAGAGGCTGAATAAATGCTCTGCCTGTGATTCTCAGGCTGCCTTACCTCCACTCACCTTTTTCTCCATCTCTCTGGGCTAATGACCATTTGATTCCCAACGGGAAACAGAATTCTGTCCTGCAGCCTCCAAGTCCATTTTTCCTGCAGTGAATCTTTAGGGGGTCAAAAGCCTTGTCTCTCCAAGGACCCAATGGAGTGAAACACTTCCCTGCTCACCTGGGGAGGCCACGTGCTCCAGGTGGCCCAGCTGTGGCTGTTGGGTGACCTTGTACTGGAGCTGGGTGGGCTCACTGTCCTGGTCAGTGGCCGAGAGCTGCAGAGTCGTGATGGTCTTCGCAGAGTTCTCATCCAACAGCAGCCCTTTGTTAGTGGTGATGGAGGGGGGAAATCTGTCCTCTGCAAGGGTTAAGGACAAAGCTGAGTTAGGAGACAGTCACTCTTCCTTCCCTGGTGTTATTCACATCAGGTACTTGTGCTCAAGCAAAAGACAACACACACACAAATGTTGTGCTAATTCTAAAACAAGAACTTTGGGTCTTGGCATTGAGGGGATGGAAACATTAGAATGTCTTAAAGACAATTTGAACTGCATGAAGGTATTAAGGGGAATTTTTCCACCTTCTCAGTGAGTTTGCCAGAAGTCAAAAAACTAATCCTCACACCCACAGACTCTCCCCACACCTCTCACTTCCAAGGCCTTTGAACTGACAGCGCATCAAAGCTCCACCTCAAGAACTACATCTTCACTTGCAATCCACATGGGATGGGAACCTGTGAAGGCCTGGGCTCTGCAGCAAAGCAAACAAAACTCCAGCACTCTCCTTTACCTAAAACACGGATATGAAACACCTGGTCTGTCAGTTTGTTGCCATCTGCATCGGTGACATCAAAGGTGAAGGGGAAATGTCCACCGGGCTCGCCTTTCCTGTGGCTGTAAACCACTTGCCCTGGAGAGAGGAACAGGAGAAAAGAGGTGCTTTATTACAGGCTGCATCATTTAATTCATGGTTTGGAAGCAAGCACCATCAGCTGAGGGACTTGGGGCTTGACAGAGCTCCTGGATCTGTGGTTCGTTACTTTCTCTCTTTATTCTTTTTCTCCTGCTGAGAGAGACTTTGTAACATTTGCTTAATGATACATTTCTCTGCTTTGATATAACAACCTTATTGTACTTCTTTC
Organism: Formicarius rufipectus; assembly: GCA_013399695.1. Lineage (NCBI taxonomy): Eukaryota > Metazoa > Chordata > Aves > Passeriformes > Formicariidae > Formicarius > Formicarius rufipectus. The sequence continues at coordinate 568,621 of VXAU01004607.1, read as the reverse complement.
CCTTCCCTGCTTCAGGTCATCCTGCCCCTCTCACAAGGATCAATCACAGAATCATGAGATGTCTCAAGCTGAAAGGGATCCATAAAGGTGGAACTCCCTGCTCCTTGCAGGGCTACCTAAACCAGCCACATTTATTTGCACTCTCACCTTTGTTTATATCAGCCTGGGTGAAACTTTTGACGGGTCCTTTGGCGGACACCTGGACTGGGTTATCACTTCTGGTCAGCTGCAGGTGGCCCCTGCTGGGATCCCTCCTCAGGACAAACCTAAGTGTGGAGTCTGCTGAATAACCTGCTGCTGCTTTCAAGTGCTGAGCTGTGAGTGGAGCTGCAGAGCCTGGACCAGGGAGAGAAGTCCACAGTCAGCTTCAGCAGAGGGACTGGTTTACACCGGCCCATCCAGCACTACCAAGCAATGCCATTCTCCTCATACCAGCTGGGAGCTGCAGGTCCCTGTTGACAGCTAACATGGGTGGCTGCTTCTTGGGCAGCTCCATGGAGAACTCCAGCGTCCCTGCCTGTGTGTAGAGCCCATCTGTGATGGAGAAGCCCAACTCATCCGTCTGTGCCGCTGCGCCGCTCCGGGTGTACACGATCAGCTCGTCCAGGATGTCCTGGTAGGTGAAGGAGGAGCCCTTGGCCAGCACGTGGCCACGCTCTGGAGGCTCCACCACGCTCTGTCTCCTACGGAGCTCACCTGGCAAACCACAGATGCATCAGAAGGGTGGGGACAGGACAGCTGTTACACACGCTTGGGTATGAAGGCAGAGACACCGACATAAAAACACTCCTCTCTCATCCCCTCAACCTGCCAGGACTTACCGTGCTCAGGACTTTGGCTCACCACAATGACCAGCTCACTGCTGTGGGTGTCCAGGTCCTGCAGGTTGAGGGAGGCGTTGGTGACCACCACCCCGGAGCCCCCCTGCACCCGGACAGGCTCCAGCACCATCTTCGGGGGCTCATCGTTCTGCCTCTGCACAAAGGCACACGGTCAGCAAAGGGAAAGGAGCATGGGGAAAAGACCCACCTGAACGGAATACAAGCTCCCAAACAACAGCACTTGGTGCTGGACATCACCACACTCTCCAAATCTATCCAGCATCCAAGAAGGAGGAGACAGCAGAGTAACAAGCCCTGGGGAAAAGGCTGCAATGCACAACTTCCCTTGGGCATCACAAAGCAAATTACACGCCTGCAGCAGCAGCAGAAGGAAACTCCCTTTGATCTCCTTCCAACATATGACAAAGGAAAGAGCAAAGCTGGCACTTGAGCAGTGTGTGTGTGAAAGGAGAGGGCTGTGGCAGCCAGCAAGGACGGGCGTACCTGGATGGTGATGTTGATGCTCTGCACCTCAGACTGGCTGAAGCCATCGCTCACATAGAAGCTGAAAACATCACTCGTGGGCTCAAGGCTTTCATGCACGCTCTGGAAGTAGTAAATGCTGTTCTCCAGAACGTCTTGAAGGGAAAAGGAAGCATCTGTGGTCCCAGCAGACTCACTCTGCGGGCCAAAACTCTCACCTGCAAACCAAAATATCAGGAGTGAAGGGGTGTTCAAGTCACTGATTAACTAAACATAAAAGCAGCAGGACTGGGAGAAGAATGGCACATTGTGAAGGCTGCTGAAGGGTGGATGTTACTTCCTACAACAGGGATTTCCACATCTTTGAGGAAAGCAAACTCTGCTGAATTCCAGGCATGGCACAAGGGATCCCATTCATAGGATATGATAGATATGATCCTGTCAGGACCACAAACCATCCAGAAGGGAGAGGAGAGAGTCAAGCAATTTACCTGTCTTAGTGTTTTGGATGCAGCCATACATGGGCAGAGTGACAACTGTGACCCTCAGGTCCTCCTTGGCAGCAGTATCATAATCAACACTCAGGTGGTGATGAGCCACCAGTGGGATCCTGCCCCCCTCATCCACCTGGAGAGCAAGAGCAGACAACACAAATCCTCACTGAACAAGGCTGCCTCGTGGAGGAGGCTTGTCCAGGTTCTGGAGTGCTGCCCCATCCTCCCCTAGATATGTCAGGCAGGATATCAGCCGGGAGGTGAGATGGGATGGGAAGAAAAAAGCTTGCCTGGCACCCAGGAGGAGCCCGTGAGGGCTTTATCAGGGCAGCAAGGGAACTGGCAGAGTCCCTCTGATCTCCTGGGAGGCCAGACCTGCATTTCTGGCTGGGGAGAGCCTTCTGAAGGCAAGGCAGGGGGAATGCAAAGCTGGAAAGGAGGGGGGTGGCTTCAAAAGGCTTTGATAAGGAGTGTAAAATGCTGTGTCAGTCCAAAGCACCAGGTGTTTTCAGACTTCACACACAGGCTGGTGAAATAAGGGATGAAATATTGGACAGGGATAAATCAGACTTGTTCCGCTGATGCCAAAAGGACTCCTTAGGGAGAACCAGCTCCTGACTGGGTGTCAGCAGGGAAGGTTCAAGGATGCAGGCTCAAGGCCTCCTCTGGCCTCTAAGTGATTTGTTAACCCTTTGCACTCACGGCACTGCGTGTGCAACACCCTGTTTTTCCAGTGATTTCCCCTCAGTCCAGGAATACTGTCCAACGGCTCACTTTTCAGCCCTTTTCCTCACTGTTCCCATATCCTGGGCAGCCACTTACAGCGATGTGGTCAGCAAAAGCAATGAGTGAGGGCAGGGTGTGGGCAGGTGTGATAGTGATGGTGAACATCTGCCTGTCCAGCCGGTTGCTGTCACCATCAAGGACAGAGAAGTGGAAGATGTCTGTAACAGGCTGCTTGCTGGTCTCAAACGTGGTGGAGTAGCTGTGGAATCAAACACAGCCTGGGTCAGGGAGTCTCATGGACAGTAAGGAAAATACCCCCTGTCCCTGCAGCCAGAGGTGAGCACACACCTCTTGGAAGAGAGGTGATAGCTCACTTCCCAACCCCTCCTCATGTTCATTCCCTGGATTCTTTTAAATCACTGGTTTAGGTGTTGCCTACCTGGAGTGTCACCATGACATCACACAGAAAAAACCCCCAACATAATTTGAAGCTACACCAACTACTGGCAGTTCAGACACACAGAAACACCTTAACTCTGCACACAGGAAATTCTCATATCCATAATCCCAGAGGATACAAGAGCCAAGAAAGGCAAAAATGTCTTTGAAACACTTCACTAGCAAAACCTAGTCCAGAGATGCCTGGGGGAAGCCCACTGAGCTTTTAACTGGCATGGCTTGAAGAATAGCTCTCTTTGCTACCTGATCCTCTGGCTGTTGATGTCTTCCATGGTGAAATTATAAACCTTGGAAAGCTCTTCATCCCAGGAGCCTGACATCCGTAAGAGGGTTCCATATGCAGGCAGAGATATCAACTGGATCCTTATCTCGGAGTCAGGAGAATTGTTGTCCTAAACAAGAAGAAACAAACCAAGTCAAAACAGGACAAAATCAGCCACTGTTTTCCCCCACTAAAAGTGGAAGGATAACTCAGTGTTGTACAGGGAACTGTATCTGCCCAGATGGGTCAGATCCATGGGTGATGAATATTAAATGAAGATCTGTTGATGAGAGGAGCATTGAATGGGTTGACATTTTCAAAACCCACCACAAAATGAATTTTCACTTTCTCTCAGCTCAGAGGTTTTCTTTGTTCCTTTGTATCACATCAACACAGTCTCCCAGACATAAACCTGGTGTTTTCATTTTCAAATTACTTCACACTAAACTAAGAGCTGATTTTGGCTCTTTTCAGCTACATGAAGTACAACCACTGCTATGATATCACAGCTCAGATGCCATCTTTCTTAGAAGAGTTTTGCTGGTTGGCTGAAAAATGAGACCTAAGCAGAAATCACCATATCCTCAACATATGGGTCAGGAATGAAGTCCTCTTTTCCCTACCTGTCCTCTTACTGAGACTAATGTCAGCCTTCCTCTTTGAGAGGAGAACAGGACAGACCTCAGACTTTTATCTAGACTGATCCCTTGGAAAAAACATCCCCCAATCACCTCTCTGACAGCCACCACCTCAGGTTGCTCCAGCCTCACACCTGCACTGCAGTCTCAGGCCCACTGCTAATGCACTGGCTGCCAAACCATCTGCAAGGAGCAAAGCACCTTTCCTGGGAATGTCTCCAGCAGGGTAACTCTTGTACAGCACACAACCCCTGGGGCCAACTCAAGCCACCGAGCAGTGCAGCATCTGGGGTTGTTTAGTCCTTCCCCCTCCAAATCCACCCAGAAAAAGAACCAGGCAATTTTGGAAGGTGGGTGAGGGGGGCTGAAATTTTCAAGGGATTAACACTTAACAAATCCATGTGCTTAATTAGCAAGCCCCTTGGACAGAAAAATCTGGGATTAACTCTGCTCTCATGTCCAGCCTGGGCAGTTCACCTCTGTTACAGTCAAACGGGGGACAACCCTAAATCCCTGTGGGATGGAAGGGTTTGCCATCCCCTTTTTGGCAGCAGTGAAAACACGAGCTCTCCACACAGAATCCACGCTGACAGCTGAGGGGTGTGTGCTGAAGGGGCAGTGGTGGGGGGACAAGGGAAGGGAGGCTTGGCAGCATTCCCTGGGCTCAGGGAGGGAGGAGAACTTACGGTGTAAGCGAGGTGCAGCCGAGAGAGAGTCACGGAGCTCTTGCTGGCCACAGTGACAGCCAACAAGCAGCCTGGGACCAGCTGGGGGCCGTTGGTGTCCAGCAGGGACACTTCCACCCTCAGCACCGTGCTGACCGTGGTGGCCCCGTCGGTGACAGAGATCTCCATGCTGTCCTCTGCCGCTGCCGAGCCGTCGTGCACGTACTGCAGAGCGGTGCGAGTGACGTCCTCGTAGGTGAAGGTGTCACCTGCCCCAAGGCAAACGGCACAGCTCAGGAAGGGGCTGTGCAGAGCAGGAATCTGATTTCAATGACTCAAGGTCCCAGCTTAGCAAAAGGCTTAATCAAGGACTAAACTGGCACTTAATCCCATCCTGTAGAGCTGTGAGTTATGAGGGCATTTATTAAGGAGCTGGCAGGGCAGAGGAAAAGCTGTCAACTTCCCAGTTCTAGACACAGCAGCTCCTCCAGATTCTCAGGGAAGGCACTGATCTTCCTTTCTTCCCAGTTGCTTTTTGAGCTCAGATATAGATAAAGCTTCCCTGTGGATGCATCCATATCTGCCAGAGGCAACTGTTTCTACTCCTGGTCAACCAAACCAGCCACGTGGACAGGAACATGCTAGCACTGAGGCAAACTCCTACTCAGCTCACCTGCTCTCATGAGTTCCTGCACTCCTGCATGGTACCTGAGCACAATGCCATGACGGGGAGGTTTCACCATCTCAAAGAAAAGACCCTCAGGAGCTGTATCCGTGTCACTCACAGCCAACTGGATCCCTGTGCCGGGGAAAGAGAGCGTGGCTTCAGCTTCCTGAGACACTAGGCTGGGAATATGCTGCAGGCTTTGTGATGTGCTCTTGTGAATGGAACCAAAAAACAAGTAATTCAGTCAGTACGTGACAAGCAAAATAACCCTGGAGCTGCCCAAGGCCAAGAGCTGCTGATTTCAGGGAAATAATTAGTCCTCTGATGATGCCCAGGTCAGAGAACTTACCGCCAAGTGCGGCTCACAAGCAACCCCCGTGCGAACCCTCAGCTCAGGAGAGACATGCACATGTTCACAGAGCAGGGAGGTATCTACAAAGCCCCAGAGAAGCTCCCGACACAGCAGGAAGTGGCCCATCCCAAAGAACCTCACTGCCCACTCACCGATGGCAGCTCTGCCCCCCTGGCTGACCTCCAGGAAGGGAGCTGTGATCTGGAAGACTGGAGGCTGCTGCTCCGCAGAGAGCAGGTGAATGACAAACGCCATCTCTGGGGTTGTGTGTTCTCCACCAGACACTGCACACAGACAGAAACCATGCCTGAGTGTTTGAGGGATGGGTTCTCAGGGAGTGGGAAATTCGCCTTTGTGTGCAAAAGGCACCACCCCACATTGCTGACTTCTCTCCCACCTTCCCAAGCCACACCTTCGCCTATGGACACACAAGAGTCACACCTGCCAACAGCACTTATCTCTGCCCCTAACTCAGCTCTTATAAAACTTCTAAACCTCTGTGTGTTTACATCCTGTCTTCCACAGAACTACTGGGTGTGCTCCCCAGGCAGACCATGGCCTTCTCCTTGCTAGTGGAAGCCAGAAAGCACACGGAAAAGGGAAGGCTGTGTTAAACAAGCAAGCATTTTATCTGTGGCAATTTAATTGCAGAAACATTTCCATGCTGTATTAAAATGAAACAGCAGTGTACAACTCCTTGTTCACATTCACGGGCTTTTAGGACAGATTCCAGGAAACCACTGGAAAATGATGTCTCTACTACGCTGCAGCTTTCTATAAAACACGTCTGGGACTCGGATGAATTCCTATTCCCCAGGCATAGTGTTTTCCCCCAAATTCCTACTGAGAACCCACAGATGTGCCTGCAGCAGAAGAAAGGGCAGGGACTAACAGACAAAGGGAAGGGCAGAGAGATACAAACTGCTTTGGTCAGGAAAACAGCAAGGGGTTCATGTACCTGTGAATCGGAAGCTCACGGACTCCGGGAGACCTGGTGGGACAAACACAAGCACAGAGTCACTGTGGTCAGGAGGGGAAAGCACGTACTGGTGTGGGTTTGCAGACTTGGAGAGAAAGCAAGAGCTGACATTCAGCCAGACAGCAGCCTTCCCTCCCCAGGGAGGCCATCCAAGGAACACTGGGAGCCTCACCTGCGAAGGAGAAGGCCATGATCTCCCTCAGGTGCGGAGCGGCGGTCGGCGGGCGATAAGCGATCTTGCCATGGTTTATTTCTGCCTGGGTGAAAGACCTGACAGGGGCCAGGGGCCTGTCTCTGTGCTCCACGATCCCTAGGGAGGCAGAGACATCAGCATCAGCAGGAGGAATCCACCTGGTCCCACAGCTTCACATGGCGTTAGGGAACGAGGTGTTTGGAAGCTAAGGAAGGAGGTTGGACGGGTCAACGGGTGCCTCCCCAGAATGATACTCTGAGGGAAGAGGGAGCTGTGCCCAGAAAACATGGGTTTCTGCCATGTTCTGAGAACAGGTTCACTTGCCTTGGCCAGGAAGGAGAGGGACAGTCACGTTGAACAGGATTTTCTCACTGGGAACATCCGGGTCTACAAAGGAGAGGTGATGGGGCTCAATCACTGTCACACGGTCCTCCAGCACCTCAATAAACACATTAGACCATGAGCATCAAGGTCACAGACATGGGAAGGTTCACCCAAAAATGCACTGAAAGAGAACTTGCTTTGCTAAAGTTAAATATGAGACAGTCTTTGAATGAAAAGGCCCAGTTTTTAAGCCTAAACCTGACACCCTGTCCCTTGCAGGTGCACAACCTCCACACTCACAGGTGGACAGGCTTCTCTTCTGACCTACAACAACTAAAAGAGGGTAGAAAGGAAAATCTAGTTTGATCAAAACCTCCATGGATGAAGATAGAATTCATTGCCTGTGTAGTTTTCTGGTATAGTCTAATGTGGCTGGACTGGATTTTCCTTAAAAAGTAATCCTGAAAATTACTCAGCACTTTCCATCGGAATACAGAGGAAGCAAGGCTTCCCCTTTTGTTTTAAACCTGTCTAAAATTGCTCTGATCCTTTCATAACAGGATTACTATGAGCCAAAGGCAGGCAGGGTGTTACAGGAATGAGGGTACTCCATGAACAGACTTTAGTGCCCAAAAGCAGTTAATTTGCTCGTGGTCATGAACCTCAGTCCTGCAGAATTCACAGCTCCAAGAAGGCACTGAATGAAACAACTCAGCTGGATGTGAAAAGCATTCAGCTCATTTCACAGTCCTGAGCAAAACAGGGAGAGAACAAGCTAAAGGAAGGGTATGAGCAATTAATTATTCTGCTTTGGAACACGAAAGGTTCAGGAACAGGAACAAACTACAGGCTCCTTTTGCCAATACAGGGGAAACAGGCAACTTGAAGAAAAAGTAGCATCTATGTTATGCCCAGTTCAACCACCAAAGAGTCCCCAAACTTTCTCTGACCTTTCCCAGCAGGACAAGTCAAAGACAAGACCAGAGGGATGGGAACACTTCACATAAGTCTAATTCTGGAGGAGTCTAAAGACGAGTGAACAGAACTCCATCACACTGTGGCAAGGAAGGGCAATTTTATGATGGAAAGATTTAAGGTTATGTTTGCTTCCCAGCTGCCTCCAAGGCCTATTTGTCTCTCCCAAAGGTAGGACTTGCAGGTGGTGAGCTAAAATGTATTTTATGGCCCTATTGAATTTTGTGGGGTGTAATTAGCTATAAAATCCAGCACCTCGTGGCTCTGGCAGACATCTCTCCCATCAATTCTGTCAATAATGACAACAACAGAAAGTGAGGAGCAGAAAGACACATTGCTCCAAGTAGCAGCCTGAGCATGTTTTATTACCATGGGAAAGGTCACCACTATTTTAAACCTTGACAAGGCCACTGTGCCATGGAGATTTCACTCATCCCTCTCCCACCACCTCCTCTGGCCTTTCCTGGTCCTGCCTGGCAGGTAGGAGACAGCAGAGGAGGGGAAAGCTGGACTTCACCCATGGGTTGGGGACACGTGGAGAAGTGTGAGAGCCCACAAAACCAGCTTTAAACTTCAAGAGCATCTTTTCCATCAACACAGTCTAGACATGCTTCACTTTTCATACTGAAGTTTTCAGCTTTCCACGGGTATTTTCTCCCCCCTCCCCACCATTTACTCTTCCAACCAGTCTTTTCCCCCCACCCCTACTCCTGCTGTACCACTTACAGACATGTGCAAGGAGGAGCCAAAGGAAAGCTGAGGTGCTCTGGGTGCCTGGGGCAGAACAGCAACATTGAACACGTGGCTTTCCAAGGTGGTTTGTGGACTGGCAGAGCTGGACACCTGGGAAGGACAGATCATGTCAATGGATACCTGACAGGACACCCCTGCACTTGTGCTGCATTTCATACTTCCCCTCTCCTTTCCTCCTGGTCTGGGAAGGCAGAGACACATCTTTCCATTCCTGCTTTCCCCCAGTCCCAGCCATGGATATGCTGAATTTTACTCCAACTGCCTCTGCAGCTTAGTGGAGCTTTTCACGCCACGAACATCAAAAATAGCCCATTTTTGAACCTTCCTGCCCCCCTCAAAATGAGACTGTGCTGACAAGGTGAAAATAACTGGTCTTTGAATAATGGCACTGCCTTGGCGGTGGGTCCCCTGGGATCCCAACAGCTTCCAACACAGGTTGTGTCTCACAGACCCATGAATATTTTTGATACACCCTTATAACACTAAAAATTAAGGCAAGGGTATCCAACTCATAATTTTATAACTCATAACTTCACTGCAGGTCTGCAGTGAAGACATACACAGCAAATGCTATTAAATTGCTAAAAATTCAGGGGACCAGAACGATTCCCTAGAAATGAACCTGCAAATGCTCCCAGCAGTTCTGAGGTGAGTAACTCTCCTCCAGTTACTGCTCCTGCTCCCAGACTAAACCCAACCATCCAGCTCATGCAAAATGCATAGTGAGTAAGAGGAACGCAGCAATTAAGCTCAAGATTAGGTTGTTCAACACTGGCGCTCACAAATTCCTCATTATCACTTATGTTAATTACTTCAGAAATTACCTTAATTGCCTCTTCGGTGCTACAGTAATTGCTCCTGCCTTGTAAACCACAAGTAACAAACACTGAGTTCGAGTGCTGGCGTAGACTGAGCGTTAGGGGAGGCTTTTAAACCTTTGAAGCCAACAGCAAGGACCTGACTGAGGAATTTTGGGGCTGTTAAACCTGTGGGGAGGTGGGATTTATTTCAGTTTTCCAGCTTTTCTGTCTGCCTGCAAGACGAAGGACTCCCTAGCCAAAATTAAATCATGAGCTTAGAGGAGGAAGTAGGAGGGTCATGTGGCTTTGGGGCTTGCCAAATCATTTCTAAACAGGCACTTGGAACATTTGGTGTAAACATTACGGGGTTTACGAGAGACTGATGTGTTTGCCAGGCAGCATCAAGGGGTTAAAGCTCCTGTCTGAGCTGCAAATGGGGCAGCCAAACACACAAGATGTGAGTTGCAGGTCATCTACAGGCACTCCACATGTACCTACAGACACACCAGTGTGTGTGCAAACACAGCACTGACCAACACACACACTCGTGTCACTTTTCAAACCTCACAAGGGAGCAGCAAGAGGAGCAATCTGAGAGAACTGCCACGTGAGCCCTCCAAGAACACCACGAGGGATACCTGGAACTGGAAGGAGTCACTCTCTACTTCAGCTCCAGAGTGCCTGTACCACACAATGCCATCACTGATGTCCTGCTGGGTGAAGGAGGTCGTGGGGGAGGCTGCTCTGCCATCAGGTAAGCGCTGCCACGAGCCCACGGGGCCGTCTGCCAGCATGGGGACCAGGAGCACCACTTGGCCTGGGAGAGAAGCAGAGGGGACACGTGAGAAGACCAGGAGGGAGAGCTGCACTGCAGCAGGATCTCCTCCCTCCCCTTCAGGGTACAGCCTCGGGCTCACAATTGCAGCAGACTCGTTTTTTTCAAGGTCAGCTCTTTTCGAGCTCTGTTGGGAACTTGCTATGCTATAAAGTCCACCCAATGGAGTTCTCTGAACAGAAATCTCCAACTGCACTTGGTCTTTCCGAACTTCATGAGGGTCACGTCAGGATTCATGTTTTACTAATTAATTCTGTTAAACAAATTGATAATTCATCATTCAGTTATGCAAAATACCCATCTCATTTCCTTTTCTCTAAGCCACCCTCGAACGGTTGGAGCAACAAGAAGACAGCTCAGCAAGCTGAAATGTCTCACTTCCATTTGATCATCAAACTCTGTGCTAATATTCCCTTGTCAGTGCCCTAATTACATTCTGAATCTTACAAGTTTGCTCATGGGAGTTCCCCTAAAAATCTAAAAATCAAATTATATATTTTCTACAGGTATGAATGTCTTTTCCATCAGTTACAGACTAAGTTAGGCAGATAAGCCCTCTTGGATTCAGGACCCATTTTCCACATCTCTCTCTGTTAATTTTTCCCCTCCCTTTCTGCAAAACAGTACTTGGGATAAAATTTCGAAGATCACTGATTTCTGCTGCTTATTCCTCACCTGCAGCTACAAACCCGTTTGTGTTCTTGCAATTAATCACAGCAGAGATAATTATGGTGATACAAACACAGGATTATAAATTTTAGTTAGGGCTAGGCAGCAGGAGACAAGCTCCTCAGGGAAAAATTCCTGTTCTCATGTAAATGCTTATTAAAAATGAGAAGGCAGACCTTCATCTGAAGAAAACTAAAGGGGGAATACAAATTAATTACTTCTCTTCTAACCTGCAGAACTCACATAATTTCTGTTTCCATCAGGTGCTGGCAGCTGGTATGGGAAACAGCCTGTCCTCAAAGCAAAACTCAAAAAACCTCCATGGATGTTGCTAGAGGGATCCTCTAACTATCTCTGGCTCAGCAAATTAAATGGGGTATCATCTCTTAGAAATGCAAAATACATTATTTAAAGACATGGTTTCAGTGAAGAAAATGGTGATGCTGAGTGGGAAAAGAACATTTTTCTTTACTCTCCAAGCTTCCTTTCCCTCCACATATGATTCCTTCTCTTTTCCATCTGGTCTCTCTCCATTTATAGCTTGTCCACAAATTCCAGAACCTTCCACGCTCCTCCTTAAGTCTGTTCCCAGAAGATGCTTTCTAAGCAAGGGGTTGCTGGGGAAAGTCATTGCTCTGAGACACAGAGCCTCCCAAAAGGAGTTGGGGGACAAGCATTATCTACAGATGCAAGTGTCACCAATTCCCACTGGAGTCAGCAACCCCTTCCACTGGTATAAATCAAACCAAATGTCATGGAATTTAGGGAATTCTTCATGGTAAAATTTTGCTCAGCGGTCTCTAGAGGGAAGTGTTACCCTGAGCTCTTCTTAAACAAGGAGTTCATTACAGAATAGTATCTTTGGCAGTAAGATTCTGCTCTCCCAGGGCTGTAAATCCACCAGGATTTCACTCCCACTAGAGGAACACATGGGCTTAGATTGTCAGGCAGGGCAAAAGCGCTTTGTTACTTTGCATGCCCATTAGAAGTGGGACAGATGAGTTTGTCAGCACTTATCCATTGCAGTATTACAAGGAAATATTCCCCCAAATGCTACTGGATGTGGACAAAACACCATGGCAGCAGGGTGGAAAGAGTTTCCCCTTGACCAGGGAATTCCAAAGGGATTTACCATGTCTGGGCTGGTCCTTCATGATGGTGTAGGTGATGTCGGAGTCGCGGGCGCCAGGCAGCTCTGCGTGCAGGATGGTCCTGGAGATCTGGAGCATCCCCCCTTGGGGCACCCACACCAGGGAATTGGTCACCAGCCGTGGGTTCCTGTCTCCCTGCAGGCAGGGGGACAGCAGGGAAAGGCTCAGTGCAACGTCAGCAACACTGCACTGATGGAAACAGATTCCCAAGGGAAAAGGAGCAAGAGTTTTCTGGAATTTCTTATGCACCCCACCCTGGCTGTCTGCTTCAAGACCTGTATCCCTCAGACCCCATTCTCAGCCTGTAGAACTGACCTTGTCCTCTGAGTCCTAATTCCCTGTTGCTGACCCTAAACCTTCCTGACCTGAGCCTCCCTCCATAACTTTGTCCTTAATCACCATCCTCATCCTCTCTGAGCATCTTTTGCTGCTTGGTGGGGTTTCTAACCTTCAGATTATTCCCGTGGCTTTTTTTTCCCCCAAAATGACTATTCATCTCAATTCCAGCTGCTTGACATGTGGCTGTCGGGATACAGGACTGGATGCAGCAGTGGTTTCAGACTTTTCACTTGCCTGCCAGGGGGTTCATGCGCCAGCACCTACCTCGGGAGCAATTCTGACGTGGAACAGGACGTTCTGGAAGTGGTACCCATCGTTCACCTGCAGGAGAAGAGCATCATCCCGGGTGGCAGAGCCATCGTGAGCGTAACGCAGCCGTCCCCCCGCCAGGTCAGCCAGGTGGAATGTGTGCACAGGAGACTCCCTGGGAGGTCTGAGCAGCTGCCCATGTCGTGGGGGCTCCACCACCACGAGCACGACGTCCTGAGGGTTGTCACTGTCCCTCACACCGAGCAGCAGCTCCGTTATCGTGCCCGTTCCCCCTCTGCCGACGAGCAGGGGCTCGTTCCGGAACACCAACGGGGCCTGGAACACAAAAGCAGCTCTGAGGTGGTTGCTGAACCTTGGAGATTGGGTCGTGATCGAAGGCTGCAAGGAGAAGTTGGGGGGTTCAGGAAACCAGCTCGCTTCATCCCTGGAGATCTTGTGTTAATTAGAAAAACCACTCTCCACACCTTTTCCCCCAGTGGGCACACCTAAGAATATTTAGTATTTAAACTGAATTGGTCACATTAAAAGAAGATTCTCATGCCACAGCAAGCTTAGGAAAGAAAAAAAACTTAGGATATTTAGTTAGCCTTTTGAGATGACAGCAAAACTGGGTGTCATCAGCACCAGCAGTTATTTAATTTCTAAGACTCCCCACAGCCTTATTCAGCCTACACTAAAGAGCAGCCAGAAGCCACATTGCTGCTGGTTTAAATTAGTCCTTCCCTTCTTTGTTGCCAAGAAAGCTGAAACCTGCAGTGTCTATTGATCCCAACAAACATCCTTTGCCACGGGAAATGCGCTGTGAGGAGATCCCGCAGAGACAAAGTCCAAACCCTGGGAACACTGATGCTGCCACATCACCTGTGCACCACTTCTGAGGGCCACTGGGGGTGGGCAGGCAAAGCCCCTGTTATTAAACCTCACTTCTGTATTCTGGGGCAGCCACTGCAGCTCTCACTTAGCTGAACATCCCACTGGGGTAAAGAGGAGGGCAAAGACGTCAGCACCAGTCGAATCGATGCACACGCGGCAGGATCAAACCCACTGTTAGTCTCACACTAAATGACAAACTGGAACAACTTCTCATTTCCAGAAGTTATGGGAGTGACTGATATGGAATATAAATTGCTCATGGAGAGGGAGGAGGCCGAGCCAGGCTTGTAGGCAGGAAGAAGTGAGCACTAAAAGAGCTCTTTTCAAGCCATTTAATGCCTTTCTGAGGATATAAATGGGCCTTAAGAGTAGCAGATTCTCTTTTGCATCTCAAGGTCTCTACTTGTAAAAATATGTCAAGTAGCCACAACTTCTGATGAAGTTTTCCACTCTGGAAAAAGGTCAGTGCAAGCGGCAAAGCCTCCTTGGAACCCTGAACCCTGTTAAGGTGACTGTACCCCTTCTGGGGTGAGGCTCCTCCAGGATATCATTCCACAGACTTGAAATGACCACAATACAAGACATGGGCACTTGGCAGTACCATCAGCTTGCCCAGAGGTGGAAAGCATTTGAGAGGCACACTTTAAACAGCTCATGCTGATTTAACTCCCAGCTGTGCTAGAACAGAGCATGAAGCTTGAGTGCCAAAGCATCCCTGCCACGGGGATCAATCACGGCTCATTTGCCCTGCACTTAGAGGCTGAACTACAGCATCCACAGATCCAAAGGATAATGGGAGCAGTAGGGACTCCTCAGCCCTCCCTGATCATTTTTCTATGATTGCACAGCTGCACCTCCCTGCACAAGCAAAATGACATGGGCCAACTTCTTCAGTCACTTCTCCAAGTCCCCTTTTGCCATGTGACTCTTGGCTGCCCCTCCTAAGGGAGAGTTGAGTCCAATTTGCCTGACCCGAACTCCAGCTCGAGTTCTGCCCAGCTGCTCTGTTATCCCTGCAAGAAACTAGGGCTCCAGATGGTACAAAACTGGGGTTGTGCCCAAGCTTTGTTACATTACCTGTGCTGAAAATGCTTGAATGTTGATCACCTCGGAGTGGGAGAAGGATTGCTGATCGCTGACCTTCAAGGAAAACTCTCCTTTCCTAAGAAAGTCCCCAGCAAGTCAAAATACAGGATAATATAAATTAATGAAGTGCTTTTGCAGGATTCAATAATGCTAAACATAGTATATATTCAGTAAAAATGACTGGCTCAATGACAGAAGCTTTAACTCAAGTTCTTTCCATTCTGTTTTTATAGTATTTTTTTTCCTGTGGATTCACAACAGTCACAACATGTAATAAAATACCTTAATTTCCCTTTAACTAATGTTTTCCACATCAGATGGCATCTCCAAGATAAAGTGCCAATTCTAAATGCCAGCTCTTTGCTGCTCAAGAAAAATGTCCCTTATCTGGCCTCAGAACAGGAGCTCCCACTTGGCAGGATTTTTCCTTCCCGTTTACTTTTCAGTGACACCACCCAAAAACCTTCAAGTTTTAAGTATGAATAACAAATGAAGCAATATTTAGTAACAAAGTAGCTTTGTTTTTCAAGACAAGACCACGACATTCCATCGTGACTAGCCGGTAGACCCAAAAAAAAGCAGGATGCAAAAACACATGCCTGAAGACCAGTGACCACCAGCCAACCCTTGGTATGAGGACACCTCAAAGTCTCCTCATACTGGAGGCATAATGCCTGAAGGCAAATGATTCTGGAGAGCTCAGTGCTGACATCACTGAGCATCTTCCTAACTGTGGTGGGGATCAGACTAACAGGGCTGTGGGTTTTAACCCCCAGCAGAACATCCTAAAGACGGCACATTTCCTGCACCCCCAAATCATCCCCAACAAGTCTGCTGCCCCAGTGACTTCTTAGCCCATACTCTGGCAAGTTCTGCACCATCAGTCACACGTGATGGAGCACAAGGACGCTGGTAGTTGAACCACCAGTGTGCTGTTCCCTGGAGGAATGCTTCCAAGGAAGGAGGAAACACCGGCTGCAATTTTTTTTAAGGCAAGAACCCGGAGAAAAGCGTCACCTGGGCCCCTCTTTGCTGTGCACAAAGCGGAGCCTGCCCTCCTGCACATCCCCGCAGCTGAAGTGGTCTCCCTGGCGCAGGGGCAGGTGCCGGGTGTCCTGCAGCATCACCAGCCTGCCGTTGGAGGGAAGGCTGAGCACACGGAGCAGCAGCCGGTCCGTGTCGCCGCCCCTGCCCGGATCGCACACACCCAGCGCCGACACGCCCAGCGCTTTCACCCCGCCAATCTCCACGGTGAGGGTGCTGCTCCCACGGAGGCTCCAGGGATGCTCCTTGGCTGGAAGGAAACGAGGGAGAAGGATCACTGAAGGAATTACCGCGGGTGGTGCTGGTGTCCTGCCTCTCACCACCACGACTGGGGCAGCAGAGCAGACCCTCATAATGCCCTGTCCACTCCTGACCCAGGTGGAGGAACAGAACCGTCAAGAACTGCAAACCATTCCAAACCCCACCAAGACCGTGGCAAATCACTTCCCATCTTCATTTTTCCACCAGAGAACAACATGCTCTGGCTTGCCCTGCAGAGAGATTTGTAAATCTTCATTCAGAACAAAGAGAGGATAACTAACAACTACAATTGATTTAGGAAGGGATTTCCCCCAAGATACTGTCTGTTGTTTTACACTGATGATAAATGATGCTGCTGGAATGATGTGCCTCCACACTTAGCCAGGTAACTTCACTTAGAAAACCAGGTAAATGCACATCTTGTGAAACCAAAAAGCTGGAGAAAAATAGCTGCTGACTTTCAACAGGAAAACACACAAAACTGAATTCCAAAAATTTGACTGGATGGACACTTCTTCTGGCCTCAGAATGTGCTGGACACCTGCCAGCTCAGTCACTTGATCACCAGAGACACTCACCTTCTTCACACAGTCTGGTCCGTGCATTGCCATAGAGACCTTGGCCACAGGCAGAAACACAAACATGGTCCTTCAGAAACGTGGTGCTGTCACAGAGGTGGCACAGGCTGTCAGTGTCACACTCCAGGCACCCAGGAGGACAAGCTGAAAGGGACGGAAAGCACAAACCCACTGAGACACTGCAAAGCCACTGCAGCCACTGGTACACACAACAGAGACACTATTTCTGTTACCCACCTGATAAAAATAGTCACAATAAGGGACAAAGACTTAAGAGTTGCCTCACTTGACCAGAGCCACCACATCATGCTGCCTGTGCTTACCTATGCACTTCTGCTTTGCATGGTCTGCATAATATCTCTCCCCACATTTGGGAACACAGCGAGAGCCCAGGAGGAAAAAGGGGGCTTGGCAAAGGCTGCACTCGTCTGCTCGCTGGCACTGAAGGCAGGGCTGGTCACACCCTAAAAAGCCACGTGCAAAGAGGTCAGCTCCACACCACTTTGCACACAAGCAGGGGAGCATGTCAGAGTCCAGAAGAACTCACTCTGGCACGTGTCTGATTCCTGGTAGAAACCTTCAGGGCACTGTTCCACACAAGCTCCCTCGTGGAGGACGTGGCCCTCCATGCACTGCAGGCAGTCGGTCCTTAGGGGGCCTTTACAGGCATTACAGCTCCAGTCACACTCTGGAAGGAAACAAATGCACTTCAGGGCAGTCCTTTCTGGGGTGCTCACCCTGCGCAGGGGCTTTGCACTGTGGCAGTATCAGCCCCAGGAGGGAGGAAGTCAGTAAAAGCTGTTAAAACACTAAAAAAAGAGAAAGCATGATTTGCCCTGAGTGAATTTATCCCTGAAGGAGCAGCGTTCCTTTTTTGGCAATGTGGAGTTTGTAGCTCATTAGCAATTATTCATCCTGCACCATCCAGCTCGAGCTTTCAAAGGACTCTGACCCACAAGGAAATGATACTGCTGTCCCTCACAGCCTACATGGCCCTCTGGCAAGTCCACTGTCCAGGAACACAGCGGATCCCACTGGGATCAGACCTGCCTTCACTTCCCTTGTATTACCCTCCCCTCCAGTCTTAGCAGAATCCCAACCACGCACGTGTGCCCAAGGAACTTCCTCAGGCTGCCACCACCTTTTCCCCACTTCATTCCACCAAGGAACACTCCACATCTTTCAAGCCCCGTGTCTTTCAACTCATTCCAAACCAGTCTTTCTGCAGCCACCCAGTGATGCAGGATTTAATGAGACAGAGGCAGGGAAGCACAGGAGGCCTGAAAGACACCCTAAAAGAGCCTTCTCCTGGCAAGCTCACTCGTCACTCAGCTGACCCGTGACTAAATGAATTGCTGGCCCTGACCCCTGCAAACTTGGCTGGCTCAGTTACTGAAACATTTACAAGAGAGTGATTTGCAGTGGTCTCCTTTCACTGAGAAGGCTCAAGTGTGTGACAGCAGGCTGCCCAAAAAGAGAGGGGAGACTGCAAAACCCTTGCAAGCAACCTGCCACTGAACAGTTTCCCCCTTTTTAAAGCAGGATTCTTAGCCAAAGCGGACCTGATACTTATTTTTAATTCTTTTTAATTTCTTGAAAGCAGCAATGAGTTCCTCACCTCTGCAAGTCTTGCTGGAGAAATCCAGGTAATACTGCTGGGCACAGCTCTCATACTGGCACTCCCCAAAGAGCAGGACTTTGGCTGGGTCCCTGCACGACGTACAGCTCGTGGCTGAGTCACAGCTCCAGCACTGGCTGCTGCAGGCTGGGGGAAGGCAAACAAAACCCCTGTCATTCCTGATGCCCCAGCCAGCTGCACGAGTGAAAATGGGATTATCCTGCAGCCCTGCTCCTCCTCCTGTCCTCTCTGAGGGGCAGCTGCAAAGGCTGTGGAGTTTGGGTTTGTAATACGTTCCTTTTACAGCCTCCAAAACGTGAAGAGCCTCTTTCTATGTGGAATGGACTGATATGACTCCTTATACTGCTTCTTACTCTGGTAAAACCTTGATCCTGAATCCAAAACCCCAAATAAGCGCTTTGCCTGTCTCTGTTTTCCTTCCTTCCCTTAATCAACCTGTGCCTCACAGGATTCCTTACCCAGAAACACAAAACCTCATAGAGCAGAGCAAACAGCTGCAAATCCAGGCAGCAAACCTTGGTGGGAGCAAAGGCCCATTTAGCTTCACTTAACGTTCCCACCTTTCTATCAGCACACAGTGTGAAATTCTGGAGCTGCAGGGAGTAACAAAGATGCCAGGAAAAAAAATAATTCAGGGATTTACTGAATCCAGGATCAAAGTCCAGTGGTTCAAAATACTTCAACTCACCTCTTTGATGTCCAGGAAGCAGACTTCTCAGGAGGCTGCACTAGCAGTTCAGGTGCTAAATACTGACATGTTAATTCAAGACAGTTTTATAACAAAAAAACCTCCAGATACCAATGTAAATGTGAAAAGACCCATGCTGCTCTCATGGAAGCAGTGTTCTTCAAAAGAGTTAACAGCTCATCTGAAAAACGTCATAGAAGGTCTGTGTTTTACTGAGGTCCAAATGATTTCCAGCAAAATGTGCACCTGAACAATCTGGTAGCTGTTTTTAGGTGCTCTGGTGCCAGCCTCATTCCACATCACTTAAGAATACATGAAAAAAATCACTATTTCTAAGTGCTACAAAGAACCAACTATTAAAAATACTCTCAAACATTCCACATGAGGTCTGAATCCATGGAAATTAAGGTTTCCCAGGGAGACATGCCAGAGCAGTAAGCAAAAACTGCATCTGAAAGCAATCCTGCCTGCTTGTTTTATCAGCACTGGAGTCTGTATCTGCATTTTTAAACCCATGAAGGACTTGTTAAGCTTTGTGCTGTTCCTGGGCCAGGATGTTGTTGAGTTTAAAAATATCTCCTGGAGTCCAAAGGTGCACTCAGCATCTCCCTGAACTTCATTCCCACCCCGAGTTCCTCAAAAGTGCAACAAGACTCAAATAAACCTTGAAGAGAGACCCAATTTTCTCAGCCTAACAGCCAACCTCTGATTAATTATTTTTAATTCCCTCCAAGTGGTGGTTTCCCAGCAGCCTGGGACAGTTTATATCTCCATGGCTTATCAGCAGCACTTGAAAAGGCACAAGTGACACTTGGAATGACAAAAATCCAAGACTGCCAACACACTTGGCTTTGAGCCTCCTGCTCCAAGGATTACAAACACTTCTTAAAAAGCCATTTGCTGTAAGGAGATTAGAGAAGCTGAATTTGCTTGCAAAAAAAAAATAAATCTATTTGCATCTGAGCCCCTGAACCAGACTGAGGAAATTCCATATTTACCCTGATATCAGTCCTGAGGTAGGAAGGAGCTATCAATAGGAAAGGTTTAATTAGAAAAGGGCATGTTAATCAGGAAGGGAGATATTCTGGTGCAGTTAGCAATAAGAGAATCCACACTGCAGCAGAAAACAGTGAATGTTTTGAAGTGCTTGTAGGGAACTAGCCAGAATCCTCTTTTTTTTTCACTCCCATTTTTTATTACTTTCCTTTTTTCACTATTATTGAGCAGCCTTTTTTGTCACCCCGTCAACAGAATAATGGTAAAAAGTCTTCCAGCTATTTCCTGGAACTTATGTAAGGTGTCTCCATTTCTGCTGATCAGATGGAAATAATAGTTCCAGGAGAACCATCTATTTCCACCAAAGGCAGGTAAGGCTGACAACCACATCAGTTTCCTCCTACAGGACCTCATCAGTGACAAAATTGGGTCTGGATAGGATGACTCTGACACGTGTGCTCAGTGCAACAGAGTTTTTTATCATAAACCAGGGGAATTTGAATCAGGGCAATGCAGGACTTCACTAATCTGAGTGTTCACTCATTTTTAGGTGTGCGTATTGCAGTGGGACAAAGTGAGCAGGGTTTTTTTTCTATTTTTTACATCTCTGGGCCCAGTAAGTATAGAGGAATAGAGGAATAATCCAGGGCCAGAGTGAACACAGAATAACAAATGAAAAGAGAAGCCCCAAGAGGCTCACAAGGGACCACAGGATAAAACATAACTGGACTTACCACCAGATCAATTCCACCACATCACTGGGAGGCAGCAATATCCCCAGCTCAGTTCTGTCAGGGCTGTGCCTAACCAAGCTGTACCTTGTTTCTACCAAGGTTTCCCATGTGGAAAAATGGACATGAATGCCACAACACAGCTCCCGTGGCACGTACTGGCAAGTAGTGCAGTGGGGAAGTGGGGTATATTAATAAAGATTGATCAAAACTGGTCTCAACTTCCCACCAAGCCCAGAGTCCACCCCACTGAAACACTCACACAGATTTTCATTGTGGAGACCCAAACCCTCTTGTCTTTGGGGTCAACCAGAAAGCTGCAACTGTTTCCAAATTCCAGCCCCGCTCCCGAGGCACCTCATCACCTCTGTCAACTCACATCGGGCTTTCAGGCCCTTGAAGCCTTTCTTTCTCAGGCAGCAGGAAGGGGTGAGCAAAGGAACAAGACAAGGCACGTCGGGAAAGGAGGCAGGGGAGGTGTTTGGGGAGAGGCACTCACGTCTGCAGGTGCGTGTGTGGTCCCTGAAGAAGGCCGGGGAGCAGCGGGGCACGCACGTGCCGCGGTGGGACAGCACGAGGCTGCCGTGGCAGGAGGAGCAGGCAGAAGGGCCTTGGCCAGTGCAGGTCTGACACGAGGGATGACACCCTGCAGGGACAGAGACAGCAGGCGTTTCTGCCCCAGGAAAAGGAGGTCTGGGCTGGGGGGAGGTTCAGCCCTTGGTGGGGCACGGTGCTCAGGAGCAGAGACGACCGCTCCTTCCTGAAGATGCGTGTGCATCCTGGCAGCAGCTGGGCCATTCCTGCCACCTATCCCAAAACCCAGCACTGAGAGACCACGTTCTCCATGTCCCCATTTCCCTCGTGACTTTGCAGGCTCACATCTTGTGCTTCTCACTCTGACTGAAGAGATTTAAAATACCACAGTGGATGAGGCCAAGGTACCCTATTAATTTCTCCAAAGATGGTAAATACAAAATTATTAGTCTGTTTTATTTCTTGACAGGCCTTTACCTAAAGATTGATGCCATTATTACACCTATCAGGTCAAATTAATCATGAGTGAGAGTGGGCAAAGGAATTAGAGAAGCAACTGCACTGCGCAGTGCTGGGGATCTTAAAAGCCAGCACAAAATGCCATATGAGCTCTGACAGTCTGAATAATGCAAAACTCCTTTTAAATGAAACCTTTAAACCAAAGGGAAGAAATGTTATCCCAAGGCTTAAATTTCCAGGAAGGCAGCAGCTGTCCCTCAGGGGCCTTTCCAATCAAGTGACACAGAGTATATTTCATGCAGCTCTGAGATCTCATTTGTCAAAAGCAGGTAAATAAACACACACAGCTCTGGAATGCTGGAGAGAAGCTTTGAAATACTACTCATCAGTTGTTACGATGGATGAGGAAATGCCACTTCCTGCAAAGGGAGCATCTATATCTTAATGCACTGGATTTCTTGTCTTGATTACTTTCTCTGAAACTGCAGTGTGCTGTGCTCAGCTCCGGGCTTAACCACGTCTCTGTCAGCCCCAGGACAAGAAAAGCAACCTACTTCCTCCTGAGCACCCAGGGAATATAAAGC
Organism: Formicarius rufipectus; assembly: GCA_013399695.1. NCBI lineage: Eukaryota > Metazoa > Chordata > Aves > Passeriformes > Formicariidae > Formicarius > Formicarius rufipectus. The sequence continues at coordinate 546,293 of VXAU01004607.1, read as the reverse complement.
AGCTCAGACAACGGCTGCAACGTGAAACCCCATCAACAACAGAAAGTGGAGGAGATGCAGGTACAGGTTACAAAACAAAATGTGCCATCCGTGCAGCTTCCCCCACGCAGCTGAACGAAACGGCCTTTTTGTCTCAGAAGCTGCTACCACCGATCACCCTTCTGAGCCACGACAGCAGCGAGACACCTCGGCCGATGTTCCATCTCAGGCTGTGAAACGCCCACCAGCGCCCTGGCAGCCGGGACAAAGCCTCTCCACGAAACGGGAGCCGTCTCACGGCACATGTCCCGGGGGTGCAGCAGGCGGTCCTTTGCAGCCCCCCCGGCCCGTGTAGGAGGTACTCACTTGTGCAGGCGCCGCCGTGCGCGAAGTGCCCTGCGGGGCAGTGGGGAAGGCAGCGATCCCCCAGCAGCAGGTGCCGGGCGTTCTGGCACTGCAGGCACACGCTGCCCGTGTCCCACAGCTTGGACACACACCGGCGGCACAGAGGGTGGCACTCTAAAGGGCAGCAGGGAACAAAAAGGCACCGGTGAGCTCGAAGGGAATCCAAGGAAGACATTAGGGGTGGAATTTTAAGAGCTCCTCCCCGCTAGCTGGTGCCCAAGCTGTCCGGCTCGGCTACTAAACCCCGCAGTTCCAGATGTGACCAGAAATTCCCACGACCGAGGAGGATTCTTCTCCTCTTGCCTCATCCCCACCTCGCGCTCCTCCCGAGCATCACAACCTTTTCACACTGCGTCTCTCCTGCCTCATTCGAGCATCCTCTCCCCCACCCTCAAGTGAGTTTGATAAACCTTTGTACAAAGCCAGCTCCAACCCCTTCGCTTCCCAAAACTCTGCCCTGATTTTAGGGGTCTCTGCCTACAGGAACACTCCACTGGCAGCCACTGGAATTCACCTCCCTCTGCTCCCACGGTGGAATGGCAACCAGCACACCCTGTATAGCTCTGTGACCTTCTCCCTTAACTTCTGACTTTCCCACACAAAGGAGACATCCACACCCTGAGGAGGCCACTGCAGCCCCCAAAGCCGAGCCAGGAACTGCATCACAGTGCCTCAAAAGCTTTTCCTTTTCCCATTTTCCCCCCCACAGCACACGAGCTCGTGTCTCCTGACCCCTGCCTGAACTCAGGTGCTTCAAAGGGTTGGACAACAAGCCTTTTGTGAGCACAAAGGTGCAGTGTGAGGCAACCTGGAAGCCAAATTAATCCTCATTACGGTGGTTCAGGAAATTATAAAGGAAATGACGACTGCCTTGAAAGAAATGTAATAATGAGGCTTGATTTGAGTACCTGGCTGCATGTCAGGTCTCTTGTTGAAGGCTCAGCTTTCTGTCTTTTGTCTCCTGTGACAGCAGTACTACGGATTGTGAGGCAATCTAATTTTACAAGCTGAAGACAGGCTCACATTGGAGCCTGGAGGAATTGTGCATCCGTACCTGCAGGACCACAACAGCAGCAGGAATCCAAGCCCAGCCCGTGGGGAAAAGGGTTCCATAAACAGCTCAAAAATGAGACAGATCAAATCCAGGGTGTCCAAACAACCTGCTGTCAGTAACTAGATTCTCCCAAGCAAACATTTCAAATCTAAGTATCTACCAAACTACGTGCTGCTGCAGCAGCAGCAGAGTTTTCTCTTCCACAGCCTCTATTTTTGCTCCTGTGTATGGGAAGTTCTCTCAGTTACTGGTTTTGGATGAATCAGCCCCGTCACTCTCTCGTTCCTCTGCAAGCCTGGAGATCAAAGAGCACACAGCACCAACTGCAAACACAGAGCTGGTGCTCAGGGTGAATGTGAGGGACACTGGGGAACGAGTGGGAGAGTGAGGGAAGAACTGAAGGGCTTTGTTTGGGAAAAGATGATTTCAGTTTTTCACAGCAGGCTCCCTTTGAAGCCAAGGCTAACAGAAGGGGGGTGTTTTCTCTGTGCTTCTCCCTGACACCACACAGCTCTGTTTGTTCCCTGCTTCTGCCCTCTCCCTGTCGATCCTCCCTCCAGCTCAGCCAGAGGGCATGTCACCACCTGTGGGATTTGGGTTTTTGGAGGCTTCACATCCCCCAGTTAGTTGATTCCCTTAGGCTCCTTGCAGTATTCCAGCTGGATTCTTCAGGGCACCATGTCACCACCTTTCTCTTAGTCCCAGCGCCTCCCACTGTCCAAACAAAGTATTCTCTCTTGCTTCCCTTTTGGCTGGCTCTGATTGTCAATTCACCTCTATGCCACAATAACCCAAATCTCCTCCCCTATCACTGAGCTTCCCACAAAGCAGTTTTCACTGTTAAGTAAAATGGAATCACTTACACAGCTTTCCAGAGTTACTTTGACTTCCACACCCCCTTCAGATTTCTCTCAGCAAATAAACCAAATGCCCTTCCTATATGGAAAGTATCTATTATAGAGTGTTCCAAGACACAGAAGGCTGTCTGGGGAGACAAAATCATCTCTGAAGTGTTCATAAAGGAAACCAGAAGCATTTCTCCCTCCCAGCTCCACCACTTGCTAAGCAATCAACCACTTGTATTGTTTAAACACACCTCCCTCTCAGGGGCTCTTCAGAAAAGCATTTCCTGGTGCAAGCTTTGTGCTATACTCTGAAATAAGGTCTGAGGTTTACAGCAGAGCACAACTTCAAACCAGGACTGAAAACACTGCCCACTTTACAGGCAAAAAGTCTCTGGTTCCTCCCTGCGAATCCAGGCAGAAAATCAGTATGGTTGAGTCAGAAGGACACCCAGCACCGACCACGATTTTTGGGAGGGGTTTCTTGCCTCTCTTTTCAAAGACCTGAAAGGGAATCAGTCCCCCCAGACCAGCCAGGTGAACTCCTGGTGAAGTGCAACCGTGGCTGCAGGATCTGCCTGCACCCCGTGGAGAAGGGTGGGAGCTCCTGCAGCCAGAGGGAGGTGGGCAATCCAGCTGGATGGTGCCTGGCACAAATGAGCCCAGATCAAAGCAGGCAGATGAACTTCCCTCCTGCTGCTCTGGCAGCTCAGCTGCTGACTTCTGTAGTTGCTGGTGTGCAGCCTCCTAAGTGGAGCTAAGCCCCAAGTTCCCCTCTTGCTCTGCTCAGCCAAACTCCAGCTCTCTATGATGGTATCAATGTCTCTCTAAAAGGACAGCAACAGCTCATTAATTTTACAAGGAACTGAATAAATTTCTTGTTGTCAGAGTGTCCCTCCTGGAATTTTAAGAGCAAGGCAGCAAAGCTTGTTACAGGCACCCTCCTGGGCGAGCTCTTCTGGTTTAGCTTTGAACATTTTCCCAACTGCACACAGCCCAAGAAAGCCAAGACTGTGCAACACAGGGATTGAGAGCTCCCTTGCAAGGAAGATGCAGCTGGAGGCTGAGACAGGACCTTGGGGGATCCTGTATCAGTGGGTGTTGGGAGTTTTCTTTCACATCAGTCCCTCTGGATTTTACTAATTGCCCTTCCATGCAATCAGGGAAGGATCCGTGGGGAAGCTCCCAGATCGACGAGGAAACCTGAAGCCAGGCCTCTGGTTTATAAATAAAAGCAGGGGTTTAGGAGCAGGACAACACTTTTAGCAGTGGTGTTATTGTTCAGACTGGTGCCTGCAAGAGGAGTTGGCTAAAGCCTCAAACACATTCCTGTACAGACACTCGAGCTGTAAAATAAAATTAATCAGTTGAGCACTCTCAGAGGAGACTGGCACAGACCCACCGTGCCCAAAACAGAGCTTAGAAGTTCATCGATCTCTTGGAACTCCTGGGTATTTTCTCTGTCTTCTGCTTTCACCTGAAATGTTTATTTGATTAACTGCTGAAAACAAGATCCTCTTTTCTTTTCTATTAACATGGCAAATGTTCCAATCCTCATTCAGGTAAGATGTACAATAACACCATTAATTCCCAGGCAATGGTTTCAAGAGACAGTAGGTTTTCTCCTGCCTGTGTGAAAGATATTCCCCTCCAGGTCCATAAAATGTGGCAGGTGACTACAATGCACAGCAGGCCCAAGGAGCTGTAACACAATTCTTCCTGGAGGGTCGGGAATTAAAGATAAATGGGAAGATAATTGTAAAAATATATTGCTTGGGGAGGCAAAGGAAAAAGCTTTGCTAGATTCTGATGCAAATCATATCTTATGAGAGTGTCAGGGGGTTTAATGCTCTCTTTTATGGGACAGCTGCTCTTTAACTGGCAATTAATAACTTGCAAGGGCAAATTTAGCATTTCAATCAGCGCTGAATGAGAAGAATGAGTGAAACTTAACCTGGATGTAGAGCTCTTTATCTCCAGCAGAAGTGGCAGCACACATCCTTTGCTTAAATACCAGACATAAATTAAGCCTTCTCTGCTGTTTGGAGGACACAGATCCAAACCACTCAATGCTGACACGTTTCTGCTCTGAGAAGACAAGTCTCCAAAGAGTGGCATCTCTTTACACTGAATTATTTCCAGATTGTAATTATCTGGCTGCAGGAAACATCTTGATTCCCCAGCTTGATTTCCTAAAGATCTGTACTATACTTTTAGGGTATTTTCCTGCTCCTCACACACTTCCTCCCCCCCCTTCTCTTTTGTCTCTGCAGACAAAACAGTCATAGTCATTTAAAAGGAAGATGAAGAAATGGTTCATAGAATTCATCTGTAGAGAGCAAAGAAGCAAGTCTTTCACGAAAAAAACCCACCCAAGACACAGATGTAAACAAAGAGAAGTCTCTGTGAAGGGGAATCACACCAAACTGGGAACAATAGCCTCTCAATGGATATCTTTATTACTTCTAATGCATTTTTCCCTTTCCTTAGGACTCCTTATCTCATTTGGAACTGTTAAGCCTAGATTAAGCCTCACACCCCATGGCTTTTTTTGATAAAGAAAAAACCCAGTTGCTAAAGCTCAGAAAGTGCTGGAGCAGTTCCCAGGATATGTTTATACATGTCTGTGTGACGGATTAAAAGAGATTTTTCTTTTTAAACAGATAAATGCAATCAGTGGTTTCAGATGATGGGCTTAAGAGCAGGCACTGAGCACCCACTCTGCATAACCCCTACACAGAAATCCTATTACCACCCAAAAATGCACACAGCAATGGAAAAAACCTGTGCCACTTTTCTCCTTCAGGATCCCCTGAACTGCTTCTCTGGATCACAAGTGTGCCCTCGACTCCCTTTGCTGTAGCTCTATGCAGGACCTAAGCAGTGCTGAGTGTGAAGCAGCAGGTTAATGGCCCAGACAGATCATCCCAGGCCAGCTCCTCTTACTCACCCACACAATATCCCACCAGGTTGAGGTATTGCTCTTCCTTGCAGCTGGTCCTGCACTTCCCATGAGCCAGAGTGGCGTGGGGATGGCAGGTTAAGCACTCCCCATCAGAAGGGCCACGGCACGTCTTGCAGGATGGGTGACAGGCTGCACAAGAAAATCAACACCTGTTAGTGCTCTTGGTGGTGTCTCCCTTGCCCTCTCCCCTCCCCAAAACACCAGTTCCCATAATCACTTACTCCTAGCAAACATGGGCATAAAACAGCCTAGTATCACCAGAGACTGCAGGGTTGTGGTTTGGAAGGCTCTTACATCCTCATCTCGAACAAACAAGATGAGCAATGAGGTGTCAATTTAAAAAATGTGATTTGTTCTCTGCATTAATCAAGGTATAGATCCACACACAATGTAAAATAGAGAGAGAGTGGCCCTGTCATTCCACTGTCCAGCATAGAAGACAGAGAGTGGGATGCACAGGAGAGTTTTAATTTACATTAAACTTCTCTTAGGACTCTCATGGCAAGAGTTTGATATGCAAGAGAGGAAAAACAAGGAATGATTTCTCCACAATGCTCTCCATGCCAGTCTGTCTGCTAAAAGTCCAACAAAAAGGTGGCAGAGAAAGTGGCTAAGAGTGCTCAAAAACACCACATAGATTGCTTTTGCATCCTTCCTCCTTTAAAAACAGATGCCAGATTTCCATGCTGCAGACTGGAGGGACATACAAGTACTATGGCTAGGAATCAGTAAAAAAAAAAATCTTAAAAACTACCTTGAAAGCTCTTTATGATTAAAAGCACAGGACATGAAAGATGCCACTGAAATTCTGTTTCCAAGACATTTACATAAGCCTAAAAGTAAGTAACACTGCACTCAGCAGTTAGCTCAGCTCTGTGGTGGCAATGCACCACCTCAGACCTGATGAATCCTTACAGTGCCCTGCCAAATAAATCCATTTATAGAGCTCTTCCCTGGCTGAATAAATTGAATAAACAGAGCAATGGACTTGAAAAGAGGCTTCTCTCTCCAAACTTGAGGCCTTGCCTAATAAAAGCATTTTATTTTTTGGTGCTGTCCAGAAAAGACCTACAAACACCATCCAAACCTCCTGAATTCAAAAGCCAAGTATCTCCAGAGGAGCAAAACTGATTATAATTCATAATTCCAAGTCTCTCTCTCTCTCTCCCATTAGGAGGAGACTCCGTTTCCTGAAATTAGACTACCCTGTTCTCCCCGGGAAATACTTAAAGAGCTTTACAGAAATCTGACAGCATCTCTAATTACGCTGAGAGACGGCCCCAAAACGTGCCGGGAGTGAGATCTCCCAGCACGAACTCACCAGAGCAGCGATCTCCGAGGCTGAACAGCCCCTGGGGGCACTCGGGGAGGCACCTCCCTTCCAGCAGCACGTGGGAAGCAGGACAAGCGGTGCAATCCTGGGATGAATTCCCCACGCAGCCCGCACAGGAGGAGTGGCACTCTGCAGGGAAGGGGGAAACGAGGAGATAGAAATTAAGCCACCAATCAGTTCTGGCTTATCTTGGCTTTTGCTGCCTCCCAAAAGTGCTTTTCCTTTACAGGAAGGACTAGTGGACAGCACAGTTTTTGAAGACAAGGAATGGGCACAACAACACGTTGAACCTGCCTTTGCACCTCCACAATTTACTCCTGAAATGCAAAGCTGAGGTCGCAACACCGTGTGATACCATTGTCCTCCCTGGAGGAGCCCTGGGGTTCCACAGACTCACCAGATGCTGAAATCCCCTTTTGTTAGCACCTACAGTGACTTCAGGAAGGCCTTTCTATCCAGCAAGGTTATCATGAGCCATTCTGGAATAAATATCCACAGAGATGGACTGGCCACCTGAAGAGAATGCTCATTACAAAGGATGAGCCAGAAAGAATGAAGAGTGCAGTTAAAAACCGCACTTCTTCACCTTTTCTGGTACTGACTCTACAACAAACCATCTTAAACTGAGCAATCTCACTAAGTAAATATATAAACTCATTAGCTAAAAACCTGCTATTTATTAGAGCAGTGACTGGAGGCCACAGGTTCTGCTGCATAAGCTGAGCAAAAAGACAGACTCTGGACTCTAGGGAGACAAAACACAGGGCTGGAGAAATTAAATGAAATAAAATGACTTATACAGCTTCTCTGTCTGCCAGAGAGATGTTTAAGATCCCTTCCCAGATTGTATGAAACCAGCACTTCACCCTACACATGAACACGTCCTGCACAGATAACACTGTGGGTTTGCTTTTTCCAAGAGGTGCAACTACAAACTTGGCATGAGTATTTTATAGTGAGGGCTCCAAAGTTCAACATCTTGAATGTTCATCCCTTTCTGCAATAAATCAACCCCCCATTCTAAGACCATCATTAACACAGCAGAACTGTGCTGGGATTCTTGTCCCATGACCTAATTCAGAGCTGACAGCTCTGCTTGGGCCTGTCCACCCACCTGAGGCAGGGATGTATGGATTCCTTCACTCAGTTCCTACACCATGACCTGGACTCAGCCAGGAAAACCCACAACCCACCAAGGAACAGCCAAGTGCCTGAACTGGAGGCTCTACACTGATGCCTTCAGGACACAGACGAAAGCACTGGACACTTTATGGTCTGTATAGGTCACTGTTAAAAGGCAGGATCGTTCCATCAAAAAAAAAAAAAAGCCACTTCTTCCTTTTAACATCTCCTGAGGCAAAACATGAGCTTGTACAGATTCTTTCCATAGAGCTGAGATGAAGAGATAAAACCAAAATACATGGATTTTGAAGATCATCCACTTTTAGAAAATGGGTTTTTTTTTCAAGAGGAAGAAACAGCCATCAGTAGTGTTGATACTACTTGGTACTACTACAAGTTTACTACCACTTTACTTAAGGGGTGTAGAGTCACTGTCTCTGTGAGTGGTGGGAAACCAGTCATAGAGCCCAGTCATATATCCATATGTCATATATTCAGTCATTTATCCACATATCCATAGAGGCCAGTCATGCATCCCCAATGGACATCACATTACCCTCTTTCCAAACTCCAGCTTTCATGGAAATGCTTCCTGCTTGGCATTTCAGGTGCAGTGATGGCATGTCTGCTGCAGGGTGTGCAGCAGAAGAGCTCCCTCAAAAGCAAAAGAGTGCTCTGGGATGTCTTGACTTGCTCCAAGGGCTAAGGAGGAGACAGCTCAGTCTTTTTTGGAAAGGATTAAAGGACTGACCCTGGTTCAAAGTCAGTCAGTGCTAACTAAAAATCACGTACCCGGCTGCAATGAAAAGAAAGCTGAGCTGAGCTGAGCAGGCTTGAACACAGGGGCTTTAAAAACAAAGCACCTGGATTCTTCAGTCCCAAGTTGCATGCAGAGTCTATTTTCCCTCAAAAGTACCGCTATGTGGCACTGTGAAAGCTGCCCCTTAAAGAAGAGGAGGCAAAACGGCACAAGGCCAGCTTTGCCCAGCCGTTCCCAGCCCTGCTCACCTCTGCAGACTCCTGTGCTGTCCCCATGGAAGCGGGCTGGGCAGAGGGAGAGGCAGAGGCCGGGCACAGCTCCCTCCTCCGCGGGCGGCTGGGGCTGCAGGACGGCCTCGGGCTCCCGGCACTGCAGGCAACGAGCGGCCCCGGGGCCCGAGCAGGAGCGGCACGAGGGGTGGCAACCTGGGCATGGAGCGGGGAGAAAAAGCCATGAGAGCCACAGCCTGCCCGGGCGGAGGAAAAGGGGTGGCGTCCCCAGGGAGAGAAGGATGAAGCCCAACCACCCGACCATCTGCTTGCTGCAAGTGAACAGAGGCTTGGGAAAAGCACTCTGACATCGCTCCTCCTCACCCCCAAGTGACTGCTCTTGTCCTGAGGAGAGCTGGGGAACAGATAAAAAGCTGCAGCACTGAGCCACATCTGCCTTTCATTCCTGGAAGTGCAACGGTGGGCACAACCTCTCTGGGAGGGACGGCAGGAAATGACAGTCTGAAGGGTTCACAGGAAGCATAAATTCATCCTCCAAGTTCTGGGGTTTTCATTGCTGCAACAATGACCCCAAACCTAAATTCATCCTCCAAGTTCTTGGGGTTTTCATTGCTGCAACAATGACCCCAAACCTAAATTCATCCTCCAAGTTCTTGGGGTTTCATTGCTGCAACAATGACCCCAAACCTAAATTCATCCTCCAAGTTCTGGGGTTTTCATTGCTGTAACAATGACCCCAAATCTACCAGGTGCCAGTGGAATTTCACACCAGGTGGACGTGGAATTCCATCCACCTCTTAACTCAAGAAAAGCTTGGAAGCAATGTACATTTATTTCAGCAGCATACAAAGACAAGAGAACAAAATAGTCCTTCAGATCACTAAACCATGAGGGTGTGAGGGCAGAAAGTACGTGGGGAAGTTCACTTTTCCTCTGAGCAAAAGCAGGGAAAGGCAGGAATTAACCAGTTCAGCACGGGATTAAAGATTAAAAAAAACCCAGTTTACAGGTGCTGGGGAACAAGCACACAACTCACCCCTGCAGATGTTGTGATCCTGGTAGAAACCCTCTCCACAGCCCTGCAGGCACTGGCCCTGGTGCAATGCCAGAGGGAAGGAACAGGAGGTGCAGTGAGTGGCCAGAGGTCCCTCACATGTGGAGCATGAAGCGTGACAAGCTGGTAAAGAAACAAGAGCACACAGACCTGAAACATGCCACTTCTTCTCCCCGAGAGTGGTGTTGCTGACTACAGCCTCCTCCAGCTGTGGCAAACTCCCAGCTGGAATGCTATTCAGCTAAGTGAAGTAATGAGAGCAGAAGTGCACATGTATTAAAAACCACTAACAGCAATAACTCTCACTCACACAGTGTTTTGCGTGTGTGTCTCAGTGTGTCTTCATGTGCTTCACAAGGCAAAGAGGCAATTTAAAACACCCCATCACCAGAGAACCAAAGAGAACAAACAAAAGACATCACATTCCCTGTCCCCACTCACACTTCAGTGCTCTCCACACTCCCTCCCCACAGCTGGGGAAAAGCAGGCAGCGTGTGGGGGGTGCTCGGAGAGCTTTAGGAAAAGGTCAGGCAAACACACCCCTCACCTCTGCATCTTCCAGTGCTGCTTGGGAAATATCCTCCCGGGCATTCCAGCAGGCACTGCCCAGCATGCAGCAGCTTCCCTGCAGCACAGGCCACACACCTGGCTGGGTCTGAAGGGCACTTTTCACAGAACTGGCCACAAGCTGCCAAGGAGGAGGGATGATTACTGACATGAACTCAACAAGGGAGGAATAACAGAGCCATCAACCTCTTCCCATGCATGGAAAGCATCCTATAAATCTCTATAGGTCAGTGTACAACAAGCATCAGTTACCAGACGGTTCAGGAAGGATGGGGGGAAAAGGGATTTAAGAAAATAAGTTATTAATGTCCTCCCTCCTCTCCCTTTTCTTCAAGTCAAACTGTTAAGTGTGAAAAAGCACATGATAATGTTTCTTATCAGTTCCTGTGGGTTCTATCCTCCCAGGCAGTCAGCCCTGAAGAGAACTGACCAGTTGTCTGGGAGTATTATGAAACTCTGGCTTCCATAAGGCAAGTGCTTATTCTCCAAGGCAATATGCTGTGGGATATTGAGAAGGGCCAAGCAATTCACTCAACCAAATTTTTTGTTTCTTTCCACCAGTCAAACCAGCTTACAGGTCTCCAGCTGGGTCTCAAAAGGCCTGGGTTTGGTACAAGATGAAAGGTGTGAATCCTGGAGGCTTCTGGGAACAGCTCTAGGGTTTTGAGAAATCCCTTTCTCGACCTGTTTGACTGAGGTGTTTTAATTCCCTCTGGCCATCTCTTCCCCTTTTCCCAGCAGAACCTTCCCAGCTCCCCAGGCACATCTGCTCTGCAGGTATTGGTTACTGTGATGCTGAATCATAATTAAATTTACAGAAACCTGCTGGCAAAGGCCATTTTTCTTTCCGCCGACAAATGGATTTGTCAAGCCCTCAGAAACAACTCAGGCTTTCAAGCTGTTCAGAGAGGAAAAAAAGCCCTTAAACCTTTCATCATCTGATTAACTTATATTAATTAATAATCATACAAACCAACAGCAGCTTGTGTATTAATGCACAAGGTGCAGCTGGCTTGCCAGACATGAACAAAATCCCAGCTGATGCACAGCTAAAGGAAATATTGATTCCAATTATTTATCTTTTTTGCAGAGCATCTCTCCAAGAGGTACTTACCAGTGCAGGTTCCATCCTTTGGATGAAACCCCTGGCCACAGCTGGCCACACAGAGCCCTGCCTTCAGCACGTGTGACGTGTCTTTGCAGGACAGGCAGTTGTCCTCAGCAGCCCCCCAGCACGAGGAACAGGACTCGTGGCAAGCTGCAGGGAGGAAAAGGGCAGGATTAACCACAGGAATGGTTGGGATATTCCTGAGGGATACCCCCTTCCTCCAGTGCAGGCAGTGTCCAAGCCCTCCCTGGGGCACCTGGGCACAGGCAGAAGGCAGTGAGCTCGAGCAGGATGGTACCTTGCAACTGAAGTGATGACTGTGTGGAGAGCAGTTCTGCCTCCCAGTCCAGCTGCAGGATGAGTCCTCTTATTCAAAATTGTACAAAAGTTCAACTGGGAGGGAAATCCAGCCTGCTGTGGTTACTGTTTATAGAATCTGGGACACAGACCCTGTCAAATCTTGTGCTACCGGTGCTTGCAGCAGCTGTGCAAATTACAGCTCTTCCAGCTATTAGGAGGTATTTTTCCCTGATTACACTCAAATATGTTCCAAAGCTGCTCCTCAATTAATTATTTCACAATAAGGCAGGTACATGCTTGTGGCTACCAGTCCATATTCCAGTGTGAGGAGTGTCCCATTAGGACACTGGGCATCGTGTACCAGACAGGATCTTCCCCTCAACGTGCAATTGCATCTAATTGTAGCTGAATCCCAACACAATGACTACCACTCATCTCATCCCAAGGCAAAGCTTGTGCACACTTTTCTTCTCCAGCTGGTAATTTCCCTTGCTGACATAAAACCTGCATCTCATTGCAGGCTGGATGATTCTCAGGGCACGTCTGCACTCGAAAGTGAACTGCAGAGTGTTAGTTCATGTTGTACAAGTCTAAGTACTGGGATGTCCTCACTTCACCTTTCCAGGCCTAAGTGTTTTGCTCCTGTCTGAGCTCACTCTACCTTTCAGCATGTTTTTAGAAGAGTGGGCTCCAGGACTCGGACCCTTCCATGTCAGACTTCCCACTGCCCGGCTGGGACTCCTCACTGTGTTGGCACACCTGGACATACCCAGTGGTTTGCAAAGTCCTCAAGTCCCCTCTGGAGCTGCTGCTCCTGTCCAAGACACACTCTTCCTCCCAGCTTGGTAAATAGCTCTATTAAAAACACACTTTGGATGAAAGCCAGGTCAGCTGGGCAAAGGTGCTTTAGCTCCTGCCATGCTCCGCTTGCTGCCTGCACTAAAAAACCAAGTGCTCCAGTTACCAGTTGGCTCCCACTGGCCCTTGGCAAAGATTCTGCAAACCCACAGCAACTTTCGAGCCTTCCAGTTTGGATTTGCAGGGGCTGTTTTGCAGCTCACCCAACTGTCTCTCCTGGAAAGCATTCCCAGCAGGAGGGCCAATGCCAATGGCATCCCAGCAAGACCGCAGTGAGAAGTCACAGCTCAGCTTTGGGAAAGCACAGATGGGTCCAACCACTCTGTGCCATCAACCACCTCTCCCTGCCCTCCTCACCATGAGCTGGGCAAACTCAGCTTGGCCATGCTCGGTTCTGGATCCTCGGGGTGAGCCTCCACAGCCAGGAACAGTGGGGAGAAACAACAGGGAGTGAGTAAAAACCCAAGTGCTGTGCTACCGAGTGAGACTGTTAGTGTCAAGTTACACATCTCAACATTCCCATTTTGGGAGATGAAAGCAGAAACACTCCAGTTCTGCCTCGGCTTTTGAATAATCTTGAAAACATAAATAATTCAGTTAGAAAAATGCAGTGAGAGCATTGAATAGTGCATGTCCTTCGAGCCCTTCTGTTCTATCAGGCAGACATCATTTATTTTTGCTTCCCTTTGCTTTGCCTTTAGAGAGGGGATCTGAATTGTTTCCAGAGTCTGGTTCTGCCACGGGAAAACCCACTGCTCTGCTCTGACACAAACTGATCCATGATCTTTAAATCCACTGCTACTTTCCTGAACTCCAACCTTCTACTCTCAAATTGACTTCCTTTTAATGGTTTTAATACTTTGCAGAAGCAGGTGGAGGGAGGGATGGGGAAGGAAACAACCCTGGTATACGATTAAAATCGGGCAGAGATCAAACAACTGTGATCAGAAACTCAAAACAGATTCAATTAGAGCAGATGTTATGAAACATGAACAAAAGGAAAAGCCAATTCACTGTGTTCTGCTACAATGCAGACAACAGTGTTCCAACAAGAGGAAGGATAAAAAACTTAGTGTAAGTCTCTTTCAAGTCCAGAGCAAATTCCTCAAGAGGGAGTTTACTGGAACTACAGCAATTAACACAGCCTAGCTCATCCTTTCTGTGATTTTGGAACACGCTTAGAGTAGATGTTAAAACCATTATGAGAAAAATCTTCCTGAGCAGTCTGAGCCTCATCTCGACAATCTGATTAGAGATTTGTACAAATAAAGAGGATTCAAGGAAAGAGTGAATGGCAATGAACTACAGAGCGTACCCGAAACGTAAGACGTTCTCCACTGCTCTGACTTTATGCAGAAAATGCAGCCAGGCAGAACTAAAGCAAATTGGTTTAATTCCCTTGAGGAGAGAGGAACAAATTTTCCCAGCAACTTGCAGCTGCAAGCATGCGTGACTGCAGATCTGGATGGAGGGCACAGTCAGGAATCTACAACCCAGCAATAAAATGAAACATTACCCTTTCCTCACCGCTTCAGCAGCTTGTGGGCACTGCCAATTAAAACACCAGCAGCAGGTGGAAAGGAAATGGCAAAATAAACCCAAACCAACTCGATGATTATTTGATACTTCAGTCTATAAATTCCTTTGGACTGGGTCTCCCTTGTCTGCTGACACATTCACAGTGGTGACCTGGGCTGTGGTGGCTGCTGGAGGACACAGGGTTTTCAGACTTTCAAAACCTGGAACAAGTGGTCAGCTCTTCGAGGAAAGCCACTTCAGAAAAGGAGGCTGGGCTTACCATCCAGAGTGCCTGCCCCTGAAACCTGCCAAAAGCCCTAAGCCTGTACTCAGTTTTAGGCAGAAGGGTTAGTTCCAAGGAAATCAAAGCAATGGCTCAAGAAGTTAAGAATGTGCTCCACCCCTTTGCTGAATTAGAGCTGCAGAAATAATTAGAAGCCTTCGAAAAAGGCCAAAATTAATAGGGGGAAAGTGCTAATTTTAGAGAAAACAAAGTGTCATGATATAAAAGGAGCTGCTTTACAGTTTGGAGAAGTTAAGAGTATTTAAAAGGAGCAGGGGAAGGTCATAAAAGTACCGTCACAGTTCCACCAAAGAGAAGACTAACTTCCCAGTCTTACTCTCAGTCTTTCCAATTGCTAAGATAAAGGATTTAGACACATCTCAGTGTTCTACAGAATTACTAATTTACTTTGCAAATACACTTCCTGAGAACAGCGAGTCCGATGAACTTTCAGGAAGAGCTCAGGATGAAACGAATGAACAGCAAAACAAAGCAGAAAACTTCCCCAAAAAGCATTTTCTGTCCTCTCAATCCCTCACCCCTTCAAGCAATTTGCTACACACCTCAAAGTACCATCTCCTGCAAGGTCTGGCATGAGCAGGTGCAACTGGTCTGCACTGAAATCAAAGGAAAACACACACACCAGACTTCCAGGCACGGCTCAGGGTGTTCTATCCTTAGCAGACTTTGTGCACACATCCTGCTCTGTGCCCTTAACACAAAACCCACAGCCACATTTCCAAAGGAAAATGGAATTGAAAGGAGGAATCGAAAGAGGGCAGTGATGGAAAATGTCAGTGTTCAAAAGCAGCGAGTTTGAGACTCCCAGAACTGATCCACTGAGGAACTGCCACTAATATTTCTCCAACCAGTGATCAATTTTACTCTCTATGGCTTGGTTCCTCTGTTCACTCCTCCCTTTCCCCTAGGGTGAATATTCACAGCTATTTCAACAGCAGATGCCTCACCAGAGAGAGTTGTCCCAGCTCAGGTACAGTTCTTGCCTGCTCTTTTGCTATCACCAAGGGCTGCATCCTTTCTTCCCTTGAGGTACCTGTGCAGAGGAGCTGATCCTGGAAGTATCCCATCCCACAGGAAGGCACACACTGCCCGTTCTTCAGCAGCAGGGATGTCTGGCACGAGGAGCACTCAAATCCATTGCTACAGGCTGAGCAGGTTTCATTGCAGGCTTCCAAGAGAAAGAAGAGAGAAGAAAGATGTATCAACCCCAAAGGTCTTGAAGCAGCAAGATCCCCCTCCCCTGGCTCTGGAAAAATGAGATAATTTTGCTTCGTTTTGGCAAAAGACTTTGAGAAGCTGCATTTTTTTTTCAGGGGCTTCCCCCAGAAACCTCCCAAGGTCTTACGGTTACAACTCAGCACGTTGCCCAAAGGTTGTTCCCAACAACCTCTAAACAACAACCCCCCAGGATCCCAGAGCCAAAAAGCACAGCGTGCACCAGAAAAGGCAGGGAGCTGAGGGGGTTTAACCCTGGCAGGAATTACCTAAGCAGGTGCCCCCGTGCTGGTAGAAGCCCCGCTCACACGCCTCCACGCAGCGCCCGTCCTGCAGCAGCCTCCTTGAGTCCTGGCAGGTGTCACAGTGATCAGGAGCCTGGGAGCAGGTCACACAGTCTGGGTGGCACCCACCTGGCACGGGGAGAGGGCACACAGGGGAAAAGCAGCAGCAGGGCTTGCAGTCAGGAGGGCACAAAACAACGCTCTGCCAGCAGCAAAGGGGAATTCACCGCTCATTTCCGTGCGTGGTCCGAGGGGCGTTAGTTTTGGACTGGGGGGTTTTTAATACATAAACACACTTTTGTTATGCTAAATATTTTACTATAGGGACTGAGATTTTCTAGGCTATTGATTAAAAGGAGAGTCATTGTCCACATGGTTTCTCAGCAGTAAAAATCCTCAGTCATCAGGAATTAATGGCCTGAAGCAACCTGAATTTGAGTCTCCTTCGGTCAAGCCCTGCCTTAAGGCAAGAGTGTGTCCATGCCAGGTCAGAGCATGGGTGGCAGATCATTCCCCCCCATCAAAACCTCAGTGTCACAGCACCACAGCACTACTTCCTGACCACAGGTACTTGGAGAGGTACAGAATGGCACAATTACTCCCCTAAGTAGAAAAACAATCCCCTCTGCTCCAAGTCCAAAGTGCTCAGTGAGAGGGAGCCTTTGCTGCACATCTCTGAGAAGCAGCAATCAATTTTGTGCTGGCTTTATGGAAGCAGATGTGCCAGGGCTCATGTTCTGGGCTCAAGGATTGAACTGCTGCAGGCTGCATTATGCATTTGTTTCTCAACCCCTGCACTGCAAGAGAGAAGAACACAGAGGGAAAACAGCAGGCTTGGGTAAAGGAAATTGCCACTTACCTTTCAGGACACACACAAAAAAATGCAACTTTGGCTCTGCATGTCCCATGCCACGACTTCAAAGCCTGGGTTTTCCCAAATGATACCATTATGGAAGCTAAATTTTCAAGGGTCAGATTTCAAGGTTAACTAGTAGCCAGTGGCAATTTTTTTATAGGAAGGAGTGTGGAGGGGTGCTGAGAGTGCTCTGTCATCTGTCCCTTCCTCAGCAGCCTGTGCAGATGTTGTTCCCTTTCAAAAAACCAAGAGAATTTCATCTGAACTCTCCAAACCCTGTTTTCCTCCCTTTTCAGTCTGCAGTGCTTTGCATTTTCATTAGCAGTAAATAACAAGCCCTAACACAGGAGGATGGCAAATGTGCCCAGGCACTCCAGCACAATTAAACTGTGAAGCTATTTGCCTTTTACTGAGATGAAACATTAACTGGAGCACTCTGATAAAAACCCAAGTTATATGAATGGAACCAGAAGAGATAACAACATAAAAAACTAGAGATCCACAGCTAAAGCCTCCCAACTAAGAAATGTAAATCCAAGGGAGTGACAACATCCTGGAGAAAAAGGAATTTATATGTCAAATTAAATAATATAAACTAAGGCTATCCTAATCATTCCAAACAATCATTAACTGGCAGCCATACAGACTCAGGTGAGCTTGTGGCATAACAGTGGAAGCAGGTTTTTTCCTTCCTTCCACTCCCATGAAAGGACCAGGATCCCATAAACTCCCTGTTAGCATTCAGAAAGGGGCGGCCGAGGCAAAAAGAGGATGACAAAACACTTCCAAAACCCCAACCCCCAAGGAGAAACTCCTCTGGCAAGAGAAAGGTGAGATTTCAAAGGAGGGGAAGTCAGTGGGAGCCTTCGGATGAGCCACTAACCCTCCCTAAGACCGAAAAGGAGTTCACGTGCAACCACACACTGGGGACAGCACAATCCCACGCGGGTGCCCGAGGGGGACCAGGGATGCCAGGAGGAAGGATGCCCTGGATGTGTACCTGGCTGGCAGCGTGGGCAGCAGTCCCCCTTCACCTCCAGAGCCAGGCTGCCCCGCGGGCAGGGCGGGCAGGAGCGCTGGAAACAGGTCACCTCCCCAGCGAGGCACTCGCATTGCCGGCACGGCCCTTCTCCCCACGCCGCTCCGTGCTGCACGGGAAACAACACGGGGTGAGCAGCCAGGGAGAGCCCTGGCACACGGGGGGGTTGGCCAGGCGTGGAAACCTCGGGGGGACACACCACAGGGGGGACGAGGTGGACAGGAAAGGGGCAACAAGCACCGTCATCTGTCACGCCCGTTTTTGGTGTGTTTAAGCCAAGATTCGTAATGTTTCCTTTCTCTTCAACTTCACAGGAAAGTTCCTTGAGAATATTAATGTGGCACTAAAGATTATGACCAGTGGGAGACAGAGGCAGAAAGCCACACATTGCCCCAGCTCTGCAGTTTCTACTTTATAGGATTAAAATCATATGTCTTTAACTCCATGAAACATGCAGGAAACTCATCAGGAGGGGTATCAAATATTAAACAGAAATGATTGATTGCACTGCACAAAGGAGAGCAAGGCAAACTGGAATTCTGCAGCAGATGCACACCAGTGCTTCTGCAAAGCGCAAAAGCAACCTGCAGACAATATTAATGGATTACTTTTCTGTTACACTTGCAAACAATATCCTTCTGACAACCGGAGAGAGGCAACTCCTCCAAACCTTTGTGAGCAGAACTCACTATTCCGTGCTCCAAAGTGCCAGGATACTCACAGCTTTGGTATGTCCTTTGTAAACACAGTTACTCCGACCAGAGATGCATTCAGGACAGCACTTCCCATCCAAGTGAATTAATTCTTCGCCCTGCAAAGAGAAAAGGTTGCAGCAATTCATACGGAACCAACACCACCCCAAAACACTGTGGAATGCAGAGGCAGAACAGCTCTTGCCCTGGAATGCAATCCCCAATATCTAATTTCACCTTATCTTCCCTCTATCCCACTTCACCTCTGTAGGTATAGCCTGAAAAATGTGTTTAGTGAATATTGCAGCTGCAGAGCAAACCTCAGAAAAGGTGGTGGAATCCAGAGATAAAGCCATTACTTCATCCCTAAATCCTGCAGAGAAAGACACCCCCAGCTTTTTTGCCGTGGATCACTAGGATTTTACTGGACCACTGACAAGATTTCACTGCATAGAAGCTCACCTTCATTTTCAATGTTCTACTTTCCCCCCACCCCAGGAGAATTTCAAAGCACATGCTCTATTTATCCCAGATGGAAAAAGCCTGTTCTTTGTCACAGCTCCACAGATTCCACTTAAATAACATCGGTTTGAAGATAAGAATTTAGCAGCAGGAGAAAGGAATAAAGTGCCCCAATTCACCACCACTCTTTGTGCCCGAGTGGAAGCTGAATATTTAGAAAAGAGGGAGAGACTTTGTCCCTAGGGAACCAGGACACAGCTCAAAAGAAACAGCTTCAATTTCCAAGATTACCAAATAGCTTCTTTTGATTTATGCCAACCAGGCAGCTGTTCCAGCAGGAACAACTTCCCAGCACAATTGTCACCGTGCCACATTGGCACACTCCACTTTTGTATGGGAATTAGGTGCCCCAAGGGAGAACACCTAAGCCAGGACGCTCTCTGGCACCTCCTGTGCATTCCTGAGGAGGGGAAGAAAGGAGAAACAATCCGGTTCTTAGTCCCCGAGGACCACACACAGCCTAAACCCCTCTCTGCTGCTTCTGCACACGTCTGCTCTTCGATCATTGCTCCACAACGCCACGGGCAGTGCTGGGATTTCATGTCACCACTGTGCACTGCAAACTCTCCCACCCCCATCTCTGCCCACACCCCCACCCACATCCACAAACACACAGCGCAGGAGAACTGAGAGCAACCAAGGCATGGAACAAAAAAAGAAAGAAGGCAACCACGCTACTCTGCCAAGACTTGGGAAAGGGAGAGGCTATGGGAGATAACCTGTGGCTTTGCTGCACGGAGAGTCATCACATTCCAGGTTGGGAACACGGATTCCTGGCTCACAACCTGCTGAAAAGGGCTCTTTGAGGATTAGGTGAGAATCACCACGGACACTTTGTTGGACATGTTTGTTTGAAAGGGTTTGGAGCTAAATCTCTCCCATAGCCTCCTTTCATGTCGAGGTGTCCAGGATTTGCAGTTCATATCTGTGGCCTCATTACACTTTGAAATAGGAAGATGTGACCAGAAAACTAATGGTGCCTTAATAAAGAGATGAATCCAAATGCTCCTGGCTTCACACTGGCTCTGATTTATTGAGGCAGGTGCCTAAAAAACAGACCTGCAACTCCAGAAGGAAAAAGCAAAAGCAAAAAGAAAATATGGCATTTGCTTTTTGAGGAAATATTTTCCTGTAATTAATTAATGCATACCTTGTACTACTGAGCCAAATTGAACATGACTTGAGGAGTTTTGAACTCCACACGCTAACATCTACAGCTTTTGTTCTGGAAAACATCCCTGGCTGTCCTGAATAATGGATTTTTTTGTTGTCAGCACCCAAGGTGTGAGTGTGAATATTAACTACCCCTCCCCACTGAGCCATGACAGCACGCCATCATCATTAGTGTAAATGATCCAATTTACAGCCAGGGGCACGCAGGAACCTCACCCAAACAGCTGCAACTGCACAGGGTTTTATGGCAAGCACAACTTCTCACCCAGCCAGAACGTCTCCGTGCACTTTGAGGTCAGGTGATGAGCAGCAGGGATGACTTTGGGGCACACGTTCTGCATTTGGGCTGTTTCAAAGGCACAGTCTCAGATGAACAGACACTTTTATCCCTCTCTGCGTCATTCGGGACTCCACGTGTGGATTCTCACTTCTCTGAATAGTCATTAAAACAACTCAATCCAGTCAAACTCTTCTGGCCAGGTTTGGGATGGACTTTAGACACACCACAAGGGTGCTGCTGCTTTAGCACACAGGCAGAGTCACCAGAGAAACTGAGGCAGAAAACCCTGATGGCCACAATTCCTACCCTTTGCCTCACTGACACTGTAGAGTAGTAGATACAAAACAAGTAAGAACCCACAAATTAATTGAGATCACAGAAGCATGGAATGGTTTGGGAAGAGACCTGAAAGCCCACCCAGTCCCACCTCCTGCCACAGGTTGCTCCAAGCCCCGTCCAACCTGACCTTGGACGCTCCCAGGGATGGGGCAGCCAGTTTCTCTGTCCAACCTGTGCCAGGGCCTGCCCACCCTCAGAGGGAAGAATTTCTTCCTGATATCCAACCTAACCCTGCTCTCTGCCAGTTTGAATTCTGCAGTGACAACACAGAAGTCTTATCCCACTGCAAAGAAAGGCAGTTCAAAACATATTTGTATACTTGTGGGTGAGGCATCCAACCCTATCCAATGCATTTTGCACATCCACTACAGAGCAAATGCAACATAACCTGTCTGGGGGGATATGAGATTTGGAGTAAACAGCACTGGGAGCAAAACACCTTGCCAGCTTCACTTCCATACCAGGAGTGGCATGGAAAACAATGGAGAAAAGTAGAACATGGATTTCCATATCCAAATAACCTCACTGAAGGCCACTGTAGCACAGAGAATGAAGAGGCAAAAGAAACTTTTCTTAAGCTTTTAACTCTCTCTGACCTGTACATTTCTCCCCATGTTCAGCTGCTGGTCAAGTCATTGAATCCTCGGGGTGTCTGACCCTGCACTACAGCTCAGCACAGCACTGGGGGGGAATCCAAGTTAGATCTGTCACTGTGTTGCTCCACAATGCAAGCCCACTGTGCAGACCTGCATGGAAAACCCCAAGCCTGCCCTCCTTCCCTGGGCAACGTTTTCAAGGCAGTTGCACCAAACAAGTCCTGAGCGAAGATCCAGTTCCTGCAGTGTCTCAAGGGGTGAAAAAATGAAAAAGGGAGGGGAAGCAAAAAACATCCCAAGGTTTGACAGAAGCAAAAATATAAAAGGCTGGGAAGACAAAAACCCTCTCTCACCTTGGCACAGTCCACAGTGGCACACTGTGCCCTCTGGCAGGTGACCTGCCCTTCCCTGCAGACGCAGAAGTGGCAGTGGGTGCTGTTCCACATGTCCCCGTGGTGCCTGACAGTGCCACCATGCCAGCAGCTCCCCGTGGAAGGCACACACTCCTCACAGCACCTCCCAGGACGCTGCACTCTGCTCTCCCCCTGCAGGACAGCAGCAAGCAGTGAGCAGGGCTGTGGGAACCCCCACTGCACCCCGGGGGGAGCAGCCGAAGGGTCACAGGTAGGGGGGGTGGTTTCACTACCTTCTCACAGGTAACAGGGCCACAGGTCTCCCTCAGACATCTCACTTCTCCTCTGTCACATGCACACGCAGTGCAGGCATCTTTTTTCCACTGTTCCCCATGCTGTTCAAAAAGAATGTGGAGACAATTGTTAAACACCCTTGGAAAAGGGCCAAATTCCTTCTGGAAACCTGCTGGTGGAATATGATGGCTCCTTCTGCATGTCTGTATCAGATAACAAACTTGGCCTTAAAAATGCTTATCTCTACATCAGCAGCAAACAGGAAGAAGAGGGATGATGTCCAGAGGACACTGTGGTGTGTATTTTTCATTCATTGCAAACTGGTGGCACTGGGGAGGCCTTAACTGCTGTTATTAGCAAAAAATGATCAGTAACAGAAAATCCCACATATATACACTCCTTAAATAATGCATTACATTAATTCCAGATGGTACAAGGAAAGCTATAAATACTCTGACCACCAGTGCTTTCTGCTTTCCTCCTTCAAAACAGTGTGAAAATCAAGTGCCTCATCTGCTTCACCTTGCAGAACTCCTTTCTGCTGGCCAGCAAATCCTTATCTAATCCCAATTTCTTTCAACCCTCCTGGCCTTCCAGGAAGGAAAAAAGCAATCTCTCAGTGCTGGCAGAAAGTCAGATGTCAGGGAGAAGGGAAAGAGGGATGTGCCAGAAACTGTGAGCAACTGCCTTTTGGGTGTGGTTTGTCTCAAGTCACCTGGAACTCTCTTCCCGACACGGAGCAGGGCTTTGGAGCACACTGTGGGCAGCACTTGCCAGGAGACAGAGCCACAACTTCATCCTGAGCAGAAAGCAGAGACAAGGGCAGTAAGAGCATGGGCAGAGGAAAAAATATACATAAAGCTATTCATGGAAACACAATAAAGCAGGAGATGGATGAGAGGAGTTTGGGTTTTTTTCCTGGTATTGTCACATTCTGAGGCTTTGAATGTGTGATTTACACTCACCACCTCTCAGGCATCTGTAGTGTTTTAGTTAAATCCATCCATACTGTTCGAGCAGGTGTTAAATTATGCTTAAAAACTGGATTTTCCTAATTTAAACCTTTTTTTATGATGGATTTAAATCATGTTGGGATAGACTGATGCTTCATATCAATACAACACTTGCTGCAGGCCTCGACTCCATCCATCCAAAATGTGTCTGTAATTCCACTGCTACAAATGTTGGTACATCTAACAACTTGGAATAGCACTGTTCACCAGCACCTTCCTCCAGCCATCAGCAGGTAACACCAGTCCACTTGGAGAGGGAAAGGAGGAATCCCAAGCAGGCATAAATCTCTTTTAACGCAGAGTGCTTAGCAAATTAATACTAATTGAGTATCTCAGGGCAAAGCAAAACACAATTAAAATGCACACAGACAGGTGGGGTTTCCTTCTATGCAAAAAGACAACAGTGTTAATTGCCCAAACATCTGGTCCAGTAACAGGAATCTGGGAAAGCACCAACAGGAAAAAAAGGAAAGAAGGGTTTCCAGGGATGCTGCTGTAAAGGAGGACACCAAGGGCCCCAAAAAACAAGTACAATGAAAAGGATTTAAAGAGCAGAGTCACACGCCTCAACATGGTCAATATGACCACAAGAAGTCCAGAAACTGAGTGATTTGCCCAGTCTGGAGCACTGGGTGTAGTTTGCTGCCTTTACAAACCCTGTGTTAACACTGCATTGAATCCCATAGGGTTTTGGCTGGATTGATCCCTGCATAAATGCTAAAAAAACCCTCATCCTTTGTCCATTTCCATCCATTTCTGTCTTGGAGACAGAAATGTCCCAGTTCTCCCAAATGGGCTAAAACCACAGGCTTGCCCAACTTCTCTTCCTGGTTTTGTTGGTTTCTAAAGACAAGTAAATGGAAGGAACAGTGCTCTGAGATGTTTCTTTCAGCTTGAAGCTGCCTTGTTTTTCTGAACTTTTGAAGTCAAAAGGGGGATTTCATCCATATTTGAACACCCTCAACTGCAGGTTTTGTTAAAAAAAAGGATTAAACAAGGCCTGCAAATCCAACTTTTCAGCTGCACGCCAAACTGCAACCCGAAAAGATAAACTGCATGAAAAACCTTGTGTTTTCATTCCTTGGTGCAACAGAAATAAAAACATTTCCTGATTAACCCTTGATAATTTTTCAAGTACAAAACAGAAAGTAGTTTCTTTAGCCAGAATTTGTGCTGAACTAGCCAGGAAATAAAGGATGAAGGTCAAATGGTGGGGAAAGAAGGTAAGAGGGAAGAGACAGACAGGGCTTCCCCATCACCCCACACCACAGGGTGAACATCCCCTTTTCCAAATGACCCACTTGTCACCCAGGAGCTTGGCATGGAAAGGGAGGGTGTCCCCAGGGGCTGGGTCCTCACCTGGCTGCAGAGCAGGGGCTGGCAGGAAGCTGTGGAGCACTGAGTGGTGCCATCCCTGCAGACACATCTGGAGCACCGCCCCAGATGCCAGCCCTCCCCGTCCTGGAACACGTGGCCATCAAAGGAACAAGGCTCTGAGAGACAGGAAAACAAGGGGGGGGGGTTTCTTTTCCAATGCCCTCTAATCCCTTTCCCCCACCCACAATTAAAACAAAAATTCTGGTTTGTTAAAGCATGTAAAGACAGCAATAATTCTGCCAGCTTCCAAGGGCTTTAGACTTGCTAATTAAACATTCTGGATGCACTTGTCCCACTAGACTTCCATGAGAAAAGGCATCCAATAGCTCCGGAATTTTTGGAACTTGCAGTCCAAGTGCATAGGAAATACCTGCATAGGAAATACCTGCATAGGAAATACCTGCATCTTTTTTCCCAGATTTTTTCAAAACTAAGGGCATGTTAGGCAGATGTGCTCATTGCCTAAAGCTTAACCCCTGCTGTGGGTGAAGCCATTAATAATGTGACCATGGCAGCAGGACAGAAAGGGTAATAAGAGATACACTGGTGTCCTCCCAGCACAACTGAAAAGGGATAGGAAAGCTTTCCAGATGTGGGACTAAAAGGAGGTTTCCAGGGGGGCTCAGAGGAGACAGAGAGTTCCCCATCCCCACGCAGTACTCACCACCAGGGCCCACACATGTGGGACAGCAGGAGCCCTGGGCAGTGTCCTGCAGCTGCCCTGGAGCACAGGTGAGGGCTGGGCAGGTCCTGGGGGTGCAGCTCACCTTCCCCTGGGCACAGAAGCACTGGGCACATCCCGAGCTGGCCCACTGCGAGCCGTGCTGCAGCACAAGAGAAACACACTGGCACCTGGAGACAGAGCTCCTCTCCCTTCCCAAGCCTCCCTGCAGCAGGACTAACTTCCCAGGGAAATTCCCAGGCTGCTGGATGCAGCCCCTCTCCCCTACAGCTCCTTTCTCTACATTTAGAGACCTGTTTTCTTTAGAGAAATACTCAACATAGGCCCCAACACGCACCAGACCACAAGGTGGGCAGGTGAACACCACCCAGCCCGCATACCTTACACACTCTGCAGTGAGTCCAACCTAATTAGATTTGCTTCCTCATTACTGCAGGAACAAATATCCCTAACCCTGGGGCACGGGGAGGGAAATCTGGGCCAAAGAAGAAACAAGCTGCTGTGTTGCAACACTTGTCAACAAAGAGAGAAGGTTAATTTTCACAGAAGATGCAATATTGAATTAGGCAGGGAGTGAAAAATCTCTTTCCAGAGGATCTGTGTTTTCCTCACTAGGGCCAGTGTTGCCAGCTGGATACTTGCAGGATGAAGGTCAGGTCCTGAAGCATGCCAGGGGCTGGCTGACAAAAGAGGAAAGTCCTTCCTTCAGGAAATCTGTGCTGACCACCAGGATGAGACCTTACACTGACAAGAAATCTCTTTATGACCACCTGAAACAGGGACTAGGGGCACCAATACATCCATATCCTGGTGGGGATGCCCACCCAAGGAATGGGCTCACAGGGAGCCAAAGGCAAAAGCAAGAGAGCACAGGAAAATGCAGCAACAGCACAAATTGGAAGAAATACTCTGTAATATAACATGCTATCACCCAAGGCACAAAGGAGTAGAAGAGGATGGATGTGTTCCCCTTCTCACTCTAGTTTTTGTCTGGCTCCCAACAGATTGATGCTGGTCGTACCTCAGGCTGAAACAGAGGGTTACAACATCCATCTCAGGTGCAGAGAGCACAGTCCAGATATGCAAATGTGTCTGGACATTTTAGCACATTTCTTGAGAGCTGGGCCTGACCTGCCCCTTGTCAAACAGGGAAGTCTGTAAGAGCTCAGACTCAGGACTTGGGCTTGCTGTGCAGCAATTTTGCCACATTTGCCTAATGCTTGACACAATTCATTAACTACCACCCAGGAATCTTGATTTTTTTCTTATCTGCAGATATTTATTGTGATTGTCTTGGCCTTTCAGCCCCCTCTGGGTGAAACCACATCCCAGAACCTGCCTCCTGTAATCCTGAATTATTCAAAACACAGAGCCCAGGTGGCACAACAGCACCCCATCTCTGGAGCAGAGGTGGCTGCTCAGAGAAGAGCCCTCCTTCAGACAAGTTCACTGTGCTCTGCCCCCCTTCCTCATGCTGCTGTGCTGCCACCCACAGAAACAGCAAAGGCAAGGAACAAGGGGGAAAGTGTCTCCCCTTTAAGTCACACTGGACACAGTGACAAATTCCCTTTCTGCAATCCCTGCTGACCAAGCTCCTGTTAAATTCCATTATCTGACAGTGGCAGAGTATAAACCTAATGACCTACCCTTCCCCTGCTCAGCACCCTCCACTGACTGAATCAGAGCTAAAAATGGGTGAGGATTGTCCCTGCTGAGGAACAGGAT
This sequence comes from Formicarius rufipectus, assembly GCA_013399695.1. Lineage (NCBI taxonomy): Eukaryota > Metazoa > Chordata > Aves > Passeriformes > Formicariidae > Formicarius > Formicarius rufipectus. Next base: position 519,454 of record VXAU01004607.1, on the reverse strand, counting down.
GGAGCACTCACACTGTGGATCTGTCCCTCGTGGTGGCAAAATCCTTCGAGTTGGGAGGCACACTCGGGACAGCACTTGTTGGAGGGTATTTGGAGCACTTCTCCCTAAAAAGAAGACAAGAATCCAATAAACATATGACATCAAACAGAGAATTATCCTGAAGGTAAAGCACTATGGCCCTGCTGCTCTCAGTTTGGAAAGAAAAGGTCTCAAGTTAAATATATAACACATCCCTTTGCTGAGAGGGGGCATTATCCCTTTGGGTATTTGACATTTTACCCTCAAAACAACAGCAGGGGAATTTCCAGCCCCAACAGTACAACTAGAAAATCCCCAGCCAAACTAGTTTTCAATAGAAAACACTTGTTCAATACAAACCCCAAGAGATGAGGGACAGATGTGGTTTTGTCAATAGTTTTCTCCATGTACAGGACGGATCTTGGTGTAACATTTCACCAGACTAGAGGTGCAGGATGAACGTGGAACCATCAACTGCACTTCTTTGGTTTAATCTTCTCCTGGTTCATGCTACAAAACTGATGTTTGTTGATTTTCCACTGCAAGCACAGCAGTAGGTCTCACACACGAATGTTTAGATCCCTGAGACTGTCTGGGTTTGTTTATGCCTTGTTGTTGGAACAAGATCAGCAACATTTGCATATATCTCACAATAAGAAATAAACCACGGAGAGGGATGGGGATTTAGCCTTGAGGGATGACTGGATTGTTTTCTTCTGAGATCCCTGGTGATCCTGTTCAAGGTTTAAGTGACCAGATGTTTATGGAACACTTAAAATTTTTTTGTCTTGAAGATTGCCCACATCAAGGAGTCACACAGATTCACTGCACACCATAAATCTATTGCTCTTGATGAGCTTTAAAGTCGCCACCTTTTCATTTATCTAATTTTTATAATCTTATCCAGCACACTCATTATTAGGTGTGCCACGACAGAACTCTTTTTTTACTTCTCTCCTCTTTAGCACAAAAATTCCTAGCATTTCAGTCTTGCTTCAAGATACAGTGACAGGGAAAACTGGTAAGAATCAAAACAATTTCCTCACTAGTTCTGTCATATTGAAAAACATTTTAACCTGCTTCACAAAGCCACGCAATCATATTGGCAGTGCTTCTTTAAAACTCTCATTTTCATTGTCATCTATGCATCCTGCCCCAGTAATCCAGATGTTAATGCAAGACCAATTCCATGGCCAATTAACAAAGGCCCAGACAAAGGGGAGACAACGAAAGCTCAACGAGCATCACGAGGAAGAAGAAGCTGGAAGACAAACAATCTCAGCTCTGTTGTTGCTCAGCAGAGTGGAAAGTGTCCATCTGCATCTTTGAGGGAGCCCCAGCTCCACCTTCAAAACAAGGGGGACTGCAAGCTGGGCTCCTGCTGGGAGGTTGGAACCCCCTTCAGGGGCTTCCTCTGGGATGAAGCCGCTCCAACACCAGGCCTCTGGCTGGAGAAAAGGAGACAAAAGCTTCCCACACCACGTGTTCAAGGAGAGAAAGGGCACAAAGCCTGTGCCTGACCCAGGGCAGCCACACACACTCGTTGCAGAGCCCTGCCTTACCTTCTGGAAGTCACACTGAGGGGCTTTGCAGACTGTGGGCTCGCAGGTGACAACGCTGCTCCGGCAACGGCAGTCCCGGCACGAATCCGGCTTCCACACCGTGTTATCCTGCAAATAAGCACAAGGTGGGAATGAGAGCCACGGGGCACAAGGTGTGGGCTGCTGCACACACCAGCAAAAGTTCCACAGACAGAGGGGAACAGAGTGGAACACAGCAGCCCTCTCTTAGCAGGCTCGTCACGCCCAGTTTTGGCACCGCACACTTCAAACGCGCAGCTCCGATGGCGAGATCCTCCAGGAGCCTCGGGATGATCAGAGCATCACTGGGAAGCTCCTCTGGATTGAAGCTCAGCCTGTCCACAGCACAGGCTGTGGTGAAGCAGCAGAGCCCGCTCCTGGACACGTGGCCAGGGATGAACAGGCTCTACCTGGGCACATTTAGTCCAAAACATCATCCAAGGATGCTGTGGCCAAGCAGAGAGGCTGACAGATGTGGGGACAGCTGTCGCCACCACTTGATCAGTGCAGCCAGCTGGAACACCCAGGGCTAATTGCCAAGGGTTTTCCCCAGTCATGCCTGACCCCTTCCCACCCTCTCCACGCTGAGGTCAGGATCCCACGCTGCCACCAAAAGGGGAAGATCACTTTCTCATCTGAAAAACTCTTTTCCATCACACAATCCCTGTGTGCACACTGATCTGAGCACGCAGCCCAAGGACAGACCCCATCCCAGGCACTGAGCCTCAGTTTGAATGGATTTGCATGCAGACCATACATTGGTACTCATTTCCAATGCAGTGATTTACTCACAGTGTAAAGTACGACTTAGGCAAATTAAGACATGGAAAGATGATTAACAGTTAACCACTATGATCATTTTTGGAGTCAACTACTAAGACTCTCAGGCATAATAATGAAACACTGAAATGTGCCCTTTAGGCCACATAATGAGAGTGAAAAAAACCCCTGGCCACTTGCTCAGGCACTTCTACAAAAGCTGTTGGGTGCTGCATCAAGAGTGCAAACCTGCAAATGAGGCAATACTCAGAAACAATGCTCCAAAATCCTTGTGTCTCGTCCCTGCCTTACAAAAGCATTTCTTCCCCATCGAGCTGTGCTCCTCTCTCATGGTAAAGGCTACAAGCACTCTGGCAGCAGCAGAGATTTAGGGGAAGTTCTCTGCTGATGGAATGATGGTGGCAAGGTTGACCTCAGAAAGGGGACAGCCCTTTGGGATAAGACACCAACAGGGCAGAGAGGGATGGTAATTCCTGCTCTGGAATACAGCCGGCTCTCCTCTGGCTTACACAGGGCTGTAGAACAGGAACCTTGACATCATCCCTGCCAGCAGATTTATGGTACAGTTAGAGAAGAAATCAAGGCTAAGTCATGTGTGCACCAAGCTTCAGCTGAAACATGCACTGGAGTTAACTCATCCTCCTGGCTGTGCTTTAAAACAGGCAGCTCCCTGCAGGGAAACCAGCAGTGGGAAAGGAAGGGTCAGATTTAGTGCCTCATCTCTTGGTTCTCCTAAACCTTCACCCATGGTCTCTTCTCACTTATTAAAAAATAAACCCAACAATAATTCCCGCAGTGGGATAACAGCCAAAGGACTTGCATGGCACGAGGGCAGCACAGGGTCATCCCTACCCACGGTTTGAGACTCAAGGGCTCAGGTTTCTGCAAAGAAAACCCTCTCTTTGGCCTTCTCCCTGTGGGCTCAGATTACCTGCTTCTAAATCCACGTGGCAGCCCTGGAAGCACCCACACACATCAGTGAATTCCCTTTGCCAGGTGCCAGCTCAAAACCAACAAGTCTCTGCAGACTTCTGAAAACTCAGAAACTGGTTAATAGTCAGGAAACTCCTACCTGGCTTTTTGGGGTCTGAGAGTCTCCCACACAGCTCATGGGTCTCAGTGTCCAGGTCTTTGGACAGTTCAACATGTACTTTAAGGTTCCTTGCAACAGATCCAAACTCCAGTCTGGAAAGTCTGGATCCCTCCCACCTGTCCTGCATGCCATGAGGCTTTGTTAGTCCTCACCCTGCACTTACAAGGACATTTTAAAGCCCCCAGGCCACACTGTTTTAAACATAAAGCAAGATTTTTCAGTAGACACTGAAAGAACTGCTGGAAATCCACCTGACACCTTCTCCAAGGCCCTGTACCTCAGCGGACAAATTACCTGCTGCCATTTAATTGCCGAATTCCAATCCCATTGAGAGAGCACTTTTATCAACAACAATTTAAGGGGTTTTTTCCTTGCAAGTACTAATATAATTAACAGTATAAATAATGAAATACTGTGCACTTTGAAGACAGAAAGCACTCCTTAAGAGCCAAGTAGTGTCATTATAATTTATTAATTCTTTGGATTTCCCTACATCAAAAGAAGAAATGATACCTCATTCAACTGAATATTAAAACACCAAGACAAGGGTTCAGAAAAAGACAGGAGAGCTGCACATTAAGAAAATGATATGAAAAGGAAGAAAGAACCAACCCAGCAGTAAAAGCACAGGAGGGTTGAAGCAGGGAACAAGCTGAAGAGACCAAGAGCAGAGCTGGCATGGAGGGAGCCCAGAGCAGCTGGGAGAGCTTCTGTTTGGCTGCTGCCACACTGCCAGATTAACCACAGAAACACCCAAACCTTCACTGCCTTCACAACTCAGAGACACAGAGGGCTCCTCGTGTCCATCCAGGTTCCATGGTTCATCTTTGGCCATGGGGAGCTGTTCCCGAGGGTGAGGGTGTTTCCAGAGCTGATTTTTGCTGGAATATAACAGAAACTCCTCGACAATGGGCTTTTAAATGGGCTTATTCCAGCATGCCCCAGGCAGGACAACACAGGAATGACTTGGACTTGCAAATCAAATGGAAATGTAGCTTCTCTCAGAGGAAACAGTTTTAGCCCTACACTCCTAGGAGAGAATAGAGCAATTAAGGCAGAGAGTGGGGCTTGATTAACAACCCAGGACCATGAATACACTGCTTCAGGAACTGGGGAGCCAGTTCTGTCCCCTTCTTCCAACCAAGGGATTAAAAAGCTACACAACTTAAAACAATGTCCTGTTTACACAGTTCACTAATCTGCTGGGTTTCTACATTTTCTAATTGTCAACTCTTTCACCAGTTGTACCAGCCTTGTACAAATCAAGAGTCTAAAAATAACATTTCCCAGTAGTCCTAAGTTATTGCAGGGATGGGTCGACAATGTTATTCCAAGGTATTTTTCAAATACTTAGGGGCTGTAACTTTATCTTACCTCACACAGACACAAAAGCAGTCACCAGGAAAGGGCCCCAAAAGAATCAAATGCCCTGAGCAAACAAGGTAGAGGAATTAAAACCATGTTTTAAAATCACTGGTTCTAATCAGCATTGAAATCAGCACACAGGAATCTTTGTTTAGACCAACAGGTTCCATTTGCTGGGAGCAGCAGTGTTCCTTCAGAAAGGCTCATGCCTTTTGGTTGGCACATATCAGCAATTCTCCTCAGCATCCACGAAAAACACTCTGGGGTCCTCCTGCTGGATTCCTCCCCTTTGACTCAAGTACTTCCTCATGTGCCACCTGGCAAATTTCAAACAGCTTCCCCCAAAATGACTTTTGAATGGATATCAAAGCCTGAAGGGATATCAAAGCCTGAAGGGATATCAAAATTTTACCCCTTTTCCAACAAAAATCCCCACCAGACCATGAAAACCATTGCAGCTTCAGCATGGAAAGGGAATATCCTCCAGCAGCAGCCACAAGCTCTCAGAAACACTGCACTGGGTGAAACTTAACTTTAATTCCACTTCTTGAAGGCAACAATCCACACTCCAGAGCAATTTTGCAAGCCACTTCAGGAGACATACAGGTATCTCCAATTCCAGGCTGGATATTTAGGAGGTATCCTCTCAAAGCAAGGAATTACACACCCCCAATCCTACTAATAGTCACTGTGGATCCAAGCAGGGTAATCTCCCAGAAAATATAACCCTTGGAGTCCTTATCTTCCATCTCAGCTCCCTGGGCAGCAGATTAACAAAGTGGTTCTCTCTTTCCTTAAAAGGGGAAGGGGGATCCCTTCATAGTCATCAATCTTGGTGCACAAAGACTGTATTACTGAAAAAGAATTACGAGGAAAAGCCTGGAGAATAAGCAATTTTGCAGACTGTCTTCATTCGCTCTGTTTCAAGAGCCTCTGATTTCCAACACCAAGCCAGGGAGGCATCAGGAGATGCTCTGAAAAGAACCCTGATCCATCCTTAGCCCACCTCTCCGATTCACTGCCTTTACTGCAGTTTTCCTTCAACAGAAAAGCCAATTTTACAGAATTTGACTGTCCAGAAGAGAAGCAGGCTAAGGGACAGAGATTACCACAAGCTCGCCAGCTCCTGCACAGGAATTTTCCTCTCTCACCCCCTTCCCAGTGCTTAACATGTTGCTGGGAATAAATCTGCAGTAAAAGCCCAGGAACAGTTTCCATGGCAAGCTCATAATGGGGACTGGGGAAGGGAGGCTGAGTGAGAGCACATGCATAAACGCTTATTTAGACCCTTGAAGACAGACTGGGTGCTTCTTAAATCTCTCCAGCACTCATCGTTTAAAAAAAGGGACAGTTTTATATCAAAGCACTTGGCTCCTTCACTTGTGGTGCTGCCTCAATCCACACAAGCTGCTCCATGAAATATTTAGCAGAGGCAAAGCATATGCAGCCCTTAAGCTGAGGCTGAGGAGGGAAATGCAGCCTTCCCTCCATCCTCAGATTGAATATCCCAGGAAATGACACCTCAGAACGTGTCTTCGTTAACCATTTTAATTCTGCTTCCTTAATAAGTGTGAGTGGCTGTTGGTATATCTCTGGGGTGTGTGAAGCCTCAGGGACAGGAGGAACACAGAGTTGTCCCCACATCCCTCTCTGGGTGTTTGCCAGCCTGGGGTTTGCTCACTGACTCGGTGTGAGCCGATCCCTGTCCTGCTATTCACGCCTGGGTAGAAATAATTGCTGCCTCATTACACATTTAATAACGACACCGCAAGGGTCGAATCCTTCCCTGCAATCTTCTTTTTTCTTCTTAAGGAAAATAGGAAACAGATTAATTGTCACAAAGCTCTAGTGTTTTTGATTAATTTTTTTCCCCTCAAAGAGGGAAATCCCATTTGGCTCAGACAGTTTTTACAGGGCTTAAGAAATACCTCACGATGCTTTTAACACCTGGTCCCTGCAGGATCCTGGTAAGGCTTTTAGTTGTCCTTCATCTGCATCTGCTTGGAGGAAGGCTGGGAAGAATCCCACAGCTTCCCTGAAGAATAAAGAGGTTCAGGAAAAACAGAAACACTCTTGAGGGAAGCGTCCTCTCTGCTGAATGGGCTGGGAATCGGAAGTCCAGGATGGAGAGGAAGGAGAGGTTCCCCAGACTTATTTCTAGGAAAATCCCAGCAAAGCATGAAGGAACATTCCCAGAACTACAAGTACTGGAGCAGCTTGAATCACAAGCCTTGTTTCAGTGCAAACATCTCTCCTGAAGATCTTGGTGATGGGAATTCCCAACAGCAAGGCCTTGGTGCTTCCAATACTTCCACATGTCTGTCCACTCATTACTCCCCACGCTTCTAAAATCAGAGCCATGTAAATGAAATAAAGCACAACCTAATACCGAAAGAAAAAATATTCTATATTTTTCCTTCCTCTCCTTGTTTTTTTTTCCCCCCAGCAAAGGAAAAAGCTGAGCTGGGAGATGCCAGACTACTGAAATCCACTTTCCGTCCCTCCTCTGCACTGGCACACTTCCAAGAGCTCCACACACAACACAGTGGATGGATGGATTTGCCAAACACCTGCATCCATCACTTGGTTTGACCTCCAGAGGCCACGTTCTTCCCTGCATCTTTAGTTACTTTTATCTCAAAAGGAAAGAAGGAAAGCCATGTGGGTCACCAGAGAGAAGATGGCAGCAGGCTCCCACCCCTCCTGCCTGCAGGGAAACAACTCCCTGCTTCAGGAATGCCTGGATGAGCCACAGCTCCTGGGTTGCACCATCCCAAATCACAGCCTTCAACTCCTGCCTGCTTTTCCTACTCAGGACCATGAGGAATGTTGTTTCAGGCTCGGGAGAGAAACGGCCCTCATGTGAAATCTTGGCAAGACAGGACTGTTTTTCAGGAGCTTGGGAGAAACCCAGTGGGAATTGCAGCCATCCAGCATCCTCCCCTCCAAAGATGCACCAGGGAGCTTCAGAGTGATGAGAGACTCCCGGAAGCACAGAGGGAAGCAAACCTGGGACTCTTTTTAACACAGCACACTAAAAATTCTCCAGCTCCCCCCACCTTCCGAGGCTGATGACAGATGCTTGATGAAAGCCTGGAGAAAGCCAGGGCTTTCCAGGGAAATCCCAAACTCCCCAGCCCACACCAGCCCCCACAGGCTGAGATATCAAGACAGCCAAGACACACTGCTCTTGGAAAAGAGGAAGCACCAATTACTGCCATCATGCACATTAAATTCTTAATATTCAGCCCATTTTATATCACTTACCCTTTCCCACTTGTTTGGGGCTCTGCTACTTGCTGTCATTTTTCAGAAGTTTACTAGCTTTGGGAGGTCATGCTGTGACAAAAGGAAAATCCAAAGTTTGCCATTGTGGTGTCACCTCATTACTGGAATCTCTTCAACATTTCTGGATTACAAAGCCTCCTTACCTTTTAAGTTTTTACACTTTGCCAGAATGTAAGGATAAGGATACTCTGCAAAGAGATGACAAGGACCGCAAGGAGTTATTGCTCTCAGTGAAGAGCCACAGCAGCCAGTGTGCCACCAGAAGAAAACCTAAAGCTCAGACATGCTTAAGGGAAAAAATAGTATCACAGTTTCTCTCCAAAATGTCTCCTGTGGGCACTGTGCCCTAATTTTAAGCTGGTCACACATCCCATCCCAAGAGCTGAGATGCTGATTTGAGCAATGCCAATGTAATGTCAAACAACCTGAATATTTCAGATGGCTTGTTTTCAGGCAAGTCCCTTCCTTCCAGGTGTCATTTAAATTTCATAGAGAGGCAGAAGAGAAGTGATTTATGCAAGAAGAAAGCCCTGGGAGGAGCAGCCTGTCACACACAATACTCTTACTTGGGCTGCTGCTCCCATATAACAGCAAACTGCCCAAATTCCAAGGAAGGAGTCTTGAACTGCTTAAAATCTGGGAGAAAGGCAGAGCTCTCCACTTGTGTTCCAGCAAGCAGGTAGTGAGTGATGCTCATTGCTGCTCGGCAGTGTCAGCTGTACGCCTGCACGGACACAGGGCTCCATCACCCCGGGAAGTAAGTGGCCACTGCAGCAAAACAGACCAAACCCAATGCAGTCTTAAAGAGGGCCCACCAAGCACTTTGATCAGACACACAGAGAGCCCTTTTTCCAGCGTTGGATGTCCTCCTTCTGCCAGCCAAACCACCCTTCCTGCTGGTGCTCATCCAACCAAGCTCTCCTCCCTCTCTGTCCGCCTAATGAGTCCAAAGCAACCCCCGTGCTTAACAAACCCCGTGCCCGGCCCTGCTTTGATTCCCCCGCAGATAAACCAAATAAAACACGGCTCTGCTCTGTTCCATCCTCTCCCCCAGGCAAGATGAACTTCAGCCCCACCAAGGATGGGGGCACTGGAAATGCCCTTGTGTAAACATTTGGCTTGTCTCAATTACCTGATCTTTGTGTGCTCAGCGTTTCCCAGACACATGAGCAAGTACAGGCTTCCCCTCTCCTTCTTCTCTTCTTGCTGCTTCACGTCTGGCTAAAGTCAGGGCACCAATCCTTCAATTACGAGCGGAGTTAAAGCACAGTTGAGGGGAAAATGGTGTGTGAAGTGCTTGTTTACACCTCCAGCGACCGAGGGAACCATTACCATCCATCCACCTGTCACAAGCCTTTGTATCATCTGCTCGGGCCATTAGGGTTTAATTCTTTTACACGACATCCACCAGCCATTTACTTGTAGGAACTGGCAATTAAAAGCATCTCGTCAAGCCGTGCAGAGCTGGGAAAAATTAACAGAGAGCCAAAAGTAATCGCACTGTTGCCCAAAGCAGCAAAATGCGTTCCAGTGGCTGAGGGAATCCATCAAACCCTTCCAGCTATTCCATCCCAGGAGGACGGAACAACACCTACACTTCCCTCCTCCTTGAAGATCACACTCCCAGCACAAGCGCTGGTGTCAAAACCTCATCAGAAACAACGCTTTTTCTAATTGCTTTCCATTTCAATACTCTGCCTAATTAGAGACATTTTGGAGCTTCCCACAGTCCAAGGCAGGTAAGGGAGGATGCAAATCAGGACAAGGTTTAGCCAGCAGGCCAGAAAAACTAATTTAGCCTTAAAGCAAGACAAAAACACCTGACTCCAAAGCACACAACTGTCCCGACATGAGAATTTTTTGGAAACCTTCCCAAAGAATACATGCTTTACCATTTTCCAGTGGCAGTGAGCTGAACTGAATATTTGGGATCAGAGCCTGCATGTGCAGAGTACCATTTCTCCTCTGGGAATCCAAAGGAACTCCAGGGAGAAACCTGGTTCCCATCAGTGCATTGCAACTGGATCATCTGCTCTAAAAAGATTTGAAAAATAACACTTAAAAACAAACAAACAAACAAATATATTTAACAGACACCTTAGGGAGAATCAAAATAATTACCTTCAGTACATGTTGCTTTTCAGGGCATCTACAGAAAAGTATTGACTGGGCTGTGTCAACACAGAGCTCAAGTGGAAAATAAATACCTTGGCAAATGGAAATGCACCAGTGCCTAAAGCAGCTTTTAATTCCTATTTCCCCCTAATCCTTCCAGCCCTTCCCTCATTTCAGGTACAGAGACAAAAAGCAGAAATGCAGGAGACTAAATGTGTGCACACATAAACGTGTCAGTCTTTCCTCCCTGTCCATGCCCACTATTGGATCCTTCCATCCTACCAACTCCACCTTTCATCATGAGCTCCTTTTTCTTCCATCCATCTGTTTCCTAAAACAAACCTTGCAGCCACACATGAACAGAAAGACACACTTCTGTTTGAAACATGCAATTAAGACCCTTCCATCGTTCTAGCTTCTGTAGAAGCCACTCAGAATTTGAAAGTCACACTGTTGGTTACACCACCCAACACTCCAATCATGCAGGAAAGGCAGCCACGGTTTAAAAGGATTTCCTGCAGCAGGAATTGTGCTCAGAAGTCCCGCACTCTCCTGTAATTTGAGATTTTAGGGCCACTTGTAATTATTTTTCTCACATAAAAGAGCCCCCGCCCTTGATGTTCATTGAAGTCAAGTGGGAGGTAGTGGCTGTAAGGAAGAGGCAGCAGTTCAAACCATAATTATCTCCCGCACTTGCACACAAGGATTTGTTTTCTAACCTCAGTTATTCTAGTTAGAAAGCTTTGCAAACCTGGAGAACAGCGAGAGAGCCAGAAGGAAGGTAACATCCCTCATTCTTTCAGGAGCAGAGCCACAAAACCATTTATCATTTCACGCACGCAGGCACAGAAATGACACAGCCATAAAAAGCCTGAGTGGAAAAGTTCAAGGCAACGGGTGTGAAGGCTGCAGGATGGCCCAGGAGCTGCAGGAGATGGGTTTTCAGCTCTCTCACGTCTGCAGAGTGCCTTTGAGCATGTCCCCTGGAAACCTGTCCCCCAGGACTCCCAATGCAGCACGGGGGGACAGGGTTTTACAGGCAACACTCCCTGCCTGTCTCATCCAACAGCCAGTCCTTGCCTGGCAACACAAAACCCATCCCAAAGCAGGGGCTGCAGGCAATGATAAGGAGGGAGAAAGGGATAAAAACCTGAAGCAAACCAACATCCTCACAGGGGCTGAGGCTCAGCCCCATTCCCAGCTGTTTGCAGTTGGGCTGGGTTTGGACTTGCACGATTCCATTATTTTTGCTACTCCAATGGACTGGCTGCTTTTCCAGGCCAGGATCTGAGCAAAGCCATGTCCCTCCTTCCTGGAAAAGGAGCTATCCCATTGATCCTCTGCTCATCAACTCCCTGAAACTCCTGAGTTAATCACACACAGAGCACATTCCCAGGAGAAGGGAGCAAGGGGAGGGAAGCACAGGCAGGCTCTGGGTGTTGGGCGTCCTGCTGCAAGGAGCATTTACAGGGCAGCACTGAGGGCTGCCTTTAGGGGAACAGCTTTGAAAGGAAAAGAAAAGGGAATTTTGCAGCATTTAATGGCAAATTCTAAGTATTCCAGCGCTTCCCCTATAAACATATGTTTTCCAAAACAGGTTAGTAAAGTCAAGCTCCTGAACCTAAATTTATGCATCAATTTGTTCAGTGTTGCCCTCCAAAACCACTGCATTTGGGTGACTCCTCACAAGGCTTGGGGAGCCACTGTGCAGCTAAGAAAACAATCAAACCACTATCAGGACTCCTAAATCCACAGCCTAGATTTAGGGTCCTGATCTCGAGAGAGCTACACAAGTCCTGTCCACAGACAAGGATTTGGGAGAGGATGGAGAGATAGCAGGGTTATTTTGAGGGGAAAGGATTAAAAAAAACCAAACACTCCCTTGGGTATTAGATCTCCTGCAGTTCCCTTAAGGACAATCTATCCAGTTTACTGTTCAGTCAGGCAAAGGGGCACACTGTGAGTGTCAGAAACGTCTCACACAACCTCGACTTTCCAATCCCATCTTTTAATGTTTTAATTTTTTCTTTTAATTTTTTTAATTTTTCTTTTCATGTTTTACTCTTTTAGATTAAAACATCAGCCAAAGTGAGACTCAAACCCTGCATCCCCAACCAGCGGTAGCAGAGAGCTGATGGTCTGTTTTCCTCCTCTCTGGTTTCCACAGGTAAGAAAGAAATGATCAATCCCACGTGGTGGAGAGTATCAGGGTTTAGCATTCCAGATCAACCAGGATTTGCTGACAGAGAGGAACTCAGCAGACATTAGCAGAAAGTTGTCATTAATTCAGGCTACCAGGGCTTTGCCAGACAGTAAGTTTAAAAAGCCTGTGGTTTAAAATTCTACCATTAAAGCATGAGAGGTAGAAGAAATTGCTTTGGTGGATTTAGACACTGAAGATTTTTTTTTTCCGTTTTTCTACAGAGTATTTTCCTTTCCTCCCCCATCTCTCATAGATGACATCCCTGCCACTGCATTTGTTTAATGAAGTTTACACAACATTAGAGGCACTTGATTGAGCTGCCACAGCCACCATCTGTAATTAATCCTCCCAGGAGCCCCAACGCTGCACAGCTTGTCCCTGCAAGCTGGGTTTCTAATGTGGTACAAGCTTATGACCTCCGTAATTCTGATTTTTCCATCAGTTCTTTGCCATCACAACTCCTCCTCATTTGGCCACTCACCTGGTTGGTGGAGAACAAGACCCACAGGGAAAGGGTGTAGATCAGCTGGATGTTCCCAGGAGTCCTTTCCCTCCTCTTCTCTCTTCCCTTTTCCCAGAGCCAGAAGTAAGGCAGCACACAAATAATTTGGCCCTCTGATGCTGGGGCAGGTGTGGGATTTACCTTCTACTGACTGAGACACAGGAGTATCAGTGGAGACAAAACTACCTCCCCTTCAGTGTGCAGGTGAGAGGAATCCTACACCGCTGTACTTCCACAGGCTCCACATCCATACTGAGCCTGCCTGCTTTGTAATGCAAGGAGGCCTGTGCTGGTTGACTTTGCTGGGTAAATAAATGAATTCCTGATTCTGGTCCAAAAGCTGCAATTTAAGGAAGATATAAGTTCCAAGGGGAAAAGAAAAGCCAACCATGATTTAAAGATTTCTAGTGAAAGGGAATAATTCACAGCACACCTCGGGAAATTGTTCCAATGATTTCCTCTCTTCACTGTAAAAGTCTACCCAGTTCCTAAGCTGGATTTATCTAGGTTTCATTTTCTGGCTACTCCATTTTCTTAAGGACAGAACAGCTTTATTTATAATAATTTCTGCTCCCTCTGCAGCCTTCTACAGATTACCCCTTAACTTTCCATTTGAGAACTGATGCAGAGAGAGCTGAAGTCTTTAGGAATGAGGAATCATGACTCTGGCCCGGATCCCCTCCATCCTTGTGCATCCTCCCACATCCCTCCACCAAATGAACAGTGAAAAACCAGATTAATATCCCCACAGCTGTCACAGCAGTGCCAAACACCCAGCTAATGTCACCTTGTTCCTCCTGAACTGCAAGCCCCTAATACCAGGAATTACGTCATGCCTTTCCACTCAGGTGCTAACACACCAGGAGCACCCAAAAGGTGTTACACCATCTCAGAATCGTGGAATCCTTTAGGCTGGAAGAGACCTTTAAGACCATCAAGTCCAACCATTTGCCCAGCACTGCCGAGGCCACCAGTAAACAATGTCCCCAAAGTGCCACATCTACACAGCTTTTGAATTCCTCCACTCATTCCCTGGGAGAAGGGACTGACCCCCGCCCGGCTCCCCTCTCCTGGCAGGGAGTCCTAGAGGGCAATAAGGTCCCCCCTGAGCCTCCTTTTCTCCACGAGCTCCCTCATGGAACTCGTGTTCCAGACCCATTCCCAGCTCAGTCCCCTTCCCTGCACACACTCCAGCCCCTCAGTGTCTTTCCTGGAGTGAGTGGCCCAGGACCTGAGGTGCTGTCACTGCCCTGGTCCTGCTCCCACTCGATCTCCAATAAAAGCCAGGATGTTTGTCTCCTGTATTCATGTTCAAGAATAATGTTTTTTTGAAATAAGACTGAAGTGCATGGTTTTTTTATCCCCCCTGGGTCAGAAGGCCTGAAAACCTGGAACATTTCTCCACCAGTCCATCTCTGCCTGCAGCCAGTTCTTTGGGCACAGGAACAAAACCGTGCAAGTGGCCCTGGCCCCTGGGGCAAAATAAGAAGGAGTGAGAGCTTTTGTGGCAGGTTCCCGAGCTAAACTACTTTGCATTCCCAAAGGAGTCCTGTGCAAACATGTTTATTGACTCCACACCATAAATCACTGCTTTCCAAAGCAAACCCAGCTCTGCATTTCTAGTGCCCCAACTGGACTGAGACAAACAAGGAGGAGCAAGTCCCGAGCTTCTGAACCTCTCCACAGCGTTCACTTAAATGAAATGTCCTCTCCTTGGGGCTGGAATGTGAGTCCTGCTCTGAGGAGATCACAGCGGAGTTAAAAAGAAACTTTCAAAGTGAGAGTAACAAAATGAAGCATCTCTGACACCAGCAACTTTTAGTACTAATTATGAATGGGTGTTACAGAGTTTGGGGAGACCCACAGGGGCTCAGGGTCCCCTCAGCCTAAGTCTCTGCACAAACAAGTGCCAGCTCGTGATGGGCACTGAGATAACCTAAAGCTGGGAGGGAAAAGGCCACATCAGTTGGGAGAGGAGCTGGGACTTCTCTCAAGAAGGGGAGTGGGAAGGGGGTGTCAGTGACAGACCCAAGGCACAGCAGAAGGTTGGCTTCTCTCCCAAATACCTTCACCTACAACGCCAGCAAAGGTAACAGGTTTACCAGAGCTCGTCTAAAAACTGAACCAGAAACTTCCAAATCCACAACAATCTGAAAACAAAATGCACAGCCTCTTTTGTTCGATAAACTCTGTAGAGTTTGGGTATGTTTGTTGATGCTATTCCAAGGAACTACCCAGAACACTGTGTTTACCAACACCCTCGTTTGAGATTGGTGTGCACAAAATAAACAGCAAAACATCTGGCAGAAAACAAACCTCCAGCAAACCTGAAGGCACAACAATACAATCAACCACTGTTTGATCAGCTTCCAAGCTGTTGGTTTTTTTAAAGGGGGCACACACCTTCCTCAAAAACTTGGCATAAAAGCCCTGCTTTTAACACTACAAAGATTCAGGGTAGGTGCCCTTTAGCTGCTCTGTCTTCCCCTACAGGACTTAAACTCGGGCCTTCACTGAATGTGTGAAGTCCACAGGTAACAGCAGAAAGGCTTTTTCCTTCCCTAAGTCTGTAACAAAATCAGATAAAATTAGAAACATGCTCCTGTAAGCACAGCTATTTAAAAGTACAGTGCAAAAAAAAAAGAAGTATGATGCCTTCAGGAACTTCTATTTATTCATATACATACTCACATTACAATGGAAAAAAGGAAAAAGAGGGGGGGGAAAGGGAAGGGAAGGATCCCAGGAAGTTCCCCCTAGAAAAAAAGCCTTGTCACAGGTGAATTTTTAGTTTTTGTGTTAAGGATAGCAAAAGAGTCCAGCACATCAGTCCCACTGCACTGTTTTCATTTCAAGGTCCCCATATGGACAACATGGTTAATGAAGTACCAACTGGAACACCAGGAGGCCAAAAGCTCATGAGAAAATCCCCTGGAAGTCCCTATAAAATGATGATTAAGATAAAGGGGAAACGAAGAGGAGGGAAGGAGTTTTCTTTGGATTCCCCAAACACCATTTTCCAGTTCCTTGGGGCACATGGGGATCATCACCTTCCTAGAGACCAAAGTGACTGTGCCAAGCCACTGAAACCACAGCCCCAGCATTAATGCAGAGTGGGGTAACTCACACCCCAACATGCACCTCTAGCTCAGGGATGGTCCCAAAAAAGGCAGAGGGAGAACAACACGAGAGGGAATCCCATCCATAAGCAATTCCCAACATCCCCAATCTAACACAAGTGTTGATGTTGCTCCATCTGGCTAAACCTCAACCTTCTGACACCCTGAAAAACAAGTGTTACCCAAAGAGTTAGCATCCTGTCTCCTTTAAACTGGCCCACAATAATGGCTACTAAGCATAAGAGCAACAGAGGGAACTGCCATTCCCAACCAGGACAGCTGAGGATTAAGGAGTCTGAAGATGGTCAAGGGAAAGGAATCGGTTCCCCCAGTAAAGACTAAAATCATTTCCACGTGTACGTGTGAGTTTGGCTCACAGGAGCCAAAACTTCACGTGTGGGACCCAGATGAGGTCAGAAAACCAGACAGAGCAGTGGCTGGGGTTAGTCCAACTCTCTTGCAAGGGGAGTTAAAGGCAAATCCACGCTCCCCCTGGGAAACACCAACTGGTAAACCAGTGTCTGCAGCCCTGCTCAATGTGTGAAACGAGCTCAGTGACTGACCCAGCGCCAGGGTCAAAGTGCTCAGCTGCTAAAATGCCCGGCTCCTCTGACATCAAAGCAGCTCCAGCACTTCCAGGAGCTCAGGACACAAGGAATGTGGGCTCCCCAAATAGAAACGTGCTGATCGTGTTTCCAGAAGTGAGTCTGGCATCACCTCCAGTTCCTCTGCAACACTGCAGGCTGGCAAGGCGACAAACCCCACCTAAATCACTCGGGCATCGCTTCCCAGAGGCTGAAAGATTAAGCACGAGATGAGCTCTGCGTGCCGGCACAGGGAGGGGGTTCCTCAGTTCTGTGACCTGCCCAGCACTCCTCACACTCTCCTGCTCTGCCACTGCACACAGATGCTGCTGGGAGGTTTCCCAACATGAATCCCAGCAAACTACAGTTTTCTTGCGTCCACATCCTCCCAGCCGAGGGTCTGAGTGTGAGCTGAAACGGGGCTCTGTTGTTTCAGATGTCACTGCTGACTGATGTGGTTTCAGTTACACTCATGGCATTCTAATGATATTAAATATCTAAAGCCTTCAAAATACTGGTGTAATCATCTAAAGGGGGAAAGGCTCAATTACCAAGGTTATTTTTCCCTCATTTCATCAAACAGCCGCTCAGAGGTTGTTGTACAAGATGTGATGGATTTAACCAGATGCTCCCATCATTTCTGCTGCAGTGCCTGAAAAAACAGCCTCTATAAATACACTGAAACCCCAATGAATTACAGAAGCATGAAATGACTTCAGTGGAGGTTAAAAACACTCTGGAAGCACACAGAATGCACTGAAAATACTAAGCCTGGAGACCTCACCGTGCCTCTGACATAGCCCTACTGCTGATTTTAAACAAGGAGGTTACTCAGTGAAGCTGCCAGAGGAGGAATTATCATCCCCCCAGCCCAAACATGTGGATTTAGCAGCTATTTGTAGAGGCTAATGAAGGCATTTGTGTAAACCAGATGCTGAGGAAAAGATCTGACCTTGAAGGTCAGATCAGCCCCCTGGCTGGTACCTGCAGAACAAAATCCACGTTCTCATGCAAGACCAAGGGGAGGGAAATGACCACATATTAACAATCAGCTGTGGTCCCCTGTGCTAGATATTAATCCTGCATACTCTTCACAAAGCCACAGGCTCAAAAGCACCAAGCACTGCTTGCTGATAAGATACCTTGCTGATAAGCAGTGAAAGCCCAGTAGAAATATTCTGTTTAGGAAGCATCATTCCCACTTTACTTTTTATACCAATACTTCCTGTTCTTATTAGGGAAATCAGCACCATAATAATAATTTTTAAAATAGAGATAAGAGGGCTTCACCTCACAAATCAGTGCTCCTGACAGCCTGGGCAGGTTATGTGCAGCAGGACACAGCAGGGACCCACAGCCAGCTTTCACTAGACAGAAATGCCACGCCAAGAGGATACAAACACAGGGAAAAGCATCAGAGTGGCACAGTCCACTCCAAGGATGCAAAATAATAACACCTTCTCTTAGGGAGTTCAAGAGGTTTGCCTCTGATCTCATAGATATTTCTCTGCCTGAAGCAAGAAGAATTGACACATCGTATGGGCTTAGATCTTCTCCCAAAAAATGAGGTCAGAAGAGATGGATGGATCTGTGGTAACTCCAGCACACCCCTCTCCAATTACTGAGGACACTCAGAGGTCTCACCACGCTCTCAAAGCCAGCAAATCCCTCTGAAACTCCCTGGAAAGGATCCTGTGACCAAGGAACCCAGGGCATACACAGGGTTAAGTCACATCCTCTTTCAAAAGAAACGGTGGCATCAGTGTTGTCTGAATCAAATCTGCTTAGAAGAATCAAAGTATTGAGGGAAACACATGGAAAAGGGGCTTCAAAACCACTCATTGTGCTGCTCATTGGAAGCACTTGATTCATTTTTGGTTTGGAAGATTGAGGCACTTTTAGGGTTCCCTTTCCATAAGCACAATGATCCCACATTTTCACCGGGAAACAGAGAGAAAAGAGCAGATGCAATTTTTAAAGTGCTTCCTATTTAAAACCAAACCTGTGGAACACTTAAAAATCTGATTCCCAAAACAACTAAAAAATGATCCACTGGAATAAAAATGCACCAAGCTACTTTGCGACACCGAGAATTCAACAGTATATTAATTCCTTATGTACTGCAGAAAATCGAGCTTTTCACATATAAAGAACAATTCATAAAGCTGCAAAAAAAAAATGTGCAAAGGAAATTGCTGACAAGTTTGCTCACGTTTTACCCTGAAAGCACTTCTCCAAGCCCAGTGCAAGGAAGGATTTACTGCACCCACTAACTCAGAACTGGCTCTTGGCGTGTCCTTATCTTTGCCATCTCGCTGCAAGACCCCAACCTTCCACTCCTGTTCACACCCCCCAAAATTTACTGTCCTTAAATTAAAATTTCCCAGTTCTGAGCCTGCAAGAAGTTTCATTTTGATCCCCATAAAACAGATAAAGCAGGTTGGGAAACTACTTTTTTGTTTGGCCTTGGGTTTTTTTGGGGTTTGGTTGGGTTTTTTTTGAGGAATGAAACATCCGGCTTCAAATTATTCAAATTAATCCAGGGAGGAATCATGTTCGGGATTTATGATTGGGGGAAGGAGGGAGAGGGTTTTCCCCCCTCACTGATCCTCAGAAGCACAGAGCCCAGGACTCTGCTTTAGCTGTAGCATGGCAGCTGGAAACACAAAGATCCCTTGGATGCTGAGCTCCCGGGGCTCGTTAGAGGATTCATTACGGGATGATCCTGGAGTAGCTGCAGTGATTAAAAAATGGAGTATTTTATCTTAATGGGTCTCCTTAATCTGTGGCTCAACAATAAAGCACCTCTCTAGGAGAATCACAGCAGCCTCCCAGGGGGAGTCTGTTGCCTGCATTCCCACTGGGAGCTGCTTAACATGCC
This sequence comes from Formicarius rufipectus, assembly GCA_013399695.1. Lineage (NCBI taxonomy): Eukaryota > Metazoa > Chordata > Aves > Passeriformes > Formicariidae > Formicarius > Formicarius rufipectus. The sequence continues at coordinate 499,926 of VXAU01004607.1, read as the reverse complement.
TGGGAGAAACACTGGCATCCCGGCATCATAAACTTCCCAGCATCACGTGGCTCTTGACAGCCACTTCCAAGGCTGACAGGTCTGAGTGGAGACATAAAATCCGTGCTCCCTGAGCTTCAGATTTGGGATTTTTTTGTGTCCCTGAAAGGAGTATTTTGGGCTCCTGGTGAATTCAGTGGTTGCAGTAGCACCAACTGGAGAGCTAATGCTCGCTGAAAAGACTCAGGGAATGATTTATTCTGGACAGCACTGTATCAATTCATTTAACTATAATGTCATTTCTGATGGGGACGGGAGCCATTCAAGGGGGGGAAGAAATGGGAAAAGAAACACAATGAAGCCAATCTGGAAGATAAGAAATTCCACATGGGACCACTGTCCAGACACAGTAGTTCAATTCTGCCTAAGCTTTATGACGGATTAGAGCACCAATAATATATTTCAAAAACCTGAGCAGACATTCAGTTCCTCAGAATTTCTTCACCCAGGATGCTTTCAGGATGAAGAACAAAGTCTCAAACACACCCAGGCTGGCAAATGTGCCAGTACTAGAACCAAGCAAAGTGTCCAATTCCCAATCAATAACAACAAGAGTAGGGGAGCCACTTTCCACAGTTACCTATTTTCCTCTTCTTCACATTATTTCTGGTTTTACCTTTTAGATCCAATCAAAGTCACAAAGAAGTTGGATTCTCCACTGGGAGAGGTTGGGATGCAAGATGTCCCTTTCCATGGGGAGTCCAAGTAGGATGAGGCAGGTTTTCCTACATCTAAGCCTCTAAGTCCCACGAAATAAAGAGCCCACCCCCATTCCTCTACATTTCGCTGTTATTCTTAGGGAAACCAAGAAAGAACACACATGCAGCACACATTTCATTCAAAAAGCACTTTTATTTTTGACCCTCAGTTGTCCCAGCATTCTGAAACCCACAAGCAGAAGAGATGTGCTACATGAGAAGCAGCTCATTATTATATTAATAAACCTTAACTGCATAACATTCATGTACATCCTGAGGATGCAGTCTCAGGCTAGACAGTGGCATTTAAAAACAAGAACACCTTGACCATTTTAAGAGTTAACAACCAAACCTTTCAACTGAAATCTTCACTTCTGATCTCATTTTGCAGTAGTAACTTGTTATCCTTCCAAAGAAATTGAAATTCAGATCATTTTCCTCTTCTAATTTGAAATACTCCCTATCCACAAGCGCTCTGCATCTGCTAACATTTATTTTAGATAGTCACTAAATTTATTCAGAGTAGAAGTTATCTGGAGTGGAAGACTTAAAAATGTGGGAAAAAAACCACACCATTTTTTATTTATTACTTCTTCCCCTCTCATTTCTGTCCAGCACAAGCTACAGATGGAAGTGGAACTCTGATTTAAAAGCATCAAATCAGGCTTACTTTAAACTTCTGACAACTAAATGTACACAGGTAACTACTAGATATTACTGAATTGACCAGATTTAAAGGGGTACTTGAATGAACAGCCAATCCCTCCACACAGCTGGAAATCACACCCAGAGAGGTGCTTCTCCTCAGAGGAAAGCCATGAACACAAGCTGACCCTGGAGGTACAAGGAGCTAAGCCACTCAAGCAGGATGCAGAACTTCTGCAGCCTTAACAATTTCAGCACCTCTGCAGTGCACTTACATGCATAAATTTATATATAATATACATATTTATAAATAAATTTATAACCACAGTTTAAAACACCAAAGAAGTTAGTTTCTCTCGAATGACTGTGAACAGCTCTGAGTGCCACAGGCATCCCGTATTCCTGCATCATCTTTGGGTCTGCTCCCGGTTTTGCTGCAGAGCAGCCCTCCTGGGCAGCTAATGACAACTGCTACAGTCAGTTATTAATTAAAGCACAATAATCTCACTCAACACAGTGACAAAGACCAACGCAAGGACACTGGGAGCAAGTCCTTTAAACAGGAACGACCTAATGTAGAATATCCTTTAGCCCTTCTGTACTAATGCTACTCCAGACACGCCCAGCAGCATGTCAAACATACAACAGCAGAGAAAAAAAGCCAAAACATCAGAACACTGGGAAAACACAAAAGGAAAAATAACACACGTGCGAGTGACACAGCAGTGATAATCAGGGATACAAAGCCCTCCTTGCCAACCCTTCAGCTCTGACGGTGCCCCGGAGAGCTGCAATGCACAGCAGGAAGTCCTGCCATCCAGTTCACTCCAGCTGCAATCTTTAAACATTCCAGTGGCTGTCAAGACCCTCCACAGTGCATCATTAAGAGGAGCAAACACATTTAGCCTCCTTCAGCTTCCTCCCAAGCCCCCCACCAGTGACATTCACCCCCATCAATTCCCCTACATTCCCTTCTCGGGGCAGAAAGACTTCCAGGACCCCAAATCCATGCCGGAAGGCCAAAGGAGCTGCCTGCCACCAGCTGTCTCCTCGATGCCCAGTGGCCGCATGTCACACATGCAGAGCACACATCCAGTTCTGCTCCAAGAGAAATAAAACCCCAGACAGCTGCTGCCTCCCTGCCTGTGCTAACAAAATCCCTGAGCCAGCCTGCTGTGGGACTGGAGGCAGGTCCAGAAGCATTCCAGAGCCACAAAGTTGCTCAGCTGTTTCCTTTCAGCCCAGAGCACTGGAGCAAGGCAGGCGAGTGTTAACGGAGCAAAACACTGCCCATGAATTCTTAAAAACCATGAGACTTGTACAAAGCCATTCGTGGGTTATGTACATGCCAAGGGAGACACCAGAAAAGGGAACATGTGGGGCTTATAAAGGAGAGTTGGGGTACACGGGAGAGGAAAAGGTGTTAAGCTGTTGTCGTTAGTTCGGGGAAAGAAACACACACCCTGGCCTGACAGTGACATCTTACAAAGCATCACCTCCATTCTGCCTCGGGCTGGGTATTTGTGACTGACACGGCTCCCAAGAACCTGGAAATCCCTCACAGGGGGGACACACTGTGCACGCACTAGCCAAAGGACTCCCAGTCAGACACAGGCAGCGGGTTCAAAGGCCCAGGGAGAGTTCCTAACCTCTCTGAGGGCAGTGTTTACTCCACTGCTGTTCTCCAGCAGACTGAAGGCTGACACACCCGTGACCTGCCCCCCAGTCTCAGACACGACAAAAAGCAGCAACCACAGCCACGTTCAAGAGCACCTTCTCAAACCCTCCCCTAACACGACACATTTGAGCTTTTACCTACCTCATACAGGACACCATGGTAGACACAGGCACCTGGGGGACCAAAAGGAAAACAGGTTAGAAGAGAGTGACAGCAGCATGTTCCCCAGTAAACCTGCTCTGGCACAGCAGGAGCAACACTGAGCAGCCACCTCTCCAGGACACCAGCCACAAAAAAAAAAACAAAACAGTTTTGGGCCAGCTGGGCAACCCCTGGGTAAGTGACTCTGGTGTAGTCAGGCTCAAGAGAGGTACAGCCAAGTCAGACACAAAAGGGAAGACTTGCTAAAATAATGGCAAGAAGATCCAGCCTGAATTCCCACTCCTGAATCACTCCTCCCTGGACAACAGGGCAGCTCACAGGGCTCCTCCTGCTTTAGCCTGCCTTGTCCTCACTGCTGGCTGAGAGAAAGGTTCTCCAAGCCAGGGAGAGAGACAGGCACCCATCCCACCACACTTTACATATTCTACTTCAATAATCACACGAAAGGTTAGGAAATAAAACCACGAGTAAGTGGAGTGACAGCTCTTCCACTGATTTTCTGGGAAAAGAGTTGTTCTTGAACAACCACACTTATCTGCCTCCTGAAAACGTGACAGGAATGTGGAACCAAAAACAGCCTGAGAAACTGAGAGATGAAAAGGAAAGAGAATGTGGGAAAGGCTGCCTGGAGGGACCACCCGGAGACTTAAGAATTTCCTTGTCAGAAACGTTGTTTCCCCAGAAATGCATATTAGACAAATCTGTGCAGAAAACCTGGGAGCTAACACTGCTTCAACTCAAAAACTCCTCCTTCAAGCCCATCTTCAGCTTGGCTACAAGGGGCTGTGGAAGCAGCACCAGGAATTATTTTCCCTTGCCAAGGTGAGCCACAGGAGCCCAGTGGTTTGTGTCTCAAATTCAGCAGACAGCTTTTCTTTTGGCAAGAGAGGACAATTCCAAGGTTCATCACCACAGAGTTGCACCTCAAAATCCAGGGCAAAACACAAGGTCACAGATTCTTGGAAGGCACGCGGGGGAAAAAAAAGCCATGAGGAACTTTAATACCAGTTAGTCCAAACCAGCACAACTCGTGTGTCCTACCCCTCATGGGCCGGGCTGGCTGCTTTTTTTTTTAGCTACAGTTCCTTAAAAGTACCAGTGTGCTCATCCCCTCTGGGGCCAGAGCACGGAATGAGGACCACTAGGAAAACACAAAGACTAATCCTCCTTCAAAGAGGGCAAAGACGTATTTCCCTCCCTCCCAAGTTACCAAAGGGGACACTAAAAAACAAGCCAACTTGACAGGACTTGGAAAGCCCTTTCAGAAACCTTTGATTTTTACTACCAGTTGTGAGTGAGGCAAGGACCTCTCACACACACACACACACACACACACACACACACTAAGAAACAGGGCAAAAACATCTTTCCCTCCCTCCCAAGTTATCAAGGGGGACACTGAGACACAACCCAACTTGGAAAACCCTTTCAAAGACCTTTGATTTTTATCCCCGGTTGTGAGCAAGGCAAGGACCTCACACACACCCACACACAGACACACGCACACACACTAAGCAACAGGGCAAAGACATATTTCCCTCCCTCCCAAGTTACTGAGGGGGACACCAAGACACAAGCCAACTTGGCAGGACTTGGAAAGCCCTTTCAGAGACCTTTGACCCCTGGTTGTGAGCGAGGTAAGGACATCACACACACTGACCATCACCCCTCTGTTACAGTGCCCTCCTTTTCCAGGCAGCACCTGTTGCAAAGCACCCCTGAAGGACGGAGCTCCTCCATGAGGCGCCCCTTCCCTTCCCACGCTGGGACACCCCAGACCACCCTTCAGCCGGCTCCACCCGGGCTCAATTCACCCCACACACCCCTACAGCTCCCTCCCCACGGCCACCAACACGCGTGGGGCCGCCTGAGGGCTACCCACACACACACACACCGCACAGGGTCCCTGCGGGCTCGCACAGGGACCACTCAGGCAGGGGCTCCTTGCTGCTCTGGTCTGCCTTCCCCGAGGGCATGTTGGGCACAGCGGGGCTGGAGAGCCCGGGCAGGGGCACGGCCGAGCCCCGCTGTCCCCTCAGGAGAGCCCGGCAAGGGGCACGGCCGAGCCCCGCTGTCCCCTCAGGAGGGGCACGGCCGAGCCCCGCTGTCCCCTCAGGAGGGGCACGGCCGAGCCCCGCTGCCCCCTCAGGAGGGGCACGCCCCAGCCCCGCTGTCCCCTCAGGAGGGGCACGGCCCAGCCCCGCTGTCCCCTCAGGAGGGGCACGCCCGAGCCCCGCTGTCCCCTCAGGAGGGGCCGCCAAAATGGCCGCACCCCGGGGCCGTGAGGGGCTCGGGGCAGCGGGGCGAGCCCTCACAGACAGGGATCGCTCCCCGGCGAGGACACTCACCTGAGCGTGGAGCTGCGGCGGCGGCGAGGGCAGCTCCGAGGAGGCTCAGCACGGCGCAGGCAGCGCCAGCGGCGCCCATGGCCGCGGCAGCCCCCGCCGACCCTGTGCAGGTGCCGGGGCAGCGCCTCAGACCCCGCGCCGCACGGTAACTTTGCCCGCACACAAAGCGGCAGCGCCGCGATCCGCCCGCCCCGCGCCCCGCCCCGGGCAGCCCTTCTCCTCCTCCTCCTCCTCCTCCTTCGCCCTCCTGCCGGCACTCGGGGAGTCTATCCTCCCCGTCCTTCCTCGCCTCCGCCTCCTACTCGTCGGCCTCCCTCCTGCCGGCACTCAGCGAGCCTCTCCTCGTCCTTCCTCCTCTTCTTCCCTCCTGCCGGCACTCCGGGAGCCTCTCCTCCTCGTCCCTCCTCTCCTTCTCTTCCTCCTCCTTCCAATTCCCGGCACCGAGGAATCTCTTCTCCTCCTCCTCGTCCTCCCTCCTGCCGGCACTGAGGGAGCTTCTCCTCGTTTTTCCTCCTCCAAGCACCGAGGGAGCTTCTCCTCCTCCTCCTCCCTCCTCCCGGTACCATGGCAGCTTCTCCTCCCCTACTCCTCCTCCTTCCTTCTCCTTCCCCCTCTCCTTCTGCTCCTGCCCCTGGGGATGAAGGAGCACCCAGCAATGGCACAGCCTCCGTCGTGCCTGCAGAGCTGGCAAAGGTCCCCCTCTGCCACGCTGTTCATTTCTTGTGTTTTGTTATTTTATTGTTATATGTTATGCTTTTGTTTATGTTATTGTTAACAGACGGGCGGGTTTACGGAAAGGATGGGATTCTTGTCACTGCCTTGTCCCCTTCTTCCCTCCCTTGTTCCTTTCTTCCCTCTCTTGTCCCTTTCTTCCCTCCCCTGGTCCCTTTCTTCCCTCCCCTGGTCCCTTTCTTCCTTTCTCCTTTGCCTTTCTAGAGCAAATCCACAGAACACGCAAAGGCTCCAACATCAGAAATGACAAATCGAGCACTCCAGCTAAGAAAAACAATCAAAGCCCAAGTTAAACCCTTCCCCTTACAGTGTTTTCTCACTGCAAGCACCTCGACACACACACACAGTGCCATGTCCACTCATGAAAAGCTCCCCCATCTCACCCCTCCAGCACTGCACACTCAGCACTCACTCACAATTTACATCACTTTGCAAATTTACGCCTTCCACAATACAAAGAAAGGGCTTTTCCCTCTGGAAAAAAGAACACTCATTTAAAAAAAACATTTCTCAAGTTTTGGACTTGGTGCAAAAGACTGTGAATTTTCAGAAAAGTTTGGTAAAGTTTTGTCCTTCACAGACTTTTTTTTTTTGACTCCTATTTAACACAGAAGCAACGTTTCTGTTTAGAGTCTATTTACAGGCTGACAGCAGGTGAAATTACAGAATAAACTTCAGATTGTTTTGAGAAATACGACAGCGTTGTAGGACTGAAAGCTTGGATTTTAGGCTTGTGATCCATGCTCCCCCAGTACCTGGCAATTTGGGAAGACTGGAGTTTTCCTCTTGTTTCCCAAGCAGTCTTGGAGCTGACACTGACAACTCCCCCTCTGAGGGATGAAGCCTCCAGTTGAGGTACTGAGAGAAATAACACTTGGAAAATAATGGTGTTTATCCCTAACAGTATTTTCAGTCAGACTTTAGAGCTTTTCCCCCCCTTCTCTGTCCCACTTCAGTCATTCCGGGTTTTACATGGACAGAATTCCTCACCAGAGCTTGGAATCTGCCAAGACCAAAGGTACTGCAGAACATCAAATGTAACCACATTTAATCAGAATGCCCATCTCAGCACTAAAAACACCTCCCCCCTGGCAGTTTTGAGGGTGGCATTTGTGACACCCCTGCCCTCCTCTTCCAACCTCCCCCTCCATGGCAGAATTCACAGCAAAGGCCTCCTGAACTCAATTTGACCCACACAGATTCCCAGTTTTTGGGTGTACAACTGCTGCCAGGACCATTTCTTCCTTGTTTGGTCAAAGGTTTCTGTGTGCTCTCATCAGGAATCCCACCTCATCACCAGCTTCTCCTCAGTTACACTACCAGCAGCTCCAGACAAAACACATTTGGAAGCCACCATCCATCACCTGCACTACAAAGGGACTGCAGCACTCCCTTTCCCCCACAATTGCCATGATTTCTAGAAGCCAGCAAAGGACAATACTCCTTCAGTATCACACACACCCCTGACCTCCACAGGTCTAGATTTCCAGTATTTCCACAGTATTCCTACTTTCCAAACACAGATTTCTGCAGGGACTTTGTCGCTCCACACATTCATTCTTTGGGAGCACACTCAGCAGTCTCACTGCTTCTGACTGAAGCTCACCTGTACCTTTATATTTAAGCATCCCTTTTTTAAAATCCACCCAACAGGGCAGTAATGGACAGTAAAGTCTTGGGAATAAGCCAAGTGAACAGAGAAGGGACCAAGAAACCCCTGCAAATGACACCACAGGCTTTGCTTTTCTGCACTAGCAAGCGACTGACCTTCCTGTTGCTCGGTTTGGGTGGCACATAACTATTGCACTGCCTCCCAATATCCATTATAAATGTAATTCCTTGGAAATAAAGACACTCTTGCCTTAAACATAGGCACAAACTGTGATCTTGAGGGTGACACAAAGGTCCTGTAAACCAGTGTCCCACCTGCTAAAATTCACTGTTAGTGACTACCCTTGGTGAGGGACTGGACCTGCCAGCACACAACCGTTAGTTACCAGCACTTAAGGCAGGGGCTGGAGGGGGAAAAAACCCAAATTTGAAATAATTAAGAAGAACCCACTTGTTTCTTCTTGCTTGCCTATCCTCAACTGCCTTCTCAAACTGGTGCTCCACACCAGAAATTCCTAGACATTGGTGTCAGGGAGCTACCAAAGCTTCAGTCTACAACTTCAACTTGTGCAGAACAAAGGAAGGAGTGGGAAACAATGTGTTCACACGGATATACCAGTGCACCGGCTTTGAATTTTTGGATCAAACTCTGAGCAAAGCACCCCACATAATCCAAAATCTACCCCCGTGGCCTGACAGGAACATTCCAAGCCCCCTGACTGACAGCAGCCAAATGTTCCAGCTGGGAGCTAAAAGCATTTCTATGCACACACATCTGAGCAACCTCTGGGAAAAACAAGCCTTGCCTCCAAGAAAAGAAATGATGTCAAGCCACAAACCTTTCCAGATTTGGATCAGGTCGTTCCTGTTGTAAACAGCTATCATTTTTGGAACCATCTTATATTTGGGGATGCAAACATTTACTAACATTAAAACAAACAAACAAACAAACAAAACGCCCAAGCAGTTCTTTTTCCAACCCCTATAGAGGCGGGAAGAGCAGGATCGCCACCTCCTGGAAAGAATGGGGAAAAAAAAACGGGAAAGGCACTACCCTGGTCTCCAGTCTGTACTTCAGATCTGTGCTGGAGGAAAGCAAGAGAAATAAGAAATCAAAACAATTTCCACAGACTGAACGAAATCAGTTCACGTTCCAAGCACGCCCAAGACTGGCTGGTCCACTCAGTCCAAGTGGCTGTTCACAAGCCCTTCAAGAACCCCCTTCGATGATGGAAAACAGACAAGGAAGCAGCACTTGGAGCTTCAGTCAGGATCCATCCTGATATTTTAAGCACAGTTCTGCCTGGGACAGTGCAAGAAAACCATTACCTGGGGCATTGTATCAGTCACACAGAGAGGAGCCTGCACGGTCTCCCCTCCCACAGAACACATCCAGTTTCTCCTTGGACAAAACAATTCTTTGCTTCTGACAACAGGCTCCTGTTTGTGACATGGTTACACAGAATTTGGGAGTGAAATTCAGAAGTTCTATTTATTTTTTTGTTTTCACAGAGCACGATCTGAGTGACATCATTTGCCTCCCGAGCTTGACTGTCAGATCTGCAAGGAGAAGACATCAAGCACTAACAGGTTCTTGGCTACGTTTTTCTTCTTCCTCCTCCTCATCATCTGCATTTTTTTCTGCTTCTTCTCCTTCTTCTACTTTCTCCACCCGAGGTAAAATTCCATCGAGGTTCAGCTGCAAACCCTCACTGGTTGAAGATCTGATAACCAACCTCTGCACAATGGGATCTGGAAAAGCAACAACACCACACATGGGGTCCTTCTGCCCCTTACCCGTGTCTCCAGGCTGATTCACCTCACCCCAACCCCTGCTGTGTCCAGCACCCCAACAAGACACATCTCTTCACCCTCCCTGGCCAATGCCTGCTGTTACCTGTGCCAAGCCAAGCCTGGGAGGAGCTAATTACTGCTCTAAATGATTGCCAGTGAGGCATACCCAGACCCCACTGCTGGAAATGTGTGTTAATTATCAAGTTTGCTTCCTGGAAACAGCAAATGTTTCTCACCAGGGCCCTCCAAAAGAATCTGTCATGAACCAGTAGAAATGCTGCCAAGACCAGATGACTGAACTAGGCTGGTGTAATTCACCTTTCAACTCCTCAAGAACAAAAATACTACCCCTTTCTGGGCCTATTTGTTGTATTTCAAGTCAACCAACCCCTTAAGACTTTTTATTTGGACTCCTCCAGGCACGGCCTGGCCTCTGAACAGCAGTTACTAACAACAGCATCCCTGGGAGAGGCGCAAGATGATCCTTTTGGCAGACATGGGGCAAGTATCAACACACAAAGCTGTTTTCTTAGCTTACACAAGGCCATTCTTCCCTAAAATTCTGCTCCTGAATCACCACTGCCTCTCCAGTTAAGCAGAAATTTCACAAATACCTTGAGAATAGAAAGGTCATTTTAGTGACAATCCAGTGACAAGCACTCAAGTCTTAGTTTTGGTTGCTGGAACTTCAGCTCCCACGTCAGGACAACAGCTCCTTACCGTAAGTTGGTGGTTTGAAGGTGCAGATGTCATGGATCACTGCTTTGAGGTTGGCAATGATGTGCTCAGTGGGCATATCCAGCTGGAAGAGGACAATGCCAAGTTAGTCATGGAGACACCTGGGGCCTAGATGAGTAACTCTGAAGGCTTTGGGTGTTTATTTATCCTACATCTGGACAGATTTTCCTTCTTCAAGTTCCCTGTTAAGGAGTTGAAAACCTTCATGAACAGCCCCATAGTGAAATGCTCAGAGGGTTTCAAGTACTTCAAAATAACCTTCCATATCCCAATGACCATCCCAGCTTCCAAACAGACATTCCACAGCAAATCCTGCTGTACACACAGTCACCTATGCCACTGTTTAAAGTTTGGAACAGCTCTCTCTGGAGCAGCACAAGGAGTTGTAAAAGGTTCAGGGAAGTTATTTGTCCCCCTATTTTCTCTTTTTTTTTAAATAAGTTTTACTCCCTCAACAGCAAGATCCAGAAATCCAACCATACACAACAAAAAGCAAGAATTTATATTTCAAATGCAAAACAAAGAATGAAAAACGAATTCACAGTTCTGTTTTCCAAGCAGGTACCTTTTGTCTCCTCATGCTTAGGGAGAGATTTATCCTTTTTCACCAATTTTACTTTCTCACAGTGGCAGGACATTTCTGGAACACCATAAAGTGCCAAGAAATGGTGATTTGGGCATCCCCTGCCATCACTGTAAGAGAACCAGATTTCCTCTTCCATTTCAACACAAAATGCTTGATCATATCCAACTCCAAGAGCTTGGTCTTTTCTTTACAGTGAGTTTAACTTGCAGGAGGTTTTAGGTTGATCTGCAGGATGATCTAAAGGAGGTTTAAAAGCAAAGCAAAAAGAAAAGACTGCAGCCACAATACTTGGAACCCAGACTGATCTATGGATTCCAGGAGTTGCACACAACCCATGAAACTCAAACAGCTAAAGATACTTCCTGCCTGGGTTCAAGGGCCATGGAGAACACCCCTGGGCAGGACAGTCCCCAAAAACTTCAGCAAGTCTTTGGAATTCACGTGCACAACTTGGACAAATGAATCACAACTAAAGAACTCATTCCTCTACAACACTGCCAGGCAAAGCTTCAGGGGTCAGGTGTTTTGTACCCTGTGCCACCATCAGTCAGAGGAGAACTAAACACTAGGCAGGACTAAAAAGAAAAACCAGATGGAAAATTAAAGGACACACAGTTTTGGGGCACAGAAAATAAATAACTAAGCAGAAATCAATGTATTTCAGGTGTCCTTTCAGAGTTCTTTCTGCTCCAGTCCAGAACTAAAAAAATTAAAAGCCTAGAATTATTTGGTTAAAGCAAAGACTTTTTGATCCTCCTGTGCCTACTGACCATGGACTTACAAACCTACAGTTTATTTTTAAAAAAATAAAAATAAAAAGAGGTTAAAAGCAGTTGAAGATGCTACACAACAAGTTCTATTTCCTTCAAGGGTCAGTTAAAGAACATGTCTAAATGTCTTGGGCAACAGATTGAAAACATGGGGGGGTTTTTTTGCCCTCTTTTAATACCAATGAGTTCTGCTGAGGAGAGAAAACTCTGTCTAGAGGGCAAACTCTGCACACAACTTACCCTGGCTATCCTGGTCTTGATCACACGCTCGTCTTGCACGGCGTACTCGTGACATTCCCTGAAGAGCTGCACCATTTTGGGGATGTCTGTGCCCAGGGAATCTAGTAAAAAAAAAAAAAAAAAGGCAACAAAAGGTGAAAAAAGTTGTCTGAGTGATGTTTGTTAGCACAAACAAGTGTGGTATTAGTAAAGAGATAGCTCCATCTGCTAATTAAGGCAGTTGAGCGCCACTCCAAAATGCAGATTCACAAACAAGTCAGTGGTGTCCTCACGGCTACTGTATAAACAGTTCCCATCTTCCCTCCTTCCTCATTCATGAGGATTCATTGAGGGGAACTAGCAGGCCAATTTATCTTGGTTCTCATCCCAGATTTGCCTGGTGTAGGAGACAAGTACAAACCTGGACTCCTAAAATCCCCTTTACCCAAGACAGACCAAGGGGTTCAGCCAAATACAGTCTAATACACAACATAATTACACATCTTCATCAGGAAGCCTTCCAGTGGCACCTCCAGAGTTAAATCCCCTTCAGAAAGTGAGAGCTGCAAGAAGGGATTGCCTCTTACTTCTCCTGGTGTTTGGGAACTTCTGTTTCAGTTTGTGCCTCAGGGGTATCAGCTTCGCTATTATGGCAGGGACAGCCACGTAGAAATCTGCTTGGACCTCATCCTCCAAGATCTGCAAGAGAAACAATCCTGCAGCTCTGGCACTCAGGGGGACCTACAAAGGGCTCTGGGCACAAAAACCCAGCTCTCCCTCTCCACACTGGTTGCTGCCTTGAAGCTGAGAGTGCCCTGGGAATCAGGTTCTTCCCCCTCCCCAGGCCCAAATACTGTTTAAATTAGGGTCCTTTTTTAATTCTTAGAAAAGAAATAATTAAAATAAATCAATACCCATTTGATTAATTCAACTCCTCCCACAACAGCAGCTCCACTCTCTCGAGCTATTTCAGCTTCTTGCTCATTCTGTTGGGAGAAAAATCCAGTGACAAACAGCTGTTCTACCAATAAGGTCTCTAGCAAAAACACTTCATTTTGCTAAAACTTTGGCTCAAGCTTTTGCTCCAAGACAAAAATGGACCTTTCCTCACAAGAACCAATGCAATAGCCCCATACTTCCACCCAAAAACACCAGCAAGCATTTCAGCTGCTCGGCCTTTCCCAGATAACACCTTCCCAAGGCACGGGATCTCTCTTATCCCACCTGAATTGGAGTGAAGAGAGAAGGCTGGGAGATACAGAGCCAAGAACATGGCTCAGTTCTTGTGTCAGCCCTCCCTTCCATGGGGGAATTCCTGCCCTGGAGCTCAAGGGGAGAATTTTAGAACAATGATCCCACAAATCCACAACAGCTCTTTTGGACCATGTCACACAGACATAGGGAAGTCTGATCTGGCAGGATGCTCAACTGGCCAAGGACAGCTCCAAGCATTTCCCAGACACACAAAAGCCAAGCCAGGCTCACCCAAGGACAGCTCCAAGGGTTTCCCAGACACACAAAGGCCAAGCCAGGCTCACCCACCTCTGTGAAAACCAAAACCTTCTTCACTTCATCCGTAAAGCGATGGGGAAGGAGCATAGCACTGGAGAAAGGATCCAGCTGTTTCTAGGAGGTGAAGGACAAAACCAGGAAAGCAAACAGAGAGAAATCAAGACTTAAGGGCAAGTTACAAGGCCATACAAGGTGAGGAACTGAGGTGTATCTGCACAGCAGCCTCAGAACAAAGCCGGGCGTGGTGGCAAAACCACCCCAAGCGGAGCCTGGAGCAGCTTTCACCCAACCTTCTTCAGGTCCATGTCCAGGAACACGTTGATGTAGACAAACTGCTTGGGGTGAGTGAAGTCCAGCTCCTGGAACTTCTTCAGCATGCCCACAGCCTGCTCCAGGCCGTAGACAGGGCGCTGGTAGAGCCAGGTCAGGTACACGTCGTCCACAGGCTTGGTCATCAGCGGCCGCCGCCGAGGGGAGGGCTTGGCCTTGGCCTTCTCCTTGGGCTTGGTCCACTGGGCACCTTTTTTGGCAGGTCTAAGACAAAAAAAAACCCAACAAATAAAACCCCCAAAAAACCCTTTTATGCCATCAGTTTGCCACCTGTTAAGGACCTGCTGCAGCACTGCAGCAAAGGCAGGTGAAGAAGGTGGACACACCCGCTGGCCTGGCAGCAATCCCGGGCTCCTGGACTGGGAAAATCCCACAAAGGAGGACTAAGTGGAAAGTTTTTTCTTCCTCTTTTAGCAGATCATGACACTCTCACCTTCTCCCTTCCCTGTAGCACTCTGCTTGCAGTTAAGCACCAGCCCCAACTTTCAGTCTCCTCCCCCTGTTTCCAAAGGGGCTCAAGGCAAGGGGAAAGTAATATCAAAATACTTTAAAAATACTTTAAAAAAACCCTACTAATGAGATACTCCTCTATAACCGTGGTGAGAGAGCCTGCAGCACTTCAGAACGCTGTGTACAACACACCCCCACTCTCCTGGACACTGAGGCCGTTTTCACTTCCCCTAATTGCTCTGCATGATTAAAGTGCTTACAAATCAAAGCAAACTGAGGAGGGGGAAGAGATTGGGACCGAGCCCCCCAGCTGTAACCCTGCCATACCCCCAAAAACATATCTCAGAAGCACTCCCTCCATCCTGCCACGTCCCTGAGCACAAGAACAACAGCAATCCCTCCCTGCGAGGCCCGTGTGTTCCCCGAGGGCAGAGAGGGGACCCCCCAACGCCACCGGGCTGCGGAAGCACCCCCCAAACCCCCGGCCA
>VXAU01004607.1:436364-483046 GCA_013399695.1 Formicarius rufipectus | reverse complement strand
AGAGCTGCCGCCATGTCGGGCCCTGCCGGCCCCACCGGGGCACGGCACGGGGCGCTGCGGCACGGCACCGAGACTGGGGCTGGGACTGGGGCACGGCACCGAGACTGGGGCGGGGACTGGGACATGGCACCCAGAGCGGGACTGGGGCTAGGGACAGGGGCAGGGACATGGCACTGGGACTGGGGCAGGGACGGGGACATGGCACCGGGACTGGGAGTGGGGACATGGGCAGGGACATGGCACCGGGACCGGGACTGGGTCATGGCACCAGGACTGGGACAGGCAGAGGGGCACAGCCCCGGGACATGGGTACGGCAGGGACAGTCCCGATCCCGGCCGTAGGGCACATCGTGGCCCTGGGATGGATCCTGGCTACGGGGTGAATCCTGGTTGTAGGATGAATCCTGGCTATGGGACAGATCTTGGCTGTGGGGTGGATTCTGATTGTGGGACAGAGCCTGGCTGTGGGGTGAATCCAGGTCGTGGGGTCAATCCCAGCCATGGGACAAGTTTCAGTCGTGGGGCAAATCCCAGCTGTGGGATGGATTCCAGCTGTGGGGCAAATCCTGGTTGTGGGATGAATTCCAGTCATGGGGTGAATCCCAGTCACAGAGTAACTCCTGGCCATGGGGTGAATCCCAGCCATTGTGTGAATCTGGGCCATGGGGTGCATCCCAGCTGTGGTGGAAATCCTGGCTCTGGTGTGAATCCTGGCCATGGGGTGCGCCCAGGCCGCAGGCACTTGGCCCAGATTTCCTCCATGCAAGTCTATGTCCCATAATGGGGCCTTCACCTGGCACTGTGGGTGACCCCCCAGCAGGGTGGTGAGGGTATTTTTTGGCTAGGGATGTTTTTGGGGAGGCACGGGTCTCTCCACCTTTTCCCAGTGGTTTCCCAGTGGTCCGCAGCAGTCCCGTAGGAGGAGGATGACAGTGCCATCACCTGTAATACAACTTGTGGTGCCTGCCCAGCCCAAAGTGTAAAAAGCACCTAAACACCAAGTTTTGTCACAGTTTAGGACTTGCTTTTTAACCTGAAGCCCTCGTGGTGAATATGGCCAAGGGTTTGGTTCCTTCTCAGCCACACACTAGGTTTGATGTGACCTTCTGGAAATCTTTAGCCCAGTGGCTTTTATCGGGTCCTTTTGGAAACTTTGCATAGGCTGTTTGTTTTGGGGAGGTGCAGCTTCTCAGGACCCGGCCTGCTGATAAGGATTTTAGGTGGCCTTGGTGAAGCGGGGAGTTTCCTACAAGTGAATTCATACCTGTGCCCTCCCCTCTCTGTGACGCTGCTCCACTGACCCGGAGGGCAGAACACCCCACCCTGCAGTCACTCACAGCAGGCAGACACAGCTGATAACCAAAGTGATGTTCACGTGTTTATTTTTAAAAAGAAAAAAACCCAGCACATTATTTCCAACAACCCAAGCCATTCCTAGAAGCTGCATCCCCAGTTTGGAGGGGCTGGGAAGCTCCAAGGAAGATGAAGCACTGCCTTTACAAACGTGGGACTGCCAGTGGCTTCACTTGTGTTCTGCCTGCGAAAAACAGAGACACTGGTGCTGTCAGAGGTCCTTCTCCCACATGCTGGTGATGCCTCATGAACGACCCAGGCAGGCTGGACGTTTGAGGTTTGCCCAGTGCCCATGTGAGCACTGCTGCCTGACCCGACCTCCTGGCCCTGGTCCTTCTCCGAGGCTTTTCTGCTCCTCCCGGAGAGGGGTGGGAGGTCGTTTGCAGCTCAGTTTTGTAATTCTCTCCGGAGTGGATGGGCAGTGTATGCTTCTGCCATCCCACAGTATCATGTGGGCTCACCCCAGCACTCAGGGCTTGTGTTGGAGCACCATCTCGGCCCTGAGATCTCCTCCAGAGGTTTTGGAAGATGCCCAAAGTCCCGTTACAGTTCAGGATCTCCCGGAACAGTGGGAATTGTGCGGCACTGTGCTCTCTGCTAAACAAATCCCGTTAAACACTTCGAGTTTTGTTCCACTTCTTCCTATTAAAAGCGAGGGCAGAAGTACAGCACAGTTTAATTTATTCCCTTTCATCTTCCCTTCCTACCGGGGCTCTTTCTCGCTTAGTGTGTGTATTTAATTGGAGGACAAAGCACACAGTGCAAATGACTCGTAGGTATCGCCGTGCTCCTCTGTGAGGTCCTGTTTCCCTCTGCCCTTGGAAGCGATGGCTAAGACAGCCTCCCCACGACCAGACTGCTGGATAAACACAGGCCTTTGCAGATCCATTTTAGTGGCTCCCGAGTTTCCCCCCAGGTTTTGTACAGCAAACTTCTGCTGGCACAGCTCTGTCAGTCACGGGTCCCACTCCGGCACTGTGCGGGCAGCCAGAGCTGTGCCAGCAGAAGTCCCCGCCGCAGGAGCAGTTTATCTGCAGGAGTGCACTTTTACTGATAGAGCTTGTTTTCGTTTTTCAAAGGCTGTTTGTCCCTCTCTGCCAGTAGAGCACAGCCTTTCCAGGGATGTAGCATGGTCGAGTGTTTGTTGGCCTGGCTTGGATGGGAAGGGACAGCTGCTCCGGGGGTGGTTGCTGTGTGTGGCTTTCTCCTTCCTGTCGGGGATCTGTAGGAGCTCCATCAGTTTGCAGTTCTCCTGTGGAAGTAAGTGATGCTGTGGCTGCTTGTTTTCTTTCCGTCCCCGAGGCTTTGGTGGAACTTCCATTTTGTGTGACAGACTGGGATTGTTTTCCATTAAGACCTTTGGCTTTGCACAAAGCCAGGCAGGCTTTTGAGCAAGTTCAGCTTTCACACCAGGGTTAGGAGAAATAAGCCAGAAGGTGATCCCAAGGTGTGTGTGGACTCCTGCAGGAAAATGAAAAGGCACCAGTGGAGAAGAATTAATTAATTTCCACACTGGGTAAGTCTCTGCTTAATTTAAACCTAAACCACCATGAATTAAAACTTACATTTAGGTGGATCACAGCAGCTGCTGACTTTCTTGTTCGGAGTCCATATGCACAAATGGGGAGGTGCATTTCTTTTTTCTCCTTAAAACCTGCCCAAGGTTATTCTGGTTTTAAGGGGCAAAATCAGGCATCTGAGGCATGCATAATTTCTAAGCAAACCTTTTTGAGCAGCCCCTCAAAATTTCTAAATAATTAGCAGAAAACTTTTTGGGGTTATTTGAGTTTAAAAAGGGAGATAAATCCAAATAAATGGCCTGCTAACTATTTATTGGAAGGAGCTTTGGGGATGCCAGAAGGGCACTCGAGGCACTGGATGTAACCCGATTTGCATACTACTGAGAGAGCAGAAGTGGAGCTTAGTTTGGGAGCATAGGATGGCATTTGAGAAAACTTTAAAAATATAACTTAAAATGTGTCTTAGGCATATTTAGATTCGGGAGGATTTGCTGTGGGTTTACTTCTTTAGAGCATTAAATGCTAAGCCTCTTGTAATATTGTTTTTTGGGTCCAGATTCTGTGGACAGATTCCCTTGATGACAGGCTGTAATCCAGGCTTGGGTGCTGCTCACAGTGTAACCTCACCTTCTGATTAATTCTTTGGGTTTCTGTGATTTGGCTCTGCAGTTTCTCCATCACCTGTAATGATTAAAAAACAAAAGTGACTGTCTTAGGATGTTTCTTTATCAAGATCTTTAAGTGGTTGACAGTGTTTTCTAGAATTCTGCTGCTCTCCTTCCCTGTCTTAAAAAGTTTAGGTGCACTTCAGGAGAGCTGAAAATAAGAATAAAAAAAATCCACCAAAAAACCCACCCTCAACCCAAACTGAAGTTACTCTGGATAAAAGAGAGCACTGCAAGACAACCTCTCTGTAGCTGTGTTTAGAAGAACAACTTTGGCAGCTTCTTGGACATCTCCCAAAAAGCAACTTCAGGAGTGTTCAGACAGCTCCTGTGAACAAACACAGGGATTTTGGGAGCACCCCAGGGAAGGGGACAGAGCCCTACTGAGCTGCTGAGTGTCTGGCACACCAGCAGTTCAACGACAGCTTGTAATGCTCCTGTAAACAAGGAGCAGATAAGGCTGTGCGTGTCCACCCCTGCTTTGGCGTTTCCTGGTGTGAATGATTAATGGCATTCCTGATTTACCTGTGGAGCCTTTCCCCTTCTCAAGTTGTGCACCCACCTGCAGTCTCCAGAAGTTGTGCTGGACGTGGGAACACGATCCAGAGCTCCCAGTTAAGTGTCCTTTGTCCTGGCCTTCTGCTATTGCTGCTGCAAGTCAGCAGCTCCCCAGGCTGCTGCTTCCACCCTCCTGGAAGCAAAGACCCCATTAAACATCTGAAATGCCTTTTTTAAAGGCAAAAATAATCCTCCTGGGCTGAGGCAGCTCCACGAAGTGCAGGAGAGGGAGGAATGTTTAGCCTTGCATTGCTGCAGAGGGACCCCCTCCTGCCCCTTTTGCTTTGGTGTCAAACAGAGTTTATTTTTTCATCCCTCAGATTGCACAAGCACAAAGAGAACTACAAAACCCATAGGCTTTTGGTCAAGCTGTTAATAAGAATCGGGATTTGTGGATGGTGCTCAAGTTTGCTGTTTACCCTTTAGGGCAGCTGAATGAATGGCTCGGGTAGTTTTGCCCTCGCTTTTCAGGAACTCCTTCCATCTGAGTGAACATCTTTGTGCCTTCTAATCACAAATTAGTTTAGCTTCTTTTATTTTTTTTTTTTGTTCCCCTTCCTAAGAAATCAACCTAAAGGCCTTCTCAAAAGGCTCTGGCTCAGGTTTAAGTACCAGAGTGCTGAAGGCTTGCTTCTCCAGATTGTTAGCTTTTTTTTTTTTTCCACATGGAGAATATCCTTTGCTCTTCTCCCTGCTCCAGGCTGGGAGCTGGAGCAGAATTTAAACTCTCAGAGGCAAATGTGAAGGTGTCACCCACTCAGCCACGGGGAGCAGCACGGACAGGAACCACTGCCAGCCTTTCCTGGCCCTTCCGAAGGGCTGGTTCACTCACTCCTTGTCAGAGCACGTAGTGGAATGCTCTGTTCAGCCCCTGCCCTCTCCAGGTAAAAGGAAACACTCCTCTCCACACTTTCTGGGCCTCAGGGAACTTGCAGCTCCGGGCAGGAAAAGGCCTAGTGGGGCAGTGCTGAGAGCAGCAGCTGCAGCAGACTCCCTCCTGCTTCCTCTGTAGCTTGAAATTCCATTTCTTCTGCCCTCTTAGCTTCCAGCTGGCCCTGGCAGGAGCCGGCACAGGATGAATTACCCGCCCCGCCAGAGTTTCCACTTGTGAACGCCTTTCCTCTGGATCCCCTTCTGTTTTGGAAAGCCAAGGAAGCAGAAGGAGAGCAGGGCCAGAGGGCATCTCACATAGCAGAAGGCAGTCCCAGGTGCCAGCAAGAGGTGGGTTCCCTTTGTCAGCTGGCCCTTGGCTTTCAGCTCTTCCTCCAGCCAAATTACCTTTTACCTCGGGGAGCAGTTCAGTCCAGGCACGTGTTTGAACCTGTGCAATGAGCCTCTTGCTGCTCCTCTTCAGTCTGGAGCAAAAGGCTGTGAAGGAGTGGAGCTCACCAGAGAAATTAGGAATATTCTGTGTGTGTGAGAGAAGCACATCTGGTTGAGTGTTTTGAGATGAGGTGGTTTGAGACTAGTCCTGTGCTGAACTCCAGCATGTTTTTCTGCCTGCTTCCAGGTGCTGCCTGTGGAGGTAAAGGTGGAATAGTTGTGTTTTAAATCACTGGTCATTTATTTCGTGGCAGGTCTGGACAAAACAACCCTGGATGTGTACATGGGAACATGAGTATAACTCACAAGTATTTTCTGCTTGGAAAATTACGTGGTTTGAAACCTCAAGCTGTCAACAAGGCTTCAGCATTCCTGAATCCATACCTGCCTCTTGCACATACCCATTGGGTCTGTGCTCTTCCTTTACACTCCATTTCTGTAAAGCAGGGCTTTGGACTGTATTTATCTTCTTTAAGTTCCTTTCAGAGAGCTCTGTAATTAACATCTCCTGTGCCAATATATTAAGAAATATCAGAAAACCAACCTGTTTGAAAAACTTCAGCAAAACTTGCCAGAGGTGTTCCTTGGCTTTAGGTGAAGTCCTTTTGAACAGAGCCACCCCAAACACATCAACCTCTCTTCTGGCACAGGCTGCCCAGAGGAGCCCCATCCCTGGAAGTGTCCAAGGGTTGGTTGGATGGGGCTTGGAGCAACCTGGGATAGTGGGATGAGTCCCTGCCCATGGCAGGGGGTGGCACTGGATGGGCTTTAAGGTCCCTTCCAGCCCAAACCAGTCTGATTCTATATGGAAGTTTAAGCATGGTATAAATGCTCATGGGAAAGATTGGGATAATCAGATACAGAAGCAGCTGAACTGTCTTTCAGTATCCAAATAATATGCTTTGCTCAGGCTATCAGACAAGCTTTTTTAACTTCCTGGATTTAAAAAGCAAAGTACATTTTAAATACACTCTATGCAGAACAGGGTGTATGCCTGTAAACTGCTTTATTTCGAACAGATCTCTCCTGAGCATACATCCCCAGCTACCTCGAGCACTGGGCAGCATCCTGTGGCCTGTTCTAACTGGGCTCCTTTTTTGTGCCAGCGATTGCAAAACAGTTTCCACTATTGCTGTGTTCTTTTTCCTTTGGCTTTTTTTCTTTTCTTTTTTTCTTTTTCTTTCCCTCCTCCTTTCTTTTAAAAGCTTGACTCATCCAAACCTACCTGTAGGTGAGCAGTAACTTTAGAGCGGCCCGAAGTGAGTTTTGTGGTGGCAGGCTGTTAATTATTGCTGTGAAGAACAGATTGTGGGTGATAAGCCGGGCCTTATCTCTCCATCGTGGAGGGAGAGGAGCTGAAGTGTTGCTGGGCTTTGCTTATTGTGGGAAAGTGTTGGCAGCCTCCTGCCGAAAGGGGAAGATAACATCATGGCCGAGGAAATCATGGCCGAGGAAATCATGGCCGAGGAAATCATGGCCGAGGAAATAATCTCCCTTCTTTTCTCCTGGCACCAACTTTGCTGCGAGGCATGAAAGGTTATTGATGATCCCGGCAGTAACTGAGAGGAAGGTTCATTGAGAAGGGTGCTCCAATCCCCCATTCCCAGTGTGGCTTTCCCCAGCAAACAGGTCGATGGCTGGCTCCTCTCCAGCTGTGGATCCCCAGGATGCTGGAGGTGCTGGCTGGGCAGGGGCTTTGCTGGTTCCCAGCAGTGGATCACCGGGTGTCACGGGAGGCTTGTCCACAGAACTACTTCAGTTCCTAAATCCTTTAAGCCACTCTGCCCTGCATCTCATCAGGAGCCCAGCACTCCCCAGGGGATGGAGCAGAATTGTAAATGGGTCGTTTCTCTGAAACACTGCGAGACACTCATGTAAATAAATAAATATACTATTTAAACTAGCCCCCCCGGGGGCTTCTGATTTGATTTGTTTACAGGATGGCTGTTGAAACTCTTCTTGCTCTACAATAGCCTCTTGTAAGCATTTCTGTTAGGCAGACCCGAATTTTTTGGGAGTGACCTGCCCTGTGTTTGCATGTAAACCAGCCCCAAGAGCTCCCCTGAGAGTATAAAAATATAAGAGGCAGCTGCAGACAAAGGCAGGTATCACCCTGTGACTTGATGCAGATAATCAAGGGTTGTCATGCACACAGTGAGAGGTAACAGTCTACTTCCAACAGAGCAAAAACTGTTCTTCTGGAGTAAAAACTAAATGTTAACCAAGTACAGAAATAAAAAAAACCCTACCTTTGTAATGCTATGTAGTATTTCCATGCAGTAATCAGGTCTGCGTTCTTGTAAGTGGGGGTGTGACACAGAGGAAAAGGAAGGGTGGAAACCTGGATGTTCTTCTGTTACCTGTGATTTAAGAAAAGACTCTGTGCTTCACTTAGAGGAGATGAGGGAAGAGGGGGAATAACTAGTGGGTGTATGTCAGTAGGACAGTTAGCATTTCTCTCTAGTGTGTGCCAGTTGGCTCTAGAATTAATCCAATACAGCTCCTTCCTTCCCTTCCCACTCCTCCCCTTGGCTTTTCCTGGTGTTCTCCAACGTTTGCTTCTATGACTTGTCTGTTTCTCTGGCCTTTTATGGTCTTTGTTGAAGAGATAATAGGAAGCCCCCTGAGATCCCACCACTGCTGAATTTACTGCCAGCTGCAGGGTCCTGGTTACCTCTTAACCTTTCCCTATTCCCACCCTCACCTTTTTTATTTCCCTGTGCTCTGTGTCAGGCAGGATTTAGGCTGTTCTTTTCCCCTTCCCAGCACAAGCATCCTGGCCAGTTACACCTCAGAGGAGCAGTTCTCTATCCTTTCAGCACCAGTACAGAGATCCCTAAAGGTTTCCAGTCAAGGAATTTAAACAGTGAACCTGAGAGCTGCAAAGATGTTTAACTCTCCCCCTGTTGGGAGGATACTTACTCACAGCCAAGTAGCCTTTTTTTATGTATTTCGATTGTATTTCCCCCAAAGATTGTTTGGAATCTCCTCAAAAAATGGTTTCTGAATTTATTTTTTTTTTAAACCCACAAAGAGGCGTTTGTATTTGTTTCCCACTTAATCTCTAGTCCCAAATAGCATACTTGGAGTAAGAAACTGAAAATACCAAGTACCTGGGATGGCACACTCAGGGTGTTCTTTGAACTCTTGGTAGAGACAGCAGACCCAGAGGTGGCTGGACACATTCCTGTGGGGGAGAGCCATGAAGAAAGCTCAGATCCAAGCAAAAGGCTATGAAAATTCCCCGTTCCCCAATATTTTCCTGCTGGTGTATACACCCTAGGTACCTTATATGGACGTACCAAGTCGTTTCCCTTGAGCTAACACATCTATACATGTCCTACTATTAGCAAGGTTTTTTTAAAAATCCCCTTAACATACCCTTAAAAAACCACCTTATTTTCCTGATTTTAAATCCCCGCAGACTTCTCTGAGCAGGTTCTTGTATTTTGCATTGGGGAGGCCAAAATGGGGAGACTTTTGCCATACACTCCTAAAGGCAGCCCAGTGCCTCTCCTCCCTTTTGCAGCCTCCTTACAACAGACATAAACAGCTCTTTAGATCGCAGATAAACAGGCAAGAACCGCTCTGTTTTCCAACTTCCCAGCGTCAAACACACGTGCCCGTGTGTACACACGCCTCGTCAGCCGGCAGGATTGCTAATTCCTGGGAGGATCGCCATATGGAAGGGGCTGGGCAGCGAAGGGGAAGGAGGAGTGATTCAGGGCTGCCCGCCGAATAGTTTGCGAGGCGCTTCAGCGCTTTGACTCATCCACGTGCAGAGGCTGGAAGGGAAAAACAAAAAGGATCACAAAGAACGTCACTGTGCTGGAGGGAGGGCTTGGAGGTGCTCCAGACTAAGCCGGCTGTACTCACTGCGATTTAAGAAAGACATCCTCTGCCCTCCCTGGGCAAGGGACTGCTTGTCTGAAACGCTTCTGCTGTTTGTTGCCCAAGGAACATACCTGCAGATTGAAAGCCCGTGGTGCAACTTCATAGCTCAGCCCTTCTTCTTTGACACGCCACACCTTCAGGACTGTTCCATTATTCCTTTTTTCCCCTAGGCTTTAAATGATGGTCAGCAAAAAAACCCCTGAAAAACAGTAAATAAAACACCATAAAAAAGCCAGAAGTTCAAGAAAACCAGGCAGGCACAGACCTACTGCTGGCAAACTCAGAACCTTCGTCTGGTCCCTTCTTATATACACCTGAGCTGGAGCTGCTTAAGCTCACCTGGGGACCACATTTAGTAATCCTGCTCTGCCAGTCAGCTCCAGGATTTTGGGGATGGACTTGGACCCAAAGACTTGTGAAGAACCCCCGGGGTTTAAATATTGTTCTTAGTAATCCACTGATGTTCCCATCCTCAGGTTTTCTTTGATTTACACAAAATCAGGAAGAGATTTGGTGTTTGGTTTACACAAAGTCAGGGTTAACACACTAAGTTTGCACGGTTGCATCTCTAGCAGGGAGCAAGTTTTAGTAGTCTGAAGTTATGCACATCCAGTTTGGGGATTAACTCATTTAAGGAACTCTGTAGCTCCCTGAAGGCTGAGCAAAACCAGTTTGGGATTTCTGGATATTGGTTCAGTTCCAGGACAAGCAGGGTGGGCAATGGGGATGAGAGGAGTTGGGAACCAGGCAAAATTCATTTATTGCCTGAAAAAAATACACATGGTGGCTTTCAAGTCTTGCTCAATGTTGCTGTTTATGTAGAAGGGAAAAAAAAAAGTATATTTGATTTAGGTTTGTTTTCCCTTTTCTGTAGCTGTGGCAATGACACTGCTGCCTGTTTGAGTCACTACTATTTCAAAGCAGTATTAGGGTGACTAACAGCTGAAAAATGTGCGTGTCTTTGCCTCACAGCTCAGGGCTCATTTCTTTGGGAGGCCTCTGAGAGCCACAAATCACTCTGAATTGGCAGAGCACTTGTCTTAATGAGTGATATTTCAGCATAATTTAATTGGGTGCCCTGCCAGGGAGGAAACAGCGATCCTGGAGCTTTTGGATGGTGTCACCCGGGCAGTGGTCATCTCTGGGCTGCTGTGGATGAGTGTGGGTTGACTCAGATGGTCTCACCACCATGGTTTTAGTGACTTCATCAAGCAGCACTGACACAGCTCCTGGGAGCTGGACAGCAGAGTTTGCCCCATCCTGGGTCCAGATGTGGTGAAGTGCAGGCTGTTTTAAGACGCAACAGATTAAACAGCAGAACGAACACCCACCTAGGTCACTTGAAACGTTTGATGACTAAGAGTTAAAGATCCTAAAAGCTCCCTCTTGCCACAAACTCCCTGTTGTCTTTCTGCTCCGTTTTCCCCCTCGAAGCTTTTAGGCTTCCCCTTAGGAATCTGTTCAAGTGCTCCCCACATCTGCACATGCTCTTGGTTGGACAGTGAAGGTAAATCCAGCAAAGCACAAGAAGCAGAGATCGAGCACTCCCAAGGCACAACCTGTTTGTGTCAGGAAAGGCTGTTCCTGATTTTGGGGTTCTGGGGCGAGGAGTGAAGGGATTCAGCTCTAATCCCTTGTCCTCAGGTAACCTGTTTCATTCACGCTGTGAGCGCTGAATCCTCTTATCCTGTGGCTCTCCTCGCCATATGACTTCACCTGGAAATAGCCGGGGGCTATAATTAGCCGTGGAGCTCGTTTGCCCCTGGAATTTCCTTGGGCATTCGGGAGGGAAGCAGCAGACCTGTAACTGAGAGCCTGCTCAGGGGCACAGCCCTGTGCCAGCTCCTGCTCCCATGCCATGCCGGAACGCTGCTCTGGCTGCCTGCACCAGCTGGAAAGAGCCTCAGTACTTTACACTCCCAAAGGGTCCGTGTGATCTCTCTTTAGTTGGACTTGCTGAAAGAAAACCCCTCCACTTCTCAGACTCCAGCTACAGTTGTTTTAAGAGCTTCACAGCTGTTGCAGCCAGTTGTAGGAGAGACGTAGGTGTGAGGGAAAAGCCACATCCTCTGGAGCAGCTGCTTTAGATTTGTGTAAAATCGAGGCTTGTGGATCTGGTTGTGTCTGGGGAGGAAAAGATCTGTGAACAGCAGACTCTCCTAGCCTTGTATTTTCTCACCAAACACACACAGTCCTGCGCAGCAAAACAGCCTGGGGAGGTATGGAAGAACATCTCCCCTCTTGGATTTTCAGTGGGACACTGGAGCTCTCTTCTGACCAGAATCAGGCCAGTGGGATGGGATGAGTTCAGTGCACCCTTAGGGCAAGAGTGCATCTGATACTCACACTTTGCACTGGGCTGGAGCCCCACGTGCCCAGAACTAATGAGAACTTTCCCTGAGCAACTCTTATGGCTCCTGGGCCATTAGGAGTGAAAAGGGTTTGACTGATCCTGAGCATGAAAAAACATAGATGAGAAAAGCTGGATAGTTAATGGGACAGTGGGGCTAATGAACCTCAGGACACATTACTGGGGAGCGTCCCTGGGGAAGGGAAAGGAAGAAATGCTGTCTCGTGGAAGATGGTAACAGTTGTGATGATCTTGCAGACTAACAGGGATGCCAAAGGAAAAATATGATCCTCCAGGTCCTCGCAGAATTTACACCATCATGTCAGCAGAAGAGGTAGCCAACGGGAAGAAGTCACACTGGGCTGAGCTGGAGATCTCAGGTGAGTCGGTGTGGGGTTGAATTCCGGTTGTGACTGCCCCAGATCGCACCAGACGCTTCCAGAGAGGGGATCCTGCTGTGAACACGGGGGAGGAGGGGGGGCAGGAGACTCCCCCACTGCGCACAGCCTGGTTCTGCCATCCCCCATAGTTGGTGCCCAGTGGTTGCAGACTGAAGGGATGGTTCCTTGCTGTTCTCCTCCAGGCAGAGTGCGCAGCTTAAGCTCGTCGCTCTGGTCGCTGACGCACCTGACGGCTCTGCACCTCAACGACAACAACCTGACTCGCATTCCACCTGATATTGCCAAGCTCCACAATCTGGTGTACCTGGATCTGTCATCCAACAAACTCAGAAGTTTACCAGCAGAACTAGGAAATATGGTATCTCTCAGGTGAGAGGAGCTGTTCTGGTTCGCCTCTCAGAATTCTGTATCGTGGGATCAGGGATTTCAGTTGGCTTTCCGTTCTTGTGTTCCAAGTAATCCTGAAAAATTCGAGACTGGTGCGGAGCTTCAGATCTAATACTTACTTTTGGGTTCACTGCCCTTCTTTTCTGGTCTCATTGATATATGACTGTAAGCTGTAAGTCTTCTGTATCACTGCAAGCCTTCTGCTCTGAAACATTCTTTGAGACTTGGTGGTTGCCTGCTGTTTAAATTTTCCCAGCCTTCATTTTGTGTTTTGGAGGTGTTGTGCCTTTCTTTTTTTTCCCTAGTGAACATAGTTCAGTCATTCTTTGACAGGGGGAGATTGGCATAGCTTTCCATAATAACATTCAGGGTGAAAGGTGTCCTCTTTGAAGATGAGCAGCGTGCATAAGGAGGTTTCCTCTGCAGTGATACTCACCCAAAGTGTTTTTGCATTTGCTGCAGGGAATTGCTTTTAAATAACAATCTGTTACGGGTTTTGCCTTATGAACTTGGACGGCTCTTCCAGCTCCAAACCCTGGGTTTGAAAGGTGAGCTCCTTCCAGTTCCATATTCCTGGGAGTACTCAGGAATTCCTGGGGAGGGGCTGGGCTCAGAAGGTGTGTCTGCCACCTCAAGGGCTTTCTGCAGTTCATGTGAGACACTAAGCTGATCACACCACTGTTGTTCTCTGCTGTTGGCAGGCAATCCTTTATCCCAAGATATTCTCAGCCTCTACCAGGATCCAGATGGAACCCGAAAGCTACTGAATTACATGCTTGACAATCTAGCAGGTACAGCCCTATGGACCTCATGGACAGAAGGGGTTTAAAAGAAGTGTTGGCTGCTAAAAACAAGGCACTGAACCATTGAAGGGAGAACATGTCCTACCTGCTGCAGCATTTTTGTCAGGTGGCTCTGGTTGTACCCACAAACACACCCTCACACCGCCTGGAAGAGGCTGACATGGATTGTCCAAGCTTTTCCCGTGTTACAGCCAGTTTCTGTTTGAAGCCCTTAAATTACCAACCGTATGCAAAGTTTTCTTTGCTGAAGCCCACTAAAAAGGGTCATCTGAATGCACACAGAATGTCAAATTTAGGTTGAGAAACACCCAAGCCATTAAGAAAGTCCAGTACCTGACTTAAATCCTGCTTTATGGTTCCGTAACTGAGTCTTCTGCTTTGCCCCTTGATGTCTCCCAAGTTAGGATGCTCTGGGAATGATGGATCCAGGGCAGGGTTCTTGGAGAAGGGATGTCTGAAGCACGCCAGGATTTACCCCTTCTTCTTCAGCAGGTTATTCAATGAGCAGGAGTATCTCAGTGGTGCTTCTGGATCAGAAAACAAGAGACAAAAATAGTAATGAATCTTCCAACTGACAATTTTTCTCTTACCAGAGTCATTGAAATGATTTTTGCCTCCCCTGGAGCATCAAAAGACTCGGGGAGTCAGGGGTACAAAGCACATTATTGTTCAGTCATTATTTTGGCTTAGAAATTACAGCTTACAAATAGAAACCCTGAATTAATCACTGGTTTAATGTCTTTTTTTTTTAGTTCATCCAGAGCAGCTGCCTCCAAGGCCATGGATTACTTTAAAAGAACGAGACCAAATTCTGCCCTCAGGTAACTCTGTGGTTCCTTTCCCTATGTTCATGTGACAACATGCTGAAAAACTTGTCATGGGCTTCATTTTCCTGGAGCAGAAGGAAAATTGCAATTTGTATTCATTTGTACTAGAGCCATTAATATATGGCTGTGCTGTAAATGCACTTTTTGTCATTTGAATGTTATTTCTTTTCCATGTTAGGCTTTGTCATAACTCTTCCAGCCACGCTTGTCCAAGCAAAGGAATTCATGATCCGTGATTTTCAGGGAGTGATAACTTTCCCCTTTCTTTCTTCCCCTCCCTCCAGCTTCATTTACAGTTATGTGTTACAATGTGTTGTGTGATAAATACGCCACCCGGCAGCTCTATGGCTACTGCCCATCCTGGGCCCTCAACTGGGAGTACAGGAAAAAGGGAATCATGGAAGAAATCGTCAACTGTGATGCAGATATCATTAGTCTTCAGGTAACTGCAAAATAACTGCGTTTTTCAGCAGCAACAGAAAACATGAACCTCTGTCTTGGGAGCAAAATATTCACCTGCTGGGTACCAAATTCCAGGGTTTCCCAATATGAGCTGTGTGCTTGTGGGATCAACCTCTGAAATGCTCTGGGAGCGCAAATGTTGCCACAAGGAAAAGGTCTCGTTCCAGAGCAGTGCGAGACCCTTGTGCCAGAGGGCCCCCAGGTGAACTCTTAACCCCTGCTGGGTATCTGTCAGCCCCTGCCAAGGTTTCACCCAGGACAGTATCCTCATTCCAAGTGCCAGAAATACCAGGTGTAATCTGCTATTCTGAATTCACCTGTCAATTTACCTTTGGGAGGGGTCCCAGGGTGTCCAGGGACGCGGATCAGTTCCCAGCAGACCATCAGTGCAGGGAGTGACGTGGTTTGTGCAAACAGCAGCTCTGGGCTCCTGCTGACTGCCCGCCCAGGCAGGCACAGGGAAGGCTCTCCCTCACCTCCTCACCTGAGGTGTTTGTGTTCAATTCCAGGAAGTGGAAACAGAGCAATACTTCACCCTTTTTCTGCCAGCCTTGAAGGAAAGGGGATACGATGGATTCTTTTCTCCAAAGTCACGTGCCAAAATCATGTCCGAGCAGGAGAAGAAGCACGTGGATGGCTGTGCCATATTCTTCAAAACTGAAAAGTAAGGGCCTGGGAGCAGCTCTCTAAAAACACATTCAAACCTCAGAAGGGTCCCCAGTAATTAGGATGGAAGTTTCCCACAGCCTGAGCTCCCTTTTGGAGTTTCCCACTGCTTCCAGAAACAAACCCACACCTTTCAGGTGACATCTGAAAACAACTGGAGTGGTCTGGGATGGAGGGAAGGCTGTGGCAAGAGGCACCTGGTGGCTTTCACCCGTGGGGGCTCGGGGAGCTGCAGGTCAGCCCTGCTGACAGGTGGCTCTCTGTGTTGGCTCAGGTTCACGCTGGTGCAGAAGCACACGGTGGAGTTCAACCAGGTGGCCATGGCCAACTCGGAGGGTTCGGAAGCCATGCTGAACAGGGTGATGACCAAGGACAACATCGGGGTCGCCGTGGTGCTGGAGGTGCACAAGGAGTTATTTGGAGCAAGTGAGTACGACCGTGGTGGTCCCACTGGTTATTCAGTTCCCTGGAAAGGCACGAGTTATCTCTAGCTGGTCCATCTCCTAGCATACAACTCCCAGGTTTTTATCCCTGCTTACTGATTCTGTTAAATTCTGCTCGAACAGCTCAGCTTTCCCAAGGCCACTGTGTTTACACACGTTTGCTCTTACCAGGAGCTGACGAAAGTGTTCAACTCCTATTTTCATCTCTCTTTTTCTCCCCTTGATTGACTCCCTCCACCCTCCCCCAGTGATTAGATGTCAGTGCTAACATACTGATGTGGAAGAAGGAGATTATCAGGTATCTTTTCCTGCCTCTTGATTGACTGACTGTCACATTCTCATTAAGTGTGATCAAGATGCAGCAGACAATTCCAACATAGATAAAATTGCCACCCTGCTCTGTCTGCGTGCCTGGGGTTTTGATGGCTTCAGAGGAGAAGAATGGCTAAATTTCAGGGCTGGTAGGAGCTGCCTGGGACTTTCTGCCCCACCTTGCAGAAAAACAGTAAAAGCAGCAACAGCATTTTGCAGCAGCCAGGGACATCCTGCAAGCACTTCAGCAGGTTTGAGCAGTGCAAACACATCCATCTGCTGGTGTGCCTGACTCTGAGCCCCGAGTAGCTACACCCTGAGCATTACCAGGTGGGAACAACCTTTCACTGCTGGAATTGCACCTGTTTATGCAGGTATGAAATCGCTTCACGTGGACAAGCAGCTGCTCATCGTGGCCAACGCCCACATGCACTGGGACCCCGAATACTCAGATGTGAAACTCATCCAGACCATGATGTTTGTCTCGGAGCTGAAGAACATCCTGGAGAAAGCCTCAAGCAGGCCCAGTAGCCCGACAGCAGATCCTAATTCCATCCCTCTGGTGCTGTGTGCAGATCTCAACTCACTGCCCGATTCAGGTGACACTCCCCTTGATTTTTAACTTACCTTTCTAGGAAAGAGGACTTTCCTAGAGTCCTCTTTTTCCTCTGAGGGCAACAGGGCAGTTTGCACTTCCCTGGGTAGGTATGGATGAAAGCTTCCCTAGGAACAGCTGTCTTTGGAAATCTGGGTGGAGAGCCTGCAGTCCTCCAGCTGAGTCTCCTGCATTCCATAATTGGCTCTACACTCCAGGAAGGCTAGTGGTACCTACAAAAGTGCAGGAAAGCACAAACAGATTTTAAATAAATCCTTAAATAAAGATCCATGCCTGGAGCAGCAGTAAGAAATAGGAAAGATGTGAGTTCCTCCTGGAAATTCCCAAGGACAGGGGTTTGCTTTTATAAGTGACCTCTTCTCCAATCTCCCGGCGTGTTTTAGTGGTGTTTTGATGTTTAACTCCACAGCCAACATTCCCTGAGTCCTAACTCCCTGAACCCCTCTGCCAACAGGCGTGGTGGAGTACTTAAGCAATGGCATTGTGGCTGACAACCACAAGGACTTCAAGGAGCTGCGTTACAACGAGTGTCTCATGAACTTCAGCGGCAACGGGAAGAACGGAGCTTCCGAAGGCAGGATCACGCACGGCTTCCAGCTCAAGAGCGCCTACGAAAACAACTTGATGCCTTACACCAATTACACTTTTGATTTCAAAGTAAGCAGCTCTTCCTCTCAATTCCCTGACCCTTGGCTGGCTCCCCCTGTGCTCCTCTAAGGGCTTCATCACTGCTTCCTCCTCCCGCTGTTCCTGCTGCCCACAAATTCATGGTCTGCTGGAATTTTGCAGCTTCCAGCCTGGCTGTGGCCAGTGGTGGAATGGGAATGGGTGTCTTTTACCCTGGGGAATGGGTGCCTTTCCCTGGTGTAACGGGAAGGGGTGCCTGACCCTGGTGTAATGGGAAGGGGTGCCTGACCCCGGTGCCTCCTGCCAATGCCTGTTCTCACCCCCATGCCTCTCCCTCTCCCCGCAGGGTGTGATTGACTACATTTTCTACTCCAACACCCACATGAACGTGCTGGGGGTCCTGGGGCCTTTGGACCCTCAGTGGCTGGTGGACAACAACATCACGGGCTGCCCCCACCCCCATATCCCTTCTGACCACTTCTCCTTGCTGACCCAGCTGGAGCTGCACCCTCCCCTCCTGCCCCTCGTCAACGGGGTGCACCTGCCGAGCCGGAGGTAGTGCAGCCCTGCCCCTGGAAGGGCACGGACCTGTCCCCACGGACCTGTACACTTGTAAATCCACGTATATAGGAGTGAAGTATGGCCAACCTTAAGCTGCTTCTCCGAGCTCCTTCTCCTTATGTGTTTGATATGAGATTTTGCACATTTTGGTGCATATTGGTATCATTTGGCACTAGGGCTGGAACCAAAGTATTATTCCCCTTTCCAGGTTTTTAATTTAATTTCTGTTTGGTTATTTCTTTTTTTTTTTAATTTTATTTTATTTTAAACTGGCTTTTTCTTTTCAGTAGGAAGCTGCACTTCTAAATGGACAAATGAGATTAAAAACTTGGCATTTGATATATTTCAAGGCAATGCTTTTTTCCAGAACGTGGCAAAATGAGCCAGCCAGAAAGAAAAGCAAAACTAGAGGTGCGTGGTTTTTAGGAAGAATATTAGCAATACTGTCTGTTTGAACCCAAAATGGAGACTGAACTCTGCATCCAACATAAAATTTGCACATTAGTGAAGCACTTAATACCTGACCATAAAATGATTGGCAGCATGGCCCTGCCTCCTCATCTCACCACGATCAGAAAAACAAAGATAGCCAAATATCTGTGATCAAATTCGAGCTCTGAATCCTCCTGATGCCAACTTACTTGGGAGCTGTTGTCGGTCAGGGTTGAATTGAAAAGCTGCTGGTTCCTTCCCAACTGTTAATGCTCTTCGGATGTGTTGAAAATCCTTTTTCCCTTCCTTTTAATGCTCTGGGTGGCCAGTTCAAAACCTTGTGCCTCAAGAGGCATTAAACATGATGCAATTTTCTGAAAAAAAAAAAAGAAAAAAAAAGTACACAAACCTGTTTGGCTGCTTAATGTTTAAAAAAAAAAAAAGGAAAAAGGCACAGTGATAGGAAAAGGTCGTGTCTGTGTTTTTAAGTTTTTCTTTATTCTGCTTTTTTGCTGCTATAAGATTTTCTTGAATTTCTATTTGAAACTTTTCATGCACTTTACTGTTTCTAGTCTCCAAATGTGATATTTTTAATAAATGAAAAACATTTTCCATGATGTGAATGAAATTTTTAAGCAGATTGATAAGCCTATATTTATGTCTCATTCGTATACTTTAAAAAAAGTCCATTTTAAATAGTGAAATTAGTTTTAAATACTAAGGAGCCATCTTCTGTCTTGCAAAACTGCCAAGTCAGGCTGTTTCTCTTTAATTAAACATTTCCTTTGTTGTGGATATTATCCATAGGGGGGAAAAAAAAGCAACAATTGGACTTAGAGGAGAAAATATTCCCTGGCTCTGGTTGGGGGTTGGGGAGAGGGTGGGGTGGGCCAGAGTGCAAAAATGGGCTCACCAAAATGACACCTTTTCCCTTGGAAAAGAAGTGCCTAAAAAGTGGTCATCAGTGGTCTGTGAGCAATTGGAAGCCATGGGAGCTGGGGGAAATTCCTGCTTTGTGCAAAAACAGACAGAAAGCCAAAAGAAAAGCCCTTTCCAGAGATGGATTCTCCTCTGGGTGCAGATATCTCTAAATATACCTCAGCCTTCCCCACCTGGCTGTGGCACATGGATTTGAGAGTACTGGAAAGTAGAATAGCATGAAAAACTTAATTCTGTGGACATTACCTTTCCATAATCAGCTGCTGTATGTTTTTTTGGGAAGAGAGGGGTGCTCCTGTCTGGAGCTCTGCTCCTCCTGGCCCTCCACACACACGGTAGCTCCCAGTGTTCCCCACCATACTTCACTCCCGGGATATTTTTTGAGCTGTTTGTACACAGTGGAGTCCCCACGTGGCCCGTGGTTGTCTGTGAACTGCAGAGGAGCCCGTTTAGTAATAAAAATAAACAACCCAGCAGCAATGTTTTGTAATCATCGGGGTGGGCATGGGAAACACCCTGAGCGTGGCCACTTGGGAGCTGCCCAGGTTTGGTTGTGACAGGGGGAGTGCTCCGTTGTGGGAAGGTGTTCCATTGGATTTTCTCTGCTGCCAAATGCACTTCCCATCACACCACGTGGATTTTAACCCCAAAACGTTGTTTTAACAGGCACTGCACAAAAAAGAACCCGTCGTGTTTGGGTCAGTGCAGGTGTTTAGCTGCCCCTCCCGTGCAGCTCCCTCCTGTTTTCCATCCCAGCAGGAGCAGTGAGGGGATGGTGCTGTGTCCCCAGCCCTTCTCTCCATCACCACCCCCTCAGTTCCCAGCATGTCACAGCCACTGCCTGGCCAGAACAGGCTCCCAGCCTTTCCCTGCTCCTCGCTGCCCACGACACTGTGCCTGGTGTGCACTTCCAAGCGACAGCACTGCCTCAAGGCAAGCAGAGAAAACAAAATCCAACACCCTTCCTACAAACAACTTTTTACAACTCAGCCTGGTAAATCTGTTCCATACGGGGGTTTTGTGTGTGTAAATATATACATATATATATATACATATAAAAAGAGAATTTTGTACAACGCAGATGAATATTTTCGTTTCCTTCTTTCACTCCAAGGAGCAGGAGCAAGTGTGAGCAGTCAGGGATGGCCCAGTGAGGTCCCAGACCACCTTTCCTTTGCCAGGTATGGCCTAGTGGGGTCCCAGGCAATCTTTTCCTTCCCAAGTGTCCCAGCTGTTCTGGGTTTTTTGGATTAAAAAGACAAAACCTTGGACCCTTGCCCTTCTCAGATTGTGACTTTGCCATGATCTCCAGTGTTTGGATAACACTGTGAGGGCTCCCACCTTGTTGACTCCTAAATCCATGTTCACAATCTCTAGCTCTACAAAGGTGATGAGCATCTGCAGCTCCCACTTAAATCCCAGATACTGGGCTTTTGGAGACCAGCTTTCCACATCCAGGCTTGGGAGATGTCAGCTACAAATTGTGAGTGAGATATTGAGACCTCCAAGGTTCGGATCCCTTTTTTCATCTGGGGTTGGTTTTGGTCAGGATTGTGGAAATTCAGAGTTAATTCAGAAGGTGGTTTAGGGAAAGACTGTAAGAATTAAAGGACATCCTTACCTGGCATGCTGGGACATGGGAGCAGCAGGAGGTTCAGCTAAAATCAGGCATCGCAGAACAGCAGGTCCTTGTCTGGCTTGGATGTTCTTCTGGGAGGTCTTCCCAAAGTACACACAGATTTTGGATGACACTGGTTTAGTCACAGACCCTCCCTCCCTCTCCCTTTGATGTCCCAAGGCAACACAAAGCCCCGAGAGACCCTGGTGGGAAGTGCTCATGTCTTAACGCTCTCTGCCAAGCATCACTTCATGAACAATTTTAGGAGGAGATCATAAAGCTCTGGATCCAGATTACGATGCAATCTCACCTAAAGGTGAGAGTAATCCCAGTGCTCTGGCTCATCCTCTTTGGAGGTTCCCACCCCATCCCACAGTGGTTATTTTGGGAATTGGGGAAGGGGGAGTAGTTTCCAGATTCCCTTCTTGTGTGTTGCCCTTGCACACGTGAGGTCCTGTCCCTGAAGAGATGGAAGTGCAGGGGGAAGGGGGGGAAGCTGCAGAGTCAGTCCCAGATATGCTTACACCACAGTTTTAGGGGGATTTACGCCTTGTTTTATGGGAAAAGCAGCTTGGCTTTCAATTACAAATGCTCTGGGCTGGGAAATGCTGCATGCCCTGGAGCTGGTGTCACCTTGCCCATCCAGGGGACCCTCGGAGGCTGCTGTTCCCACCTGACACAGGGACAGGGATAGGTCTCCCAGGGTTTGGCACCAGCTCTCAGCACCACAGCCTTCAACTGAGGCCTGAGCAAAAAACCAGAGAAACTTGGTTATTCCATGAATTCCCATGGAGCTGGGACAGCAGAAACCCAAGCAGGGCACAACCTGCTCCCCTCACAGGCCCTGCCTGGGGAAAATCCCAGCCTTTCCATTACCTCCTGGCAGCTGGGAAAAGGGAGCTTATCCAAACCCCAAACTGGAACTTTTTAATTCCCTTTTATATATTTTTTAATGTAGCCACTGTGGAGATGGGATATTGCTCACCCACAATAGCTAGGGCTAAATATCCACTAGTTTGTTCCCACCTTTGTACTTCCACATCCTTTAGTAGGCAACAGAGACCCCTTTTGCAACCAGCTCTTGTTCCTGCTGTCATTCCTGAGGAGCACAGAGTGGGAAGGGGTGGGATTCAGGGACCTCCTAGGTGTTTCTCACCTTGCCATTAACTCAGGATGCACTTCTGGCATCCAGGGGGTGGGTGGACAGCACAAATTGGATTCTTACAGACCTCAGGCACCTTCCCCCAGCAGGGCCAAGCCAGATTGTAAACAGGGATAATCCTGCCCGGGATTAACAAGTCACACCTGTGTCACCTCGGTCTGTGCTGTGCCAGGGCCCCATCCCAGGACCATGGGGCTCCACAGAGAGAGTCACTGGGGAATTTCCCAGGATCTCCCATTTCTCCTGTGCTTCCACAAGCAGGAGCCAGCACCAGACCCTCTCCACCAGCTCCCTCATGGCCAGCTCCTCCCAGGAGCTGTTGGAAAAGAGCACCACAGCCTGGAGCGGAGGGAAGGGCAAAGCTCCCTGTGGCAAAGCAGGGCCTGGCAGCACCACAGTCCAGCCTAGCTCACCGCCACAAACCCCCTGATTTCCAGACAGATCCCTGCAGAAAGAGCTGCCACAGCTGAGGGGGAAGCTCATTGATCCTTTTATTGCCATTGCCCGGGATGGGGGTGCAGGAACAGCGTGGGCACCCGAGGGAGACGGGCGTGCCGAGGGGAGAAATCCTCCATCAGTGGGAATCAGGGAAAGGCTCCCACCAAAACCCCGGGAGCAGGGGGGTACCAGCAGCGTGCCATGAGACCCAGCGTGCCTCAGGGCAGAGCAGCCGTGTCTCTGCTGTCCCAGGAGGAAGGGGCAGCAGGGAATGGTTTGGATCCGGACAGCGGGAGGGATGGAGTGGTGGATCCACGAGGGGCCCTGGCTGGCTGTGCCTCCCGCCGTGGCCGTGCTGCTGTGTCCCTTCTGGTGCCATCCCTGCGTGTTCCGTGGGAGGGAAGGGATGGGAATGGAGAGGTGAGGAGGAAGGGATGGTCCTGCTGCCACGCTGGAGGTGCCGCTCGTCCTGCCTACCTCTGCGTCAGCCTGTGGATGAGCAGCTGGATCCAGGGTGCCTCGGGGGCCACGCACACCTTCTTGTTTCTCTTCAGGGTGAGGCTGCAAGGCCACAAAACCCCTCAGCCCCCTTCCCCAAAGCCTTCTGAACAAGCAGAGTAAAACCCCCACCCACATGGATACGAGCACATCCTGGGAGATGGGACTTTGGGGGCTGGACCCAAAAGAGCCACAGCAGGGGGGGAACACCCTTTAAAAGCAGGCAGCAGCATCCCTCTGCCCTGCAAGGGTCACCCCAACATTTGGGGGCTCCAGAGGAGGGCACGAGCACCCACACAGCCTGCAGGAAGTGGTTCCCAGGCTTTCCACTTACACGATCTCCTTCCTCCGGCAGTGCAGCCCCGGCGGTGCCACGTCGATGGTGAGGATCAGCCCGAAGTTGATGACACGGGCCGTCGATTTGATGCACTTGCACCTCATGTTGGTCAGGAGGCTCTCCAGCGACAGACCTGCGCCCCAGAGCAGCCCACACCAGGTCTCGGCCCCCTTCCCCACTGTCCCATCCCATCCCAGACACTCACGGGGCTTGCTTGCTGGTGTTAGTGGGGTTTGCAGCGAGGGCTAACCCCTCCCAGCACAGCCTCTTTTTCTGCCTGTGGAGGGGGTTTAGCTGCGGGGTTTGAAAACTTAACATTTTCTAAATTAAACCCGCTTCCCACGCACCAAGCACCAGAGTTTCACAGGGATCTTGGGGGAGAAGCAACTTAAACCTACGAGACAAATCCCCCAGTCCCAGTGCCGGGCATCCCTCTCCAGCTTAGCCACACGATTTAAGAGAGAAACTCCAGCTCAAAGACAGGCAAGAAACAAACGAGCAGAGCCCACGCTCAGCCCCATGTGGGACACCCAGCACTGCCACCCAGGGATCTGGATAAGGGGCAGGATGGGGACAGACACCCCAGAACCACTCACCACCCGCAGGCACCAAGCTGCTCAGGAGCAGGAGCAGGGCCAGCACCACCGGGAGGAGCCTCATCCTCACTGCCCACCCCGAGCCAGGGCAGGGGCTGTTTTATAGCCAGCCCTGACGGGGATTTCGCAGGCTGGGAAGGGCCACAGAGGGAGGAAAAAGGAGCGGTCCCCGCGCTTCAACTTCCCTGCCGCTGCTTCCCCCCAACTGCACGTGGCCCGTGAGAAAGGGGGAAACCTCCGTGGCCACCCCCTGCTCGCCCCACGTGTTTGGGGAAAGGCTGGCGCACCCCTGAACCCCCCGGGATGCCACAGGAAGGGATGCAAGGGACGGTAACCTCGGGCTGGCACCTTTATTGGGCTTGGTGGGTTGCGCCCCAAAAGGACACCCAACTCACGGCCATGGGGTGGGAGGGGAGGGAAGCGGGGACGGGTATGTTCAAGGGTTTAAAAAGGCGTAAAAGGCAAAGAAAAGCAGGCTCAGAGGATGATCAGGTGGGAGGATGCTCCCCTCTGGACTGAGGTAAAGTGGCAGAAGGATGGGGAGCGGGGGCAGTTTTGGGCCAGGCACATCTGGCTGTCCCTCTGGTGGCAGCTTCCTCAGCGGGGACGCGCTCTCTTCCTCCTGCCGAAAGCAGAAGGGGGGAGGAACGTGTGAAGACAAGTGCCCACGGGATGCCCCTGGTGCCATCGGGAGCTCCTCGTGCCCAGGAGGAAGGGGGTTCTTACAGGTGAGGGAGGTCCTGCAAGAGCTTCTTCACCCACGGGATGTTAGGATCCACGCAGACCCTCTCCAGGGTTTTTAGCGTAATCCTAGAAACCACACGGGCTCTCAGCACCCTCACTTCCCCCTCCTGCTCGAGCCGCCTGGCCCCCCATCCTCCTCAGGAGGAAAATGAGCAGGAACTGAGGTAATTGAGGGCATATGGGGGGAGCAGAAGGCTCCCCGAGGACACACTTACACCACCTCGAGGCGCCGGCAGCTGCTCCCCACTGGCCACACCTCGACGCTGCTGTATTTCTCTGGGCGGATGAGCCTCCGGGTGGTTTTGCGGCAGCGGCAGCTCAGGTTGCCATTGGCTTCCAGGAGAGCTGGAAGGGCACACGGCCGTGGCTCGCCCACCACCCAAAACACCACTCCCAAAGCCCCAAAACCTTTCCCGTGCAATGCACCTGCCCCCTCCCCCTCCGTGCCTCACCAGGACCACCCTCTTTAAAGAGGCGGCAGGATAACACCCCTGAAAGCATCACATCCCTCCCCAGCGCCCCCCAAGCCCACCCAGGGGGCACAGGGAGCCTCACCTGCGTCCCCGGGGCCGTGGGTGAGCAGCAGCACCCCCAGCAGCAGGGCAGCCCACGCAGCCATGCCGGCCCCAGCCCCGGCACCGGCAGCATCACCCCTATTTGAGCTGCAGAATAGGAGAAGTGAGGCTGCCCGGGCGGCCCCGGGGTCGGGGTGGTTTCTGCCTGCTGGCACTCGCTGAGCTTGCAGCGCTGCTGGTAAGAGGTGGCTCGGGGCTTGGCCGGGGCCCAGGCTTCCCAAAACTGGCTCTGTTTTCCCCTCCCTAAAATGTCAAGTCTCGTAAAGGGATCGGTCGTTTCCCCCAGTTTTGTCCTTTTAGCCCACACAGCCCCACGAGCCCAGAGGTGCTGCAGCATCAGGTATTACTCATTTCTCCTGCAATCAGGTTGTTCTCCCCACAAGGCACAGACCAGCAGAGCTCTGGGGACATTTCCTTTTTATCTTTCCACATGACCCCGCACCCATTTCCAATATATTTCCCTTTTGACCTGGATTGATTTGTACAGCCTTACAGGTCCCTGCAAACCCCAGCACTGGGATGTGGGATGCATTGCCAGCATCCAGCTCCCTGACAGGAGCACCGTGCCCTCAAACCAGCACTGAGGGGGACAACAGGTTATGATGGGAAGGACCGCTGACAAGGGGGAATGGCTTCACACTGACACAGGGCAGGGTTAGGTGGGATATTGGGAAGAAATTGTTCCCCTGTGAAGGTGGGCAGGCCCTGGCAAGGGTTGCCCAGAGAAGCCCCATCCCTGGAAGTGTCCAAGGCCAGGTTGGAGCAACCTGGGATAGTGGGAGGTGTCCCTGCCCATGGCAGGGGGCTTGGAACAAGATGAATTTTAAGGTGCCTTCCAATCCAAACTGTCCTGTGATTCTACGTCCTGTATCATTTCAAAGCTAGGAGGATCCAGGGAAAATACAACAGAAGGAAGAATCCTGAAGTTTATTGGACTTGAGCTCTCGGGACAGGACATGCCACACTGTGCCACACAAACCCCAGGCACGCACTCTGTCACTGAGCACTTGGAAAGAGTCACAAAACCATTCCTAAAGAAGCAGGGGCAGCCTGGAACAGAGAACGGCTTCACAGTCCACCAGCAAGTTAATAAATGAAGGATTCAGATCCCAGGACCCGACGGAGGGGGGAAACACCCCCACAAACCTGCCATGGGGTGAGCCACCCTCCCCCTGCAGCCACTGCCACGGGGCTTTCGGGAAGGGGGGGGGAAGCGAGGGCAAAGTGAGGAGCAGCCAGGTTTGCACACCCGGGCATCATCCGCCAGCCCCTGCCGGGGCCCTGGGCATCCACTTCCTTTGCAGGAAACTTATTTTTTCTTCCTGCAAAAAGCAGAAGGAGGAGAAATGTGTGAATGCAGAGCAAAGCAGGTCCTGGCCCGGCAGGGGAAGCTCCTGCCCCAACCAAAGGAAGTCGCTGCCATTTCCCCAAGGCGGGAATCGCTCGCCTGGACGGCCACAAACCCGGCACGGGCACGGAGGAGGGCAGTGCCTCAGCCCAGCCCCAACACACCACAGCACTGCTACGAACAAATCCTGCTTCTGCCATGGCTCTCACTGTTTTTTCCCCCCCAAAAATGGTTTGGGAGACATGGCACTGTGCATGGGAGAGCACCACCCATGGATGGGTCGTGTTGAACTTGCACAGCGAAGAGTTGCCCCTCACTGCCTTGGGAGCAGGTCCCTTGGCCCCCAGCAGCTCCCCAGGAGCATCCCCCCAGATCCAGGAGCACTTCCTGGGAGCACAGATATGCTGGAATGCTGTCCAGGGCCATCTGAGCCAAAGGGGTTTCCATCAAAGCAACTTACGTGCTCGCGATCCGCTTCAGCAGCTTCTTCACCCAAGGGGCCTCGGGATTCACACACACCTTCCCTGAAGTCCTCAGCTTAATTCTGAAAAACAAGGAGAGCTCCTGAGCATTCCCATCCCCTCCAACAGGCAGGGATTCAAGCAGGCAGAGATGACACGCAAGGCTCAGCTTCCACTCACAGCGCCAGAGAAAGTGGCCAGAGACAGAGGAAGCCACTGGGAACAAGGAAAATGCAGAGATTTGAAGCCCAGAATGTTGTTCAAAGAGGTTTTTTCCTGGAGATTTGCAAACGTATCAGCACCAAGCAGTTAAGGAATTCTAGGAAAACTAGTTATGGCTCAGGGTCTAAGGACATGCTCCCCCCAAGCTGCAAACACCCCCCTCTCCAGCACACTCCCTGCTAAGCACAGCATGAGGAAACCCTACTCTCCCTGGCTGGAAAGGTTCCTTTGGGTCCCCTGGAAGGCATTTCCACCCCAGGTGTTTCTCAGGGAGTGAGCCAGCAGCAGTTTTGGATAGGTTGGAGTTCCGGGATGGCAGCAGAAGCAGAGCACTCACATGATCTCCGTGCGCCGGCAGGTGCTGCCCACGGGCCTGATCTCGATGCTCTCGTACTTCTTGGGACTGATGTAGTCCGAGGTTGTCCTGGCACACCTGCAGCTCAGGTTCCCATTCACCTCCAGGATGGCTGGGAGAGAGAGAAAGGGGGCAAGTTACAGAGGCAGAACAGCGCTGTGAGAGACGCAGCAACTCCGAGAGCCGAAGGAAGTTTCCCTTTGCATGTTTGCAGTGAGAGCACTGTAGGAAGCTGTGCCTCTGCCTCGGTTCCCTGCTCCCACACAGCTCCTGAAAGCCGAGCCTGACCCAGGCAAAGCATGGCCACACTTCTTCCCTGGCTCCAAGTCAAACCCTCGGCTAAACAGGCAGGAAGACCCCAGTCTCCTCCACTCCCTGGCTGCGAGTGATGCCCACCCAGGGCAGGGAGCTGACAACAAAGCCACCCAGAGCTCACCTGCGTGGGCTGAGTGGGACATCAGCAGCAGCAGCAGCAGCCAGGGGAGCAGGGGGCCTCCCATCCCTATCCCAGCTGGTGCTCTCATCCCGGCGGCAGTATCGCCCCGGAGGCGCTCTGGGGAGCCAGCAGAGCCAACAGCCCTATTTATTGGGGAGGGTCACGCTCCGTTCACACTCGGGCAGTGCACACCCGGCCGGCGGAGCGTGGAGAGGGGTGACATCACCCCCCGGCTGCTCCCACCGCCGGCACAGAGCCTGAATTGACACTGTTATTGATCGGGCTCAGCCACCGGGACGAGGAGCTGAGCTCACATCACCCTTCGCTCCCTTGAGCATTCACCCCCCTCAACCACACAGAAAAGCCCAGAATAAAACCAGAGCACTGACTACCCGGGGTTTTTTTTTTAATGCATTCAGGTATTTACATATTTCTTTCTTAGGGCTGTGTTTCCCCCACGCTATTTTCGCTGCCTCTTTCATCAGCAAAAACGCCTCACTGTGGAAAAAATAGCCCAAGTCTCTGCTCTGTTCCCACTCAGACCCTACAAATCTCCTGCTTGGCTGGACTAGTGACACAGCCAGGGTGGCCACAGCAGCATCCCATGCCCTTGGACATCAATGGGACGGGGCCTGCCCTGAATAAAAGTCGGCAAAGTCACCAGCTGGGAAGCAAAAGGGGAAGGGGACAGGCGAGGAGGAAGGAAGAGGGCAGAAGAAAAGTGATGTGGTTTGTGTGATAGTGTTGTAATTTGGAGCTTTCAGATCGCATCAGCATTTTATATAGTACCAAAACGGTACATTTGGGGGGAGAAAAAACCCAAAGTCTTTCATTCAAGCTACTCACGTCCCTCTGAAAAATCTGGGGTTTCCTCTGAAACAGTTCCAGAAGTCTTGTGAAGACCTTGTTTGAGAGATCAAGGTGAAAAACAGATGGTAGAGTTGAACTCCTTGTACACCAGGGTCACGGAGAGGCCAGGGAAAACTTGCACGAGCTATTCCCCAAGTCCTGCAGAGGGAACAAGCACCTTGCTGTCACAGCTCTGAGAAAGGACGTGGCCTTAAAACTGGGGTTTGTTCAATCCTTTCCGATTTAAATTTCCTTGCA
Source organism: Formicarius rufipectus (assembly GCA_013399695.1). Lineage (NCBI taxonomy): Eukaryota > Metazoa > Chordata > Aves > Passeriformes > Formicariidae > Formicarius > Formicarius rufipectus. The sequence goes on along the minus strand of VXAU01004607.1, from coordinate 454,010 downwards.
GAGAGTTATTGGAAGCCCCAGCCTAGGATTGGTTTTGCTGGGTTGTGGAAGAGTTGTCTTGGGAAGAAATGGTGGGGAAGGCAGAGATTTACCAGGAGTTGTGACCACTCACCTACACAGACTGCTGTGAAAGCACTAAAGAGATCTCAAAACCTCACTAGGCAGGAAATAAAGGTGGAGGTGTGGCCAGAAAGGAGAACTCAACAGCCATCCCCAGGTTTTTGGATTAGCTCGGTGGTTTGATGGATGCCAGGAATTTGGGAGAGTGGCCCTCACCTGTTGATGTGTGGCCTCATCCATCAACTGCAACACATGTGAAATACCCTCACAGCTTCTCTATTTTCTGTGGCCAGCTGTACCTTTCCTGGCAAGGCTTTTAGTCATTTTAAAATCTTATTTTTATTCTTTTTTTAGCAATTTTTTTCCCCCTTCAGCTGAATCCATCCCATGGTACCTAAATCACAGCCAAATTTTTTTTCAGCCCACCCCTCCTTTCCCCATGACTCAACCCAGGGCTCCTTGAAGGAGAAAGAAAAAAACTGCAGGGTTTTTTAAAAAAAATTATCCCTCCAAAACCCCCAACCACAGTCATTCTTCACCGTTGTGGTTTGTGGTCCATCATCTGCCTCAAAGACAGAGACGTCTCCTCCTGAAACCTGAGAAACCCAAACCCCACACCTATTTCAGCCTCTGTGTGTGAGCACCAGAATTAGCCAAAACCTAACGAAATCAGTCCAAAATTAGGTCGGCTGAGCGACCTATCGAGCCTACTGTCACTGTCTCCAGGCAAAGGCAAAGAGACTTGCTGGTGATGCAGCATGGGGACAGAAAACCTCCTACGGGCACCTTCAAAACGACCTGCTCTGCTCGAGGGCCAAACACAAGGAACGTGGCAAGCTTTGAAAGAGACGGGATAAGGAAGAGGGAGAAAGACTCAAAGCAAGAACAAGAGAGACTCGGGACCGTTTTAAGAGCCGTGAATTGGACATTGTCGCCTCCCCGATCAATCCCGAGCCGTAGGACCTCTGTGGAGTATCTCTCAGCTGCAGGCAAAGCCACAGCAGATGCTGAACAGCACATCACTTTTTTGGGACCTCCCAGCCAGCCCCGAGATGCAAATGGCACCGAGCAAACCCAGGAGAAAAAACCCCAACTGGCACCAGAAAAAGCCCCGTGGAGAACCCCCCCGGCACTCCCAGAGCCCTGCTGGGCTCCCCCTTCGCCTCCCACCCGGAGCCGAGCCGAAAAGCCGAGCCGAGTTGCGGCGTTATCCCTCCTCCTGCGGGAGAGCCGAGAGCGCCGCCCGGCGCCGAACATGAGGAGGGGGCTCGGCAAGAATGCGACCCCCAGGGCTTTCCCAGCAAGTGCCCCCCGGCGCCCTCCCCACACATTTGCATGTGGGCGCAGGAACCGGTCTAGACATCGCAGGTGCCGCGGAGAGAGCGGGCACCGTTGGGGATTTGCATCGGGGTGGTGATGGCCAGGACCCCTTGGCGTGGGGAGGGACGTGGAGCTGGGCTGGGAACAGGGGGCAGCCAGAGAATGCCACGAGAAGGCAGCTGTGCCTGTGGGGACGTGGCCTGGCTGCTCCTGCCGGGCACTTGGGGCCACCCCAAAACCCAGTTCTTCTCTGCATCGCCTCTGGCTCTTGGCACTTCCCTCTCGGGGTAGTCAGGAGGCAAGCCAGGCCTGCTTACAGTGGCTGAAGGTGCTCCTGGAAACTCCTCCAGCTAGGTGGGAAGTTCCCACCGAACTCCAAGGCAGCCACCCCCAGCACCTTCCCCTGGAATTCAAGGAGGATGCAGCAAGCCCACCACTGGAAAAGAGAGTTAGACCCCAGGACTGCCAAATACGGAGGGAGTCACACCAGCTTTCACAGCTGGACCTCTCTGCACACAACAAGGACCAAATTGATACCAGAAGTGCCACAGATACAACAAAGATGGCCTGCAGGGTCATTTCCATGCTCCAGAGGGAGCAGCCTCCTGAAGCCACACTGATTTCTGGAGCCGAATTATATCCTATTTGGGCAACCTATTGAGGCAAACACTTCCCAAAAGTCCAAGCACCAACCTCCCAAGAGTGCCATGGCAGAGCCTCCTCCCCTTCTCCTTGGAGTTTGACATCTTGATGAATACAGCTACAAGTTTGGTTGAACATTTTTCTGGTTTTCAACTTATTAGTGGCTTCCATTTCAGCCGAGCCCATAATTAAGCTGCCTCCACATTACTCGGCCTGCAGAATAACCCAGAGTCCCTATTTTGATTAACATCCACTTCATGCTTCGAGGCCTTCCCTTATCCTCTCTTTGCCAGGTGCCTCCCCACTTGTTTTCCCCTTGGGGAAGATGCTTTCCCCCAGAATTCACCCCCACAAGCCACCATAGGAGTAGCAATATTATAAAGAAACCCAACAAGCCAAGAGCAACTGCTGTCCAGCAGTGAATGCACATGGTAAGGAGGGGAAATCCAGGTCTGACTGGGCCTTCACTGAGAAGGAAGCTGCAATCCGAGTGTCTTCTGGGGAAATGAGCAGCTCCCCCTACCTCTTGGAAAGCCCCTTCTCAAGCTTTTCTCTTGAACCCAGCAGCCCTTGAGTCAGCACTTTGGACACCAGAGCCTGGCACCCAGAGGTGCCCTCAAAGGACAGGCAAACTCGAGCCCAGCTTCTCCAAAGGACACCGGTCCCAGCAGGAACTGACAGTGAAACAAGGTGTCTTGGGCTAAAATAACCCGATTCAGGTTTGGGGGGTGGTGAAAGGAAGGGGGTGTCGAGCACACAGGCCATGTGAGGCTGAGAGGTCAGCAGGGTGGAAACAGGGAGGGAGATGAAAGGGCAGCACACAGGGAGAGGAGAAAGGCTTTGGGAGACACATGAAAGCGAAACCAAGAAGCACAAAACCATAAACCCCATGAAATCTGCTTTGATCTTTCCTCAGCTTTTATCTCGCCTGTCGCTGACGACACACACCCCCTGAAAACTAATGAGGCCTGAATTAGAGTCGGGTTTGTCGCAGGGCACAGCCTCGGGTTGGACCCACAGGGTCCCCGAAGCTGTTTGGGCATCTCCCCTCCCTGCTGCCCTCTCACAAGCACAGCCTAGAGCATCTCCCGGCTTGAGGTTCTCTTGGACCAGAAGGGTGCTCCATCCCAAACCCCCGCCGGCCCCACGGGATTTGGGGAGCGAGGGGAAAGCATTTTTTAGCTCAGCAGGCTGCTTTTTCAGGGTTCTGCGCCGAGGGCGGTCCAGCGAGCGCAGCTCAGAGCGGGGACCGCTAGAGAGCAGCAGACACCGGTGTGGCTGGATGAGAGCCGAGAGAGGGGAAACCGAGTGGGAAGGGAGATGCCAGACAGCCCGAGTGCCCAGGGCAAAGGATCACAGTCCAAGGTGAGTGACGGGATAGAAAAAAAAAGTTAAGTCCTAGCAGGTGTTACACGTGCCTGTTCTCATCACAGAGGTGTTGGGTTTTGCCTTAAAAAGGCACCTTCCAGGAGTATTTCCCAACCACCAGCTTCAAGGATTTTTGTCCCTGCAGTTTGTCATTCCTACTCAGGATCGCGGTGCCAGAGCCACAAAGAGAGGGGTGCCCAAGGAATGGGCGTGGAGATGGGATGCAGCCAAGAAGGATCAAGGGAGGGGGTGCTGGGGTGGGAACGAAGAGAGGAAACTCAGTCCTGGGGAAGGACAGAGAAGGCAGGAGGTGAGGATGAAAGGAGGGCTTCCTCCTCTCCCCAAAACACACAGGCTGTGTGCTCTTTGCTCAATTCCCAGGCAAGAGCAGCAGCAGAACTGGCTTGTCTTGATGTTCCGCGGCAAAGCAGAGTTTAGGGGAGGTTTTTGGGTGGGGAGAGGCACAGAGGCATCCTGGAAATCTAGAAATGCAAGTTAGACCCCGCAGCAAAGCAAAGGGACCTTCGTCTGAGGGAGGATGGAGGACGGTGCTGCACGGATCACCCCGAGAGGTGAGGAGGAGGAGGAGAGGGAGATGCCCACATCCAGCTTCCTGGGGGACTGGAGGCAGCCTACACCACTCCCGTTTTTCTCGAATCCCCAAAAAGGGGCCACGCTGGGATGCAGGTTTAGGGGACCTTAAGGCCAACTTCTCTCCTAATTTCTCCTGGGTTTTTGCTTGGAAGGGAGCTTTGAGTCCCACAGACACACTTGCCCCACGGCATTGTTGGGTGCTCATTTGCTGAAAGGTAACACAGGGACCAGCCTGCAGTGCCAGAATTCCAGAGAGGAAAGATGAAGGAAGGGAGACACTGCGGAATGGGGCAGCATTTTCCCCAGGGTTTAGGCAAACTGGTCCCCAGGAAGCTTCTGTCTCACAGTTGTGTCCGAGCCTGGCTTTTCCTGGCCATCACTCGAGCTGTTTATCATTCCAGCTGGAGGGGAGCGATACTGGCAAAGCCACCCCGTGGGACTGGAGGGCATTCCGCTGCTCCCTGGAGAGATACTCCACAGCTTGCAGGGAGGTGGATGAAAAGCATTTCCACGCCAAACATCTCCAAAACCCGGGAGTTTTAGTCCTTGGGCAAGAACAGCCATGACAAACAAAAGCTCTGAGTCTTCCCCACTCATCCAGCACCGACAACCAGCCGCAAATGGACCCTCGCCGCTTCAGTCTGTCGCGCTGGAGGAAACGATGTTTATCTGCCCCAAACTCACCAGCACGGGACTGAGAGATCAACAGCAACACAGGGCCGTGATTCACAGCCCAGCCCCACCGAGCCCTGCCACCTCCGTGTCACCTCCCACCTCCTCACAGGTAACGCCACAGCTATTTGCCCAACCCAGCCGCTATTTCCTCAGTTTCTGAGCTGTTTTCTGAATCGCTCCAGCTATCGGGGTGTTTGCACAAACAGCAGCACACTCACACCTTCCAGCCCCAGCCCCTCCTGGGGTTAGTCACCGTTCTGCCCAAGGCCAGACTCAGCTGCAGGCAGGGAGCCCACATCTCCACCACACCTGCAGAGAAAACCCTTCTTTGGAGGTGCACGTAACCAGAGCAAGGTCTTGCATTTCAGGGTCACAACAGAAGCACAAACAGCCACTTGTCCGTGGAGTCACAGCATGGTTTGGTTTGGAAGGGACCTTAAAGTCCATCCAGTCTCACCTCCTGCCACAGGCAGGGACACCTTCCACCAGCCCAGGTTGCTCCAAGCCCCGCCCAACCTGGCCTGGGACACTTCCAGGGACGGGGCAGCCACGACTTGAAGTTACAGGTATTTAAAATGGAAGCAAAAACACTGTTCCTAACCCCAAACCTGTGTTCTGTGGGCAGTGTTGTCACTGAGGAAGCTTTGTGTGGAAAGAGCAGAATCCTGACTCTGCTCCTTCCTCCACTCAGTCTCTCATTCCTCTACTTCCATCACGACAAAACTGGGCAGGCAAGAAAAATCATACACTTCTGCCCAAAAAGAACCACCAAGAAAAATCATACACTTCTCCCCAAAAAGAACCACCAAGAAAAATCATAGACCTCTCCCCAAAAAAACCCCCCAAAACCAGAGAAAAAAAGACACAAGCAGCCCAAAAGGCTGTTGCAGCAGGTCCCCAACAGGGTAACAGCTGCTCTCCCCCTTTCAGCTTCATTAGGGAAAACTGGCTCTTCCCTTAAGACCACCTTTGCCACCCTTAGAAAACTGCTGTGCTGGTACAGAACTCCCTAACAAAGAATAGATTTCAACTCAGCTGCTTCCAACACGAGTTGCACTGACACCAGGCACTGCCTGACAACACCATGACCAGCTCCCCACTGTGTAGAGACTTCTGCTTGCATGTCAAAGGCGAGGAGACAGCATATCATAAGCTCCTATTGCAGTTCCAGAGGAGCCACCAGCATAAACTGATAGTAAAGCAATTAGAAAAGCTGTGTGTACTTACTCAGGGAAGTCAGACTGCTGGAGGAGCTATGAAGAAAGAGTTCTGTCACCTTTGCAGCCAAACTGTGCTCCCCAGGCTCGCTGAGAAACGTGGCCCTGGGTCTCCTGCCATGAGCAGGAAGCTGCAAGGCACTCTGGAGACCTGGGCTCAGCCCAAGGCCTCTTAAAGCATTCCCACCTGGGCAGGCTGAGTGAGAGGGCAGCTTGTTTCAGTGCCCTCCTCAGCTGCCTGGTGATGGACAGCACGAAGAGGTGGGAAAGAGAGAAATTAATGACATTTTACCCTCTGGGTCCTTTCCTAAAGAGTTCTGCCATCCCCTCTCAAACACCTCAGTGAAATCACCAAATCACTGCTGCCTGCACAGGCAAAGGAGTTCCCTGTCATTTCTGTCCTGCTGCTCTCTCCCCTCTGGGTGGCAAAGCTTTTCAGCACGAGCCAATCCCTCGAGCCTGAAAGTGGCTTAACATCAAATTTGAGCCCAAGGAGACAAAACCCCCCGGGCTTAACAGGCTCTCCTCTCCCCTTTCCTTCTGCTTCCACACTCGCAGTGACCCATTTGACACAGCCCCCAGGGCTGGAGGAGCTCTGCAGTCAGACTTCTCCCAAGTTGGTATTCCCACACAGGCAGAGCCCTGTTGTGATAAAGAGGATGCAGACTGCAAAGGGGGTTAGTTTCTGACTGCTCCAGCTGCTTTGTGGCAGGTTAACCAGGACAGAATTGGTGAGAAACAGAGATAAGACTTCAGAAAAGTGATGAAAACCAACAGCGAGCACTGAAAAAAAAAAACCCTCTAACTGCCCTTATTGACACCTAGAGGAAGCTGTAGCAAGATCTCGGCAGGAAAATCCCTCCTCCAGGATTAGCCCCGGCCACAGTGTCCCTCTCCAGCAGGGGGCTGCCAGGCTGGGGTCACGTATCCCCCATCCACAGTGCAGCAAATACCCCAGATAAAGCTTTCCAACAGTCCCCTGACAGGCTGCACGTAGAGCCTTGTCGAGCCTCAAGGGCCCTGCAGGCTGCCTTGAAAAACCTCTGTCCTGAATGATTTGTCCAGTCAGGGAGGTTCTTTGTTCTCCCCACCCCAATCTCCTTGTTTGCAGGTTGTTTCCATCTGTGGGAGCTTCCTTTCTGCTGGTGCTATTGAAGCTGAACCCCTGGAAGAGGCTGATTTCCATCAAATCCCCTACAAAACCATTTCTACTGCCTCCCTACAATTTCCTCTCTGCATAACAGCATTTCCCATCAATTCCACACAGAGAAAACCCCATTCCCCTGAGCTTTCTCTCACCTCTACATTTCCACCCAGCCTTATTGTCCCCCTCAATTTATATTCTTCATATTCTACAGAAAACCTGTAATCTTTGTAAGACACTCCAAGCATTTTGAGTTTCAGAGCACTTGCAGGGATATTAATTGTCCTGAGTTCCTACTCAGAAGGGCATGGAAATGCTATCACGAGGTTCAAGTAAGTCAGCACACTTGGATACCTTTCCAAATGTGTTTGGAATAGTTTATTTTCAGGCCTTTAATGAGAAAATCACATACACAGAACCTGACTTTCTTTCTCTGGTAGGGCAAGGAAATGGGTTCTCCCAAGCCCCCATTCCCAGGAAATTGTGCTGCAGCCTCCTGGATCCTCCTCTCTTCACCTACAATCAGCATCACTAGCTGCCCTTAAACTGCTTTTGACTAAAGATAAAATGGGCAGAGATTCCCCACCTTACCCTTTGTGATCTCTCCTTCTATCTGTCTGCTCACAACCTGCTCCTCTAAGGCACAAGCTCTGGCCAGTTACTCCTGCCTCAATCCACTGCAGGGTATTTCCACTTCTGAAATGGAAATTAAGGGGCTGGCCCAGGATCCAAGGGTGGATTTGAATGTCAGACTTCCTGAAGCTCGGGAGCATTCTGGCTTTGCTCCCATTTAGCCCACAGTAACAGGGGACAGCTCTGCCTGCTTGTTTCCAAAAACCCCTGACTGGAGATAAGAACTTGCTCAAGCAAAGGTTTGCAAAGCTCAGGTGTGGATCAGGTATTTCACATCCCAAGTCTCCCCTCTGGCATAACCCCAGGGAGGTACAAGACCTGAGTTTCAGAGCTCATAAACCTCTCCAGCCCCTTCAGAAAGCAGAGGCAGACAGATGTGCAGGTAGCTGGGAAAATCACGCTCTCTGCACACAGCTGCAAAAACACTGCTCCAGTTTGGCATCCAAACAGCCTCCCTGCGTCTCCTCTGCCTCTTGAGGTTGTGCTTGAGGCACAGAGGCAGGACAGAAGAGGGGGTGCTGATGTCAGCTACTGGAGAGAGGACTTTGATGCCCAGGGCTGACCACCAAACACCTCCGAGGAGCACAAGGCACTTCACAAAGCATTTTATCTGCCTCTTACGTAACACAAGGCACAGAGGACAGCACTTAAGGGATGACACAGCACGCTCACGCGCTGTTGCTCACTGAAAACTAACTTAGCCCCTGCTCCCAGCTCAAGAAAAGATGCCAGAAGATATAAAGTGATCACGGAGCAACGACCTCGAGCGATGGGCAGCGCAGGCTGAAGCGCCCCACAAACTGCAGAGTCTGAGAAGATGGGCCTGGAAGGATCTAAAGGAAGCAATAACATAACATCTTTGACCCCAGCGAGGCACAAAATGATTTCTGACCAGAGCCAGCATGGCTTTAACCCTCTGAGGACTCAGAGCTATGCAGAGAAGAGTCCAGCCCTGTGACTGCAGGTGGACCTCTGTTAGGAGGTGAATCCCAGGCAGGCTTCCATGGCAACTGTGGGGAAAGCCTGTTAAACACGAGCAGGAGAGTCAATAAATTCCCCAGTACACAAAGTCTCATCCCACCAACTGTGGCAGTGCTGAAAACCCTCCAGAGCCACTCTGCTTAAAATGCACATCAGCACATGGAGCACAGCATAAATAGGAGTTTATTTACCAGTCAAGCTTTCAGCTGCTTCCTACAGAAATCCAAAGCCATCCCAAGCTTTTGTGTGGAGAACTGCACGCCAGTTTGAGCTGTAACAGCTGCCCAGCACTCAGCTGAGTCTGAATAAACGTTCCACACGTTATCTGACTGTGCCTCCCCGGCCGCTTGGCGGGGTCAGGAGCGCAGGTTTTTCCCACTGAAGCAGAAATCCATGTTTTCAGAGGCACTGGGAGCCACACGGCATCCCCGCACAGGGACCACAGGAGGACACATCAGCCCCTGCTTGATGTTAAAGAAAAGCACCCTGAGAACTAATGTGGAATTACAGAGTGCAAGAGTGAGTCCCTAAAGGGCTTGTGAGAACATTCCAACAGCAATTCCAGTGGCAACAGGAGGCTGTGGAGGGAACCAGTCCAAGTGCATGTCCTGAGAAGAGAACAAATTCCTTCAAAGGAGCCACATTGGAAATCCCAGCTGACACAGGGAGCACTTAAAGCACAGAGCGAGGGGGTTTTCCTGACTGCCCAGGCAGGATAAGGGTGGCAGGATTCCATTTAGGGGAAGACTGAAAGCTTAGGAAAGCACAAGGCATCAGAGGGATGACTTCTGGAAGCACTGTGCCAGCATCTTGGGCAAAGACTTGGCACCTAAACCACATCCAGCTTGGGATCACCTGCAGCACAAACCGACCTTGGCTCCTGTCAGCCTGCCAGGACAAAGCCAGGGATCACTGCAGACCTCTGGCTCCCTAACAGAGTTAATCATTGAGCCCTGGATCCCTGACTCAGCCACTGGACACGACAGCACTGCTATTTACACCGCAGTCACGCTTTCCAAACTTCCTTGGAGACTTGGGATTATGAATTGCACTGAACCTTTGAAACATTTCCCCCACAGCTACACAGAGAGAACAAGCCTAGAGGCCCTGGAAAAGTCATCAGTCTGCAGTCCCTGCTTCCTCACGGGCCCTTGCACATCCCACCTTCCCACGAGGGCTCAGCTGCTTTATCCCTGCAAACCAAGAGCTACAGCACGGAGCTGTTCCTGGCTTTGCTCTGCCCAGGGGGAGCAAAGGAAGAGAGAGGCTCTGGAATACACAGAGGGAGGAAAGGTGTGACAGAGGAAGGAAGGGCATTTGCCTTTCTAGGCCCAGGACAGAACCTCCCACCGTAGGCTTACCCTGGGACTTCAGGGGGAGGGAGTGAAGCCAGAGAGGAGTGCTCTGGAAAACCCATCACAACTGCTTCCTTCATGCAGATGTTCTTGGTGCTCACGTCCCTGAAGAAGATGTACTTGCTACAGCCAAAGAAAACCCCAGCAGCGCTCTTTGAAGGAGAAATTAAATGCTTCATTAATTCAAAAATGGTTGGGATTGCAAATCAGAACCAGAACGTACAGGTCTAGAGGCAAGACTACTAATAATTCATGAGCAAAATGTTATGTTTATGCAACACTAAGGATGAGATTGTAATTGCTTATTACTCTAATTGATTTCAGTCAGTTGTTATGGCAACTTCCTCCTTTCAGGAGGTGCACTACACCGGACAGGGGCTTAGGCCACAAAGCATGGCTGTGTGACATGCCAAGGCTGCAGCATGCATTTTAAAATGAATTCTTCTCATTATCCACTGATTATTGACTCAATCCTGTGTTGCTGGGCTTCAAAGCCGTGACAGCCAAGGAGGATCAAGAGAATAACTCATTCACCTGTTCATCCCAGAGAAGAAATGGCCAGAGATCATGAGACAGCCCTGATGTTCACATAAACCATTGCCTTGACTCTATGTTTCAGCCTTTCGTGCCACAACCAGGCACAGAGTGCTCTGAGCTCTGACAGGAACACCCTTCTTATCCCATCAGAAAAGAAGGAGGACCTGTAAAAGACCAGGCTCTGAACACACTGACTGATTTATCCTGAATGGTTTATTGCTCTGTGTCACTTGTTATATGTCACTGAGTGGTGGGGAAGTCAAACTCCCCGTTTAAAAGGCCATTATCATTATTTAATTATGGACTGACAATTCACCAGGAACAGAAGTGGCTCCACTACTGATCCCTTGTGGCCCAGTCCAGCCCCGGGAGAACAGCAGGATGACATGCCAAGATCCCCTCTGGAACTCATGGGAACCTTCAGCTCTACACTTCCAATAGGGAGTCACATCCCAAAACCTGGACAACAGCCTGGAGTTGTCCCAGGGGATCAAACCAGCTTTCCTGACAAGGCACTTTGGAGAATGAGCCTGTATTTCAGCTCTGGAGACTGTGGGCCTTCCAAGTTCCACCCCATGGTACAAAGCAAGCCCCAAAGAGCATTTCAAAGCTGTGCACACCTCTGCTATTAGAGACAAGCAAAACAACCCCCAAAAGCCCTGTTCTTTGAAGGAAGCCAGGCAACCCCCCCTCACAGGGATCCACAGCTACCTGACCCTGCAAAACCCAAAGCCGAGCCTCAATCACCAAACCGCCTTACGAAACCCAACTTACCACCACAGAAGAGAACCTGACAAGGTTCTTCCAAGCCAGTACGAACTTAAAAGGGGCTTCATTAAATCTCCCAAGCTGTGCAAGCCCGGGGGCATTGCCCGTGGCTGCCTCCCTGCCCAGAGCCCACCCACGCAGCACCCACGCTCCCGAGCGAGCCTGCACTGAGGTGACCCCAGTGGGCACCTTTGAAGTGGAAACTGAGCATGTCTTTCATGCTCAGAGCAGCCACAGCAGACAGTGAGAGCAAGCAGTGCTCTGGAAACCTGGAGACAAGCACTGGCAAGAGGAACAGGCCCAACTCTACAACCAGTGAGTTGTTAGCCAGGAGGGATTTTCAACACGCAGCTCCTCGTGCCGAGTGGCCGTCCCTCACCTGCTGCATGTGGGAGGTGGGACCTCTTGTTAGTGTGTTCCTGGTTTTTGGGAAAAAAATAGCTCTGAAAGGCCAGGAAGAAACCCAACTGAACATTCATTCCACTCAGACATCCCTGGGCACATGCAGGGCAGGATTTCCCTTGGCAGACAGGATCCACCCCCAGTCCTGCAGCCTTTCCTTGGCTTTGCCAGCTGCTCACCAGGACCCCTGGGAAGCTGGAATCCAGCTGCAGGATCTGACACCCCGGGCAGCACTGAAAAAGGAAGCAAAACCCTCAAGCAACCAGCCACCACTCGCAGTAGTTAACAAATACAGCACTTGGTTTATTTTTGTTCTCAACCAGTAGGTTCCTTACCCAAGGACTCCTGAAGGGAGCAGAGACTTGCAGCAAGAAGTCTTCAGAGGTACAGTATTTATATCATACAGAGTACACAATAAATTACTATCTACATGCCACAGACCTACAAAAAGTTACATACAATGTAAAAAAATACAGTATTTTCTGCTTGGTTTTTTTTCATTTTAAATTTTTTTCTGTACATTTTTTTAATTTACATTTTCATATACATTTTTTGTAAACTTTTTTTTTTTGTGTGTTTTTAGAAAACTGAAAGCACATAACAGTTATGGACTTACACAGCATCACTCTCACCTTTCCAAAGCAACACTTGCACCTACGGAACAGCTTTTAGCTTGTTTGCTCCTTCATTTCTACTTTGGCACCACCACCACAACCTCACAGCGTTACTCTGAGCTCGTGTCATCTGCTCCAGCCACCTTCCCACCATGGAGAAGCACCGCCACCCTTCCACTTGTGCTTTGATAACAAGATTCAGAGGAGAAACCGTTACACTGACTACTTCACCACCACATTTACCTGATATTACCGCAGAATACCAACTTCTCCTGCACTAACTGCTTCACATCAGCATGCAAACAAGTCCGATTATGACTCAATCAATAACATGAAGATACTGAAAAACAACTACAAGGGTTAAATATTCAAAGGAATGTAGACTTATAGCGAGGTTTACCATGTTAAGAAGTCTAAGCTAAGAGCATGGATTGACATGTTAGGATTTGAAACACACTGAAGTATACAACGTGGTTTTCAGTGTATAAAAACAGCTGTAGTAAAGGAAACATGAAGTTACTCCTGGCTACACACTTTGTACTGTCTCATAGTGAGACCTATATTGACTAGAAACCTCCTCCTTATCACACATACTCCTGGTGTGAAACAGGGATCCCTGAAGTTTATAAAAGCCAAGCTTCAAAAATTGCTACGTGGAGTACAGAACTCAAGACCCTGCTGGAAAGGAAAAGCTGTTTCAGTGTTTGGCCCTTTGGAGAATGGATCACTGCAGCGTGGCACCAAGCACACACAGTACTCCACAGAACCTGCTCAGCCAGCTGGATCTCATCCCAAAACAGCACCGAGTGCAGGTGCCCTCGAGCGGGACTCCAGTCCAACCTTCTGCTCAAAGCCAGGTCAAAGCTGAAGCCAAGCCAAGCGTGGGGCTTCCTCATGTCCCATCCCGAGAACATTCCAAGACGAAGACCACACAGACCCTCTTGGGCCACTCCCATGCCTGGCTGTCCCTGTGGAGCACAAGTGTTCCCTTAACCCAGAGCTTCACATTTGAATTTCAGGCAAGCCTCTCACTCTTGCTCCATGCTTCTCAGTCAAGACTCTGAAATCAGCTCAGGTCTTGAGCTGCTGGGGGGTTTTGGACCACCAGGTACAGGACTACATTCATGGCTGCTGACAACAGAACTATACAAGAACTTTTTTCTTTTTTTTTTTTTTTTGCTGATCTGGAGACCTGAAATCATTTTTTTTTTAAATTCCTTAAAATCACAAGAAAAACCAAGGCAGGCATTCAAAGCATTGATATACCACAGCAACTCTTTGCCTTAATACAGCTTACAGATTGCCACCTCGTTTATTATTGCCAAAAGACTCTAGGGTGCAGTGGAAAACTGAACCTAATAGAATCCAGACTTTAATGCTAAGAGTGGCAGCTGAGAGTCTGCCACTTGGGTTTGGGTTTGAGTTCAAAGAAGAAGGTGCCTTCCAGATCACTCGGGGGAGAAGTGCTCAGGCTTTCCTCCCCGCTGCTCATGTCTTCACAGGAGTCCTCACTAGAAACAACAGTGGGAAAGGTCATGTCAACAGAGCCTGCTGGTATGGAGCTGCCATGGGAAGCCCCCAGGGAACTAACCCAACGGTCTAAGTGTCACCAACCTCTCAGTGCCATTGAAACAGCCCCCCTCGGGTATGGTGGGCAACTCGGGAACGCTGTAGTAGCTGTGCTGGAGGGTCTGGGCCGTGCGCCTGGAAACAATCCACACCAGCTTCCTGTGGTCAGGCTTGCAGCACTCAGGGGAGGAGTAGTCTGCCAGGCATTTGGATACCAGCTCCCTCCAGTAAAGCAAGTCACTATCACTTATCTGAGGAGAGAAAAAACAAAGAACTTACACAGGCTGAAGATAACCCCTCCCTCCGGCTCGCCTCCTTGGAAGAAACATCAGTCGGGAGAGTGAGTCACAGCTGTGGCACCTTTGTCAGAGGTGCTTTTGAAGGTGAACTCCTACCAACTCCTACACACCTACCAGGCAAGGCCACGTTCAAGTCTGAGTTGACAGTGGGCCTGTCAGTTGTTGTTAACATCTTCATTATCACTTCCAAAGGGGAAATGAAAGGAAGGTTATTTGCCCTTTAACATGGAATGAAAAATTTTGACATTCCACTTTAAAAATGGAGTAATACTGTACTTTAAGGAACTACTTCCACCCCTGGAGGACGTGAAGTTGTTCCACTGTTGTTCACCCCTCTGGGTGAAGAACCTTTCCCCAGTACCCACCCTAAACCTCCCCTGACACAGCTCCACGCTGTACCCTCAGGTCGAGTTATTCAGGCAGAAAGAATAACCTGCCCAGCAGTCCCATGAACAGACAGGAAGGTTCTCCAGCACACACAGCTAGAGCTGTACAAGTTCAGTCAGCTGCTTGTTAAAGCATGCATTGTACAGGCACTGGCTCAGCAGTTCTCCTGGTTTTAGACATTTAAGCTCATTTTTTAATTGCGTCCTCCAGCCGATGCCACACTGAACCTGTCATGACACATTCAGGGACCCTTTAAAGGGGTTCCTTAAATGCAGCATCATCCATCACTAAGTGCCAGCCCCAAGAACTGGAAAACAACCCACTGAAAATACTGACCTTCGAATGCTTCTGAACACGCAGAAGGATCTCCAGCAGCTCGACAGATTTCAGCATCTGAACTTCCAGAGTGAGAAGGCACAAGGCCAGGACAGATGGCTAAAAGGACAAGAAAACAGCACTCAGTGCAACAGGAACGATAAACCCACCGAGAAGCTCAACAAAACCACTTCCACTCACTTTTGCTTTCGAGAAGACTAGACGGCAGTTGCAAGCTTTTAGCTGTGCTTCCAACTTGTCCAGATTCAATACTTCTTTCCTGTGAGACACCCAAGAGGAGAAGGAGGTGGATCAACAAGCACTCCCTTGTCAGGAAGCAAAAACCAAGGAGCTGCCTCCCACACAGCCAACACTGTGATCACTTAGGAGGGAATTAGGAGAGCAAAAGGGCTCAGCCACCCCCCAGAGCGCTCACCTTTCTGAGGTATGACAAAGTACAATAGCATGGTACAAGTGCAAGAAGGTTAAGGCAGTAGTAGCTTTGAATTCAAAGTGCAACTTTTCAGCAATGATCTTCTCCATCCGTTTCAGGTCGGACACAGTGCATTTGCATTGGCTGATCCGGATGAGCTCGTGGGCAGGTGGGACATTGCATTCCTCCTCCACCACGCGGGCAGCCAGCTGGATGCAGCAGACCCCAATGCAAGACAAGTGCTTTGGCTTCACCTGAAAAAGCAGAGGCAGCACTGGCAATACTTCCTCCCTCAACCAGCACCGTGATTCAACAGCAACAGCCCTTGGAACACTCACACAGATTTGCTTATCTCAACTGAACGTGGTGTCAGCCAGCTCCCACACCTCCTCCCCGCAGCGGAACCCAGTCCCACCACCGCGGCTAGAGCAAAACGCAGCTGGCAGAGCCCACCATGCAGCACCGATGTGCCAGGGCAGAGGAAGAGAGGTCCGGCAGCTGAGCGGCCTCCGTTGGGGTTGTTCCACATCACCACACACACACACACACACACACACACACACACACACACACACACACACGACAGGCAGCGAGCAGTGCAATTCCTCCCGCCTCCGAGGGGCAGTGCTCACCCACCCTCACCGCCAGCCCACGCCAATCCAGTCTGAGCCTGTTCCAGGCAGCCCCATCCCTCCACTGCTCCTTCCTGCCTCTGCTCTTCTTTCCCATCTGTTTTGTGCCACCTGAAGGACAGTGGGACCCCAAACCCGACGCAGCGTCAGTTTTCCTGCCCATTTAACAAAGGGGAACTGCTTGAGGTTCAGGCTTCCTGCCTGAAAGCAGCACAGACACGACAAAAACCACCAGGGAACTATCACTTGGTGTCAGTTCCAGAGCTAAGCTTCAGCACAGTACCCAGAGACAGTCTGTAAGGCAAACACGTTTGTTCTTCTTAATCCCTCCTTTCTACATGGAGAAGGCTACAGACTTAGAGGAAATACATCAAGCTGCTACTTGTCTTTGGAGGTAAAGGAACTGTACTCTAGGTTTCCAGAGGAGACTGCAGAACTGCTGCTAGCACAGGATGAATCCACAGTCACCCTTATACCTTCATAAGAGCCAGGAATCTGTCCAGGATGTTGACAGCCAAAACAAACGTTTCAGTTGCAAATCCAAAGAAGTTGGTCAGGCTCCAGAGATCTTCCACCTTGGCATTCCTTTGTCTTGGACACAGAGTGTTTTCATTCTAGGGCAAGAAAGACAAAGTCAGGATTATTC
Source organism: Formicarius rufipectus (assembly GCA_013399695.1). NCBI lineage: Eukaryota > Metazoa > Chordata > Aves > Passeriformes > Formicariidae > Formicarius > Formicarius rufipectus. The sequence continues at coordinate 437,419 of VXAU01004607.1, read as the reverse complement.
CACCACTCACTCTCTAAATCATCTTTTATTTAGATGAAACAAAACCAGTTTTTTTTCCTTAAATACCTAACTTAAAAAAAATAATTAGACACTTGACATCCAAATCACACCCAAAGTAAAGAGGTCACAGCCAGGTCCTGAGTCTCACCAGACCAACACCCAGCACAACCGCATTTCCAATCCCTATTTAAAGACATATTTAAGACTTATTTACCAAGTGCAGGCACACACGGTGGCTCCTGACCTTAGAGATGACCACACAGTTCTCCGCCTGTGTGTCAATATTTAAGCAACAACAGCCCTGCTTTCACAACAAACAGGCAGCCTCGCTTCAGCGACTTGTTTTTGTTAAACATTAAGGCCCATCCCCAAAAAAAACAAACCCTCCCAAGCACCCAGCCTGCTCAGAACTGGGGAAGGAACTTTGCTCGTTAACATGGGGATATTTGCGGGCAATTCACATTTTGCTGTTTGAACACTGAGAGTTTCTAGGCTCGTCTCCCCAGACCTCGCGAAGGAAAAGCTGCTGGACATTCCACCTTCCCTGCAGCAGCAGGAGAGCTCCCCTGATGACAACAATACAGCGCCTCCTGCTCCTGTGCTCGCTCAAACTTAAACAATAAGTATTAACAGCATAAGTACACCGCTTGCCGCAGCTCTTGGACCACGTAACGCCGACACCTACAGATTAAGAGAGAGCTAAAACAAAAGGCGAACGGCTCAAGAAGGAAATAAAGAGAATTAACTTCTCGCAGGTAACGCATGTCCACTATTACATCGAATTTTCTTTAAAAACAGGCGTTTTCTCCCCCGAGGAGGCGCCCCCCACTCCCCTCAGATGCCCGGGCCCCCCTCACGCACCTCGGCGGTGGCCTCGATGAGGCCGAGCCCCTTCTCGCGGGGCTGGAACCTCCCCTCAAGCTCCAGATGCAGGTTCAGCTGCTTGAAAAGCCACAGCGCCTCGCTGCTCATCTTCCCCTTCCTCCGCCTCCTTCCCCTCCGCACCAGGCAAACAAAAGGGGCCCGGCGGGCCGGGGCTGAGGGGGCGCCGGGCC
>VXAU01004607.1:357182-421064 GCA_013399695.1 Formicarius rufipectus | reverse complement strand
CCCCCCCCGCCCACAGCTTTGAAATTTCTAATCACAACTTGCAGTTAGAGGATTTCTTCTAGCAGTAGGTTTGGATCCTTTGAAATCACAGATGGCTGACTGGGGCTCCGAGGAATTCAGTCTCCTCCTCTCTTCCTTCTGCTTTGCCTTCCCCCCACCGCCCAGAAAAATCTGTTTGCAGGTCATCTGTAAGATTTTGTTATTGCTTGCTAAAGCTGAAGCAGATTTGGCTGCTGGTCACTGAAAGTACTTCCAGGGTCTGCAAAAACGGGGCTTGAGCTCTACTGGACTTATCCATCATGTTCAGAATACCCACCTGGATCAATGTGCAAAGCAGTCTCTAGTCCTAGAAATCTTGTTAATTGTTTATGAAATGAGCTGTATGAAAAAAGCAAACATCAAAAAAAAACCCCAAACAAACCCCAGGGTAAACAAAAAAACAATCCACAACCAGAACCAGATTGGTTTTTCTTACTGCCCTGGATGTATCAGCACAGTTGAATTGCAACTGGAGGCAGGAAGGTCGGGAACTGTGTTAGGAGCTTGTTCTGCCAGTAGATACCCTGTAAAGGCATCTTTTTTATCTGCAGGAGCCGGATTTTATTGTCAGTGCAAGTGATTACAAAGCCTGAAAAGCAAAAAACTCTTACTTTGCGTCCTAGACAAATGCATCCCCCCAAATTATGAAGAAGTGTTTCTGTCCAGGGAGCCGTCTGCCCCAATGTCTGCAGAAAGTGCTTTTGGAAACCATAGCCTGCAGCACTTCGCAGCCTAAAATTTCTCCAGGGATAGGGAAAAGTATTTCTCTGAGTAAAGTTAGCTATAAACTTGGACCAAAGAGTGGTCTTTATGGGATGGGTTACATTTTATGCACCAAGTTGAGGTATTTTTAACAGATAAGCAGGTGACTTTTAATGCCTCTGACAAGTGAAAACCTCACACCAAAGTTTTGACTGTCTTAATTTCAGTGCAAGATCCAACCTGTAGCTTGTGACCTCACAGGAAATGTCAAAGCCAGTGCCTTGACTTGGCTCACTTCTCCTTTATTAACTTCCAAGCTGTTCTTTAAGAAGTTTCAGCGCAGCAAATCGACCTTCCAGTGAAGATTTAGAAACCATAGGAACCGTTTGAGCAGTGCCTTAGAAACTCCCAAAGGGACCACAGGGGAAAAAAAAACCAAAAACCAAAAAGCCTCCACCCTGGAGCTAAAGTTTAATATTAAATCAGGGAAACAGAAGCAGAAAGCTGGGGTGAGTTAGTTCATGGTGACTCTCCCAGCTCGGGCACCTCCTCTGGCCAAGGGTGTCAGAAAAACGGGGCAAGTTTTTAGCTGGAGCAATGTTTGCTGTGAGGGCAGGCTCAGCCCTCCTGCTGTTCTCTGACAGGGGCTGCCACACTGACAGGGATCTGCTGTTGCTTTTCTGCACTGCTCAGGTTTTACCCTGACCTGAGCAGAGAGAAGAGAATCCGATCTTTGCACGGCTTCCCAGTGCTGGATTTTGGGGAGCTTGCTGGGTCTCCCACTTCTCATCCTCTGGAAGCCCACTCTGCTGGCTCCCATGTGTTTTGGGAAGCCTGGATACATGTGCTGGTATTTTTTCCAAGTGGCATGCATTTATCTGATGGAGAGCTATGTAAATGGAGATGCAAACTGGATTCAGCCCTGGGGTGCTTGGCTGGTTGCCTAGGCCTGCTCTGTGTGCTGGAAAAGTGTGCACCACTCTTGCTCCAAGGGAAACTTTCAAGTGCGTCATTCCTCTTCTTTTTCCCCATTATAAAGGTTATAAGGCCCCAGCCCTCAATTAAATTCCATCCCTAGTTCAGAGAGGAAAGGTTATGTTGCCCTCTCTTTTCCCCTTGGCAACTGCAGAGGAGTTGGCAGTGCTGCTCACTAAAAACGCCCCTTGCAGGGCCATTGGTGTGTCAGGGTGCTCCATGGACACCCCTGAGTTCCCTGCTGGGGCCACTGAGCTGCCCAGCCCACAGTAGGGACAACTCTGAAGGGCTGAATGTGACTAAAAGTTCTTTTCTGTGCTCAGAGGGAATGTTTGCCAGTCACAGCAGAAAAAAACAGTGCCTGAGGATGCTCACTTTGCTCTGAAATTTTTCCTCTCTTTTCTCTAGTGGTGGCTAATCGTTCTCTTCCCTGCAAAACCAAGAAAGGACTATCAATATTTCATATTTGGAGACATGGTTGGGCTAAATATAGCTCCTGCTTTTTTCCTAATGAGCATGCAGCGAGGGGCTCCTTGCTCTGTGTGCTCAGCACTGCTCCCAGCTCCATCCTCTGCTGGCTCAGCTGAGCTGTGGGTCTGCTCCCAGCCTGGTCCCATTCTCCCGGGGTTTCTCCAGGCACATATTTCACCTGGTGCAGCTCTTGGGGCTTCTCCAGGGGTGGGTGTAGCTGATACCCTGGTGGATGTGACCCAGGTAGCATTACATAGCAGCTGGCAGCCAGCAGGCTCAGTTAATAGTAAATAAATAAATCACCCATCTGCTCTGCACAGAACTCCTTTTCAGGGCTCTTGACTTGCAGGGTGGGAATGGGTCTCCCAGCTCAGCCCCCTCTCTGCTGCAGGGAACAAAATATTTCACTTGTTCCCTGCAATTTGAACTGCTCTTTTCCATCAGTGCCATCAGCATTGCCAAGGGCTTTACAGCTCCTTTGGACGTGCTGGTGGCTCTGGTGACAGTGAGGGATCTGGCCTTTGGGATCTGGCCTTTGGGAACTTGCCCAGCCCACAGGGAAACCTGTGGTGCCTGATGGGAGGATAATGAGATGCTAATGAAGCCCCCGAGGGGAGGAGCTGGAGGGAGGTTGTGAATGTGCATCCCTGTTTTCCCCTTCAGCCCCATTTACAGTGGGTGTCCTCGGGACCAACCCCAGGTTGGTAAAAGAAATGCAAAAGTGACCAAATGCACATAAATAACATGTGGTCAGAGGTTCTGGAGTTTCACTTCCCCAGTCAGTCTCCCTGTGGGCAAGTGAGGAACTTGTAACAGGGATTTTTCAGCCCACACAGGCCCTTTGGGATCTGGTGGGAAGTGATTGTGAGACACACTGCACAGCTTTTGGAGCCCTGTTCAGGAATCCTGGGTTCAAGGTGTTCCCTCTAGCTAGAGAACCTTGGGTCATTCCATTGATACCTGGAAACCTGGTGTAGGGGTCTGCCAAGCCAGTACAGCCTCTCCTTTGTTCGGGGTGAAGCACTTGTTTTATGAAAATGCACTCTAAAAAGAGTTTCTGTTCAGGACTGAGGGCCATGACGTTTATTTGCCACTTAAAACCTGATGGGTTGTAAGTGGGACTGGAGTGTGGTTTTATAGCTGGTGCAGAATCTGTGAATAAAGACCAGTATTTGTTCTTTATCACGCTGTAAGGTTTCTCTTAGCCCTGGGAAACCACTTTGAATCTTCATTTGTTGGGAGCTGGCGGTGTTATTATTTATGATATGGGATTGTTTTCCCTGTGGATTTTGTTTATTTTCTCAGAGTCAGCACCTTGCCTTATTTCCTGTAAATACAGCCTGAACTGTTGGATCCTCAGAGGAGCCTTGATGAAAGTGCCTGGTTAGCATTTGGCCAATATCCACCTGCTGGGGATTGTACAAGAGCTCATGCAAGGAATTGAAAGTTTCAATAACTTTCCCATGGATTTACCCTTCAGAGCTGAATTGTTTTGCTTAACTGATTTAATACTGCCAGGAAATTTAGCCAGAGTCATGGTAGGCAGTCTTAATCTGAGTAACCTTTTCTATCAGATCATGTTCTCCTTTTGAGAGCAGGTGGGGGAATCTGTTGTCTTGAAAGAAAACAAATCTTGGCTCTGCTTTCTTTTCCATTTCTAATTTACAACTTTTCTTTACACACTTCTACTGCTGAGTGAGGCTGCAGTAGGGCCAGGGGAACCCCTGCTTTCTGTTCTGTCTATAGCAAAGTGTCTTGCTTTAAATCACACTTCTTGTTGTCACCACTTCTGTTTCTGAGGACTGTAGTCCTTGCGCAAAGTGTCTCCGTCACTTGCCTGGCTGCCCCTGTGTTTGCTGCCTTTTTCTCCCTCCAAAACCCATCTCCTATCTCAAATCAGAGATGGACCTTAAGGTTTTGTGGCTCTCACATACTTTTGGAGTGGTTAGACCCGAGAGGAGACTTGCAGAACTCCCTGGTACCTTCATGTTGCACATGAACCAGGTCTCACTGAAATCCCCTCGATATTTGCCATGCAGCTCCTCCCTGGCCCCTGTGTTTTCCATCAGCCCCTCCCAGCTCTCAGTGCTGAGGTGGGAGAGCTCTTGCAGAAAACCTCAGCATGGCAGGAATCCCCAACCCACGAAGGGCTTGGAGATCTGTGGGTGATTTTGGCCCAGCTTCATCCAAATCTGAGCAGGCTGGGTTGGGTTTCCGTGGGCAGGTTTGCCAAGACCAATCCCTGCGTGTCTCAGATGAGCCTGTTCCATTTCCTGCAGCCTTAGCCCCCTTTGTGCTGCCTTTGGCTCAGTGTTTCATCAGGCTGTCTTTGGTTTTGCAGGTAGCTGTATCCAGCTGGGTGGCAGGTGGATCCAAGGGTTACCATGAAGTTTTCAGGACCCCTGGAGAGCCAGAGGTTGTCTCTCCTTCTGGAGACGGCAATCTCTAGGGAAGCTCAGATGTGGAAAGCACATGTGCCGAAAATTCAGCCCAATCAGGTAATGCCTCTTCTTCACATCACTGGTCTCAGCAAAGGCAGGAGACTGTCCTGGGTGTGTTGGGATGGGAATGGCTGGTGGGGTTCTGGAGGAGTTATGTTTGCCTGAGGCCTGGGGAACTGGCCTCTGAAGGGATTCCTCCTCTTTTGAGGGCACACCTGCCCCAAGGGGTGCAGAACACACTGCACAGCACACCGTGGTACATCTCTGCTTGGGGAAGCACATACATTGCATTAAAGGAATTTTACAAAGTGTGTGGTTTATTAGTGCCCACTTGTGCTGGGCACTGAGTCTGCAACAGTTCTTAAAAGCAGCTTCAGTTCTTGGACTAATTCATTAATAACAGTGTTGATCTGACTTGGGAAAGGCACTGCCTGCTCCTTGAAAGAACCCCTCTGACTCTAGCAGACTATTTATGGAGCAGGGTGCAAGCTCGTGTCAAGGGAAGCAGAGCCAGGCACTGGCCTGTTCCAATGAGGAATGTTCTCATGGGACTGGAGGAGAATCTGGAGTAGAAGGGACCACAGGGGGCTCCATTTATGCAGCAGGGAGGTTGGAGCGGGCTGCTCACAGCCTCACCCAGCCTGGACTGGGCTTGTGCTCTGGGAGGAGGGGTCTGTCTCAGGGGTGCACTCAGAACCACCTGTGCACTGCAGAGTTCTGTGCAGAACAGAATGGGAAACACGAGGATGGGTGTCTCAATTTGTGCTCCTGTGGTGCTGGGTTGGGCTGAAAGAACCACACCGAGGACTCGGATCCCGTCTTGCTGTTGTTGCACCACACGAAGCTCACACAGGTAGGTCAGCTGTTGTCAGAGCTAATCCCTGTGCTGTTTGCTTTTTTCTGTCTGGCAAACAAGAAACTGCTGCTGTTGGGTAGGAGCAAATACATTTTTAAGGGCTTCAGTGTTTTGTTAATCCACACTGTGGTTTCTGGATGGGTGACATGGTTGTCAGAGGTGTGGAGTATATTGTAGCTGTGGCTGTCTTGGGGCACACACAGTTTAAGACTCTGGCTTATGGTAAACCAAGCCTGTCACTCCTGGCTGGCAGTATTCCTGGGAGATTATAATGTAGGGAGATAAGATTACAGGATAACAAGCTGGGTTAGGGACTCAGAGTGTAACCACACCAGATTCACATGGGAAGATTCCATGGGGCAAGGCACTTGTGTTTCAGCCTTGGTGAAGTTGGCTCAGAGACCACCACCTGCCTCAGTCAGACCTCTCAGCAGCCCCTCCTCTGTGCTTGGCCCTGAGGGTTTCTGCTCCTGGAATTGCTCCCAAAACTCTGTTGTCTTGGTGTCACCCTTTTCTTTTTCCTCCCCATCAGTTCAGACACTGGCATCATCAGTGCTGTGCTGCTAAATGTTTTCTGGCAATAAGTAATCACTGAACTGGGGTGAGAGCAACGTGTGTGTGAGATACAGGAAGGTCAGGTGGGGAGGAGAGCATAAACACAGCTGCTGCCCGAGGGAAATCTGGTCTTGTGAGGCCACAGAGCAGCAGAGTCTGTAATCACAGACTGCTCTGGTTCCTGGGGTTCAGACACCCAGCTTTCCAACTATCCCATGCTTCCCCAGCGTTCATCTTGGCAGTGGTTCTGTGTGAATTATCCCATTTTCTGTGAAGTCTGGAAGGAGGTCCGATTCCCTAACACCCACTGCCTTCTGCAAGCAGCTGCAGCAGCCTAAAACCTCACTTGCACGACACCTGTTTATTTCCTGTGACCGTGGGGAAATCTACATCCTTCTGTGGATCAGATCTGGCAGCCCGGAGCGTGTGGAACTTCCCTTTCCCTGCTGCAAGGGTGGGCTGACTGCACAGAGCTGTAATGAGCTCTCCTGGTTTGCCAGGGACAGAACCTGAGTGCAGAGATCTTAACATTCTGACTGGACACACACTTGGGGCTCTTCTGTAGTGATAAAGTTTCCGTTTTGACTCTTTGGGAGACATTTTTGGTTCTAATGTTTAAAACCGGAACAAATGCAGTTTCTAAATGTGTGTCAGTTGAGGTCTCTGAAAGGAAGAAACCAACCCGTAGTTACAGAAACAGGAAGACTTTCCATTTTTAGGACAGGGTGCAGAGTCTGTTTGGGGACTTTGTTCCTAGTAATTTAACATAGGTGGTTTTTGTGATACCTTGCTACTTTTTGTCTGAAAACTCCCATTCCCTCCTTTAGATGCAGGCCAGTGCTCTGGGTATGTGCAGCGTACCAAAGCCACATCTCACAAGGGCTTTTCAGCCTGAAAAAACAGATGGGCTGAGTCTGCAACCTTGTTATGCATTTTGTCTTTTTCTTCATTTTTCCTTTCTGGTTTTCCCCCTGTCTTGGGTTCTGGGAGATGCAGGTGACATTCAGAAGTTTTAGCGGGATTAAGGCTTGAGAAATGGAGCTGTGAAGGATGGGCAGAGGTTGTTTTTTGCATGTTCCCGAATAACTTTGCAGCAAAGCTTTTTTTTAAAAGAAACAGCGTCCCTTGTGTCATGTCTCCTTCCTTTCCTGTCCTGGCTCATTCTTTCTGTCCTCCCACTTGTTCTCTGTACCTCTTGAGGAGTCAGAATATCTCAGTTTATTTCCAGTCCTAGTAAAGGTCACCTACTCAGTCCACAGGAGCCCACACAGAAACAAACAGGGGAAAGAGCAACAGACCTGTCTGGGCCAGCAGACTTTAAAGAAAAGACTGTCAGGGGAGGGGTTTTTCCTAGATGGGGCAGCAATAAGACTGAGTCATGCTTGAGTTCACAGGTAATACTTATTTTAGCCTGCATATTTCAAAAGTCTCAAGGTATTCCTGGAGCTGATTTGTGCCCGAGTTGTGTCCTCTGGCCCCCCTGCCTGGTGCAGAGAGGACGCACAGAGAAAGTACCTCTGCCTCAGGGAGAAACCTTTGTTTTCCAGCCCAAAGGGACCGTCTCACTTTCAGCCACCAGAGTGTCTTGTTACTGCTTTTAGTTTCAATTAACTAAGGAACAGTGACCTTGCTGCTTAATTAATATTACTGCGATGCATTTATTGGTGTTCTGAGGGTGGCACAGGGACATGTCTAAGGGAGAGGGATAACGCCCATCACTTTGTGTGGGAAGCTCCTTGCCCTGCATGTAAGTGAAAGCAGCAGTGGGATTTGTGGGCACAGAGGGGACCAGTTCTCATTCCTGCTTGTCTCTTAAACTGGGCTTTATCAACCTTTCCTGGTGCCAGTGGCAGGAGGCTAAAACTCACCTGGTCTGCCTGTGTATGTACGAAAATTCCCCTCTACTCCCGCTGTTTCATTTGCAGAGACTGGAGCAGACCCCTTCTGCAGAATGATGTTGCCAAAAAGAGCTGGAGACTCCTTTCCTTTGCTTCCCCATGTTCTCAAGGAGCCACTTTCATTTTGGAGTCTTTGTTGTGCTGCACCTACATAAGCTGAGGAAAACACCCTCAATGGTCCCTTCTTACCACAGGGCCATGGGGCTCTGGGGGGGCTGGGGTTGTTTGGTTTAGTTTTACACCTGACATTCACTCTGGGTTTGGCTCAAACACCATTTGCCTTCTCACGACCAGGACAGCCCTTACAGGCTCTGAGTGGGTCGATGCAACTCTCTGTGTTACAGCCTTGCTGGTAAAGATCACTCTGGGTCTGAAAGGGGGCCTTCTGGCTTCGTGCAGCCCCTGAAGGGCTGGAACATCCAAGGATGGATGTCCAGAGGGCTGAGGAAGAGGCAGCACAGAAAGACAGTCTTACCCTTCTGGCCTGTATTGTTTTTAGGAGAAGGCCTCACCTTTTGCTTTGGCAGGCACAGGGGAAACAGCACCAGGCCAGGGCAGACACTGCCAGGAGCCATGGAAGTTGATGCCCGTTTCTGCTGGGATCTAGCAGGAATGGGATTTTCCAGGGATGGGAGGGGCAGGGCTGTGGTGGCACCGAAATGCCCTCCCTCCCCAGCCAGGAGTGCCACAGGTGCCGCTTTCAGCCTCTCTTCAAGTGATCCCCCTTTTTCTGTGCAGATACACCCTCAGTCCCTGGAACAGCTTTAGCAGAGCAGTCCCGTGGGGTGTGTTCACTGTGCTCCCAGCACACCCTTGGAACTGCCATTCCTGGGAGGAGTGCAGGGCACTGCTCACAGTGCGTGTTCTGTCCCCCGTTTTCACACTGAAATTGCATTGACCATTGTAGGAAAAAAACCAGATTCATTGGAACTGAGAAAACAGCAGGTACTTTTTATTAAAGAGCTGAGTGGCAGCCGAGAGGAGAGGCCTGTCCCCGTCACGAGACAGTTGTGGTGCCACCAGGGCGCCGTCGGGGCTGGGGACAGACCGCCAGGCAGGACTTTGTTCCCCCTGGGGCACACCCGGTACGGCAGCGCCGGTACTGCTGTACTTCTCCCAAGGGGATCGGGGACACGTGTGAGCAGCAGTGACCGGCTGTGCCCCCGCTGCCCCAGGCTCCAGCTGGAGCCCTGCCCCCTTCCCCGCCCCTTCTGTCCCACCGCGAAGGGAGTTCAGGACAGGGTGAAGATGTCACGCTGCCAGAAACCTGGCAAGGGGGGGCTCGTGGCCCCAGGGAGGCCCCGCCAGGATGACAGCCCTGCCTTCACCTGGGCTGGACTCGCAAGGCAGGAGGGGCAGCAGCACTGCTAGAAGGCAACTTACTGTCCCTGGAAGATACACAGTAGGTGTTTGTGTGGTAGACACAGCCTCAAGTTCTGATTTTGCATCCCTGCAGGGTGGTTTTATTCTAGCTTTCTTCTCCTTCCCCTTCATGGTGTTGCTGTAAGGACAGTGACAGCCCAGCTGTTTGTGCTTCTGGACACATCCTTGCTAATGATCCCCAATAATCCCCACTGGAATGAGACCAGACAGTTACTTGGTTGATGTGAAAGGCTCTGGAAAAGCTGTAAATACTTCTGAACTAGGTCACACAGAAGGATTTTGTGTCAGTGAGTGAGCTGTACATCTGGTTGAAATTTAGCTGTTGTCCAAACAGATCAATGGGGAGGCCAAAAATTTCAGACCAAACACCAAATCCAAAGCACAGGTGAAACTACCTGCTTGCAACCCTGTTCCTGGTAAACTGAGCCACTAAAATCCTCTTGTAAGCTGTTTGCAATTTTATTTTAGCATACACAGAGCTAAAAAAAGCCCCATAATTTGAAGAAAAAAAAACACCTTTCCTCTCAAAACCCCAACTGGGTCCCTCCCCTCTGCTGCTGGCAGGGCACTTTTGTTCCAGCTTGGCATTGCTGTGCACCCACATGGTTCTGAGGAGGTTAAAAAATAAATCTCTGGGAGCAAAGCTGGAGCAGAGCCTGTCAGTGTGTGAGAAACCACAAGACATCCTCCTTCTTATCCCCACGGTACTGTGACAGTGGAGTGAGGTTTGGGGTGGCTGTAAGGAAACCCTCCTGTTCAGGGCAGGGTTCTGGGCTGAGGTAAGTACCTGCAGGAACAAAGCTGTGATTGAGGCTGGCTCGAGGCTCCCCCTCCCACTGGAGGCTTTGTTCCCGTGCTGAGGGACTCCTGCAGAGGTAACACGTCTGGTCTCTCAGGCCTGGTTCAGCCCGTGCCTAGAACAGTTTGTTTTTCTCTCCCGCAGGATGTAGCCATTTCTCCGAGGCAGAGGGATGAGGTCATCCAGTGGCTGGCCAAGCTCAAGTACCAGTTCCACCTTTACCCAGAAACGCTCGCCCTGGCCATCAGCCTCTTGGACAGGTTTTTAGCTGCAGTAAAGGTAAATATTTGGAGATCCTTAAGCTGGATAGATTCCTACCCCCCACTCAGCTGTCTGTGCGTGCAGTGTGAGTGGTGCTGCCAGACGGACACCCCTCCTTGCTCACAGTGGCTGGGCTGGCACCTCCTGTTCCAGAGTCTCACCAGTCTCATCCTAAACTGGTTGGCTCAGGAAGGTAAAGGCAGTGCCCACACACTGTTAGCAGCACTTACAACCTGAGGCCCAGTGCCTTCAGAAGTGTTGAGAAAATCTCTGCTCACCTCAGTTTCTCTGGAGCTGTAGCTGCATTCACCTCATGTGTACCACCTGGATTGCCAGGAGCACCTACTAGCAGGAAAGGAGCTGGGAAAAAACATTTGAGAGCTGGTACAGAGAAATGGGGGGGAAACAATGGGGGAAGAAGGTAGAGCCAGAGGCTCCCACTGTTTCTGTGGGAGCATTTCCCTGCCAGCTCTACAGCTGCCAGTGTGATGGACTTGCAGCTTTAGGCCAATGTCCAGCCGGTGTGAGGGAGACAGGGAAGCACACACCAGTGCAGGCTGTCCCATCCGGCTATGCCAAACCCACAGCATGTTCCCCAAAGGGAATAGATGGGCCTCTTGGTTTATAAGGCTATTCCACCATAGAAACTGCTTTAAAAAGGGGGGAAAAAGCCCAGCATTAGGGCTCCCTGCAGGTGGGACTTGCTGCTCCTCTGGCCCTGTGCATTACCTGGGCTGTGGTTTTGTACCTGCCAGGTGTCTGCTCCAGCCTGGAATCCCTGGCCTGGAGCTGTGAAGTCAGGCTTTGGGAAGTTCATCTCTTACCGTATTTGCTCAGCTACGTTTGGTGGTTGGAAAATCCTGTACATGTGTGTGATCTCAACACCAACATGCTGGGTAACCCTTGGGAGATGGAAGGAGGATGCACTCCCAGCCTGTGCCCTTGCAGTCCAGTGTGACCAAGTTTGGTATAACACAAGTGACATCATTCATTAACCTGTCCTTTGAATATTAATAAATATTGTTTCTGTACAAGCCATGGAAGTTCTTATTTTTAAGGAGATCCCAAAGTAGTTGATTTACTGAAATGCTGAGGTGGGAAATATTTAAACCCATCAGCAGCCAACGCCCTTAAGGACAGTTTCTTTCAGTAAGTTGGAGCAGCCAAGGAGCATGTAGAGAAAACATGGGAATATGAGTCAGGAGCACTCTGCAAACTTGGGGCAGTGAGCAGGAAGGCGGAAAGGTGCTTTGCATGGATGAACCTCAGGGCTCTGTGCTTCTTTCTTCCCACAGTCTTCCTCTCCCATAAAGTTGTCTTTCCTCTGATGCAGCTCAACTCCTGGTTTTTTACCAAGAGCTGTTATGTGGGATTTTATTACAAAGACCACCAGTGCCTTCCCATGCCCAGGAACAAGGTCTGGGATTGCTGGGACTGGCTGTGGCCCCCAGCCAGCAGTGTTGGTATATGTCACTGCACAGCACTCCTTAGGCCTCAGCAGGGCCCAGATTCCCAAGGGAATTTTTAATCTTGGACACCGGAATGCATAAGTGCAGGTTGTGAGTGGATTTTCAGGTTTGGTGCAGGATTTTCACTTACCTTTGCTTTCAGCATGTCCTGACTGTGGGCAGGAGGCACAGCTGTCAGGAGCTGCTGGAGGTGGGGGCACAGCCCTGAAGCTGTGCCAAGGTTTAGCAATGGCCTCTACCTTTCCCACCCCCTGGGCACTGTGGAGGAAGGGCCATGTCCAGTGGGAGCGAAGCCCTTTGTCAGGACAGTCACTCAGACAAAGCTCACACACAAACAGCTCTCCCATCCAGATTTCATTTACCTTGCCTAAACCATCTCCCCATGGAAGGGACTGGCTCTTCTCCACTGATCCCTGGGCCACACTGTTGGGAGCTGTAGTGCCAAACTCCTGGGTGGTGGTTTTCTGAATTACTCCTTCCCATTTGTGCTGCAGTGCCTAAGGCTGAGCTCTTTCCCCTCCAGTGCAGCCTGTTCTGATCACGAGGCTGGCAGATTGCTGCTCTGCCTGATGTCACCGAGCAAGGATCTGTGCTTGGCACAGCCTGCCACTGCCAGGGCGGAGTTCAGAGGTCATCCTGCTGATCCAGGAGACCCTGGGGCTCGGCATGTCCAACCAGAACCAATCAGGGCATCATTTCTGCATCACACTGACACAGGGACTTGTCTGTTCTTCTGTCCTGCAGGCCCGTCCAAAGTACCTTAACTGTATTGCAATCAGCTGCTTCTTCCTCGCTGCAAAGACCATTGAGGAAGATGAGGTAACTCTGTTCTTCCTGCCTTGGCATTGTTGGAATGCCTGTCCTTCCAGCCCCGCCTTTGCTTACTCACGGTGACTGGCACACGTGGCAGGACAGGAATGAACTTTTGGGGTGATTCTCTAACAATTGTGTCTTGTTTCTTTCTTTGCACTGGTTTTTGCAGAAGATTCCAGTACTGAAGGTGTTGGCTCGGGATAGCTTTTGTGGTTGTTCTCCGGCTGAAATCCGCAGAATGGAGAAGATCATCCTGGATAAACTGAACTGGGATCTTCACATGGCAACGCCACTGGATTTCCTTCATATTGTAAGTAAGGGGCTATTGATGGTCTTTCAGGTGTCTGTCAGCAAAAATAACATGCTGAGAAGCACCTCAATGAAAATTCCACCCATAGGGGACCAAAGACCTTGGGATGTATTTGTAGTTCCTCTGTACAAGTACTTTTGGAAAGGCAAAGCCTTGCCAGAAAAGCCAGGCAGTCCCATTAGACAGGTCACACCAAGCTGTGGTGGGTTCACACGCTGGGTTCTTCCCCACAGCACAGCACCTGCCTCCAGGGTTAGGCTGGAGGATCCCAGCGTGCCTGAGCCCTCTGCCGTGCCCTCCCCCAGGTCGGTGGCTCCGGCTGCCTCCTGTGCTTGTGTCCCCACAGTTCCACGCCGTGGCAGTGTCCAGCAGGCCGCAGCTCCTGACCCTCCTGCCCGCGCTGAGCCCCTCGCAGCACGTGGCGGCGCTCACCAAGCAGCTGCTGCACTGCATGGCCTGTTTCCAGCTGCTGCAGTTCAAGGGCTCCATGCTGGCGCTGGCCATCGTCAGCCTGGAGCTGGAGAAGCTGCTCCCCGACTGGCTGGCTCTCATCATCGAGCTGCTCCAGAAGGCACAGGTGAGGGGGTGGCAGTGCACACACTCCAGCTCAGAGCTCCAACCATCCGGGCCGTGTGGATCCAGGCTGCCCGTGGGTACCCTGGTGTGGGGATGGCAGGGCTCCAGCCTCGAGGGGCAGTCCCTGGGACAGTGGTGCCACGGCCAGTGGGGACAGAGCTGTGAGCTCCTGCTGCACTGGGGAGGAGACAACACCAGGGCGAAATTCCCAGTTAGCAGCTCAGGCATTCATTCCCAGCATACTGACAAACACTGCAAACACACTCTGGCACTGAGACCTTTTAGTATCTTTTAAGTTTTTTCCTCGCCACTATTCCCACGAAGTCTTAAGAAATCAGGGGGCTGTATCCTAGAAAGCCGTCGTGGTAGGGCTCCTGTATCTCTTGCTCCTCCTGCACGCAGCACGTCAGTGGGCAGTGCTGTCAGAGCCCACGCCCTGTGCTCGCTCACATGTCTGCTTTCGCTTGTGTTCCCCCTCCAGATGGACAGCTCGCAGCTGATCCACTGCCGGGAGCTCGTGGCACATCACCTTTCCACAGCGCAGCCTTCTCCGCTGCCCAACTCTGTATATGTCTACAGTCCCCTCCAGCAGACCCTGGTGACCTGTAACAGAGGAGCGTTCCCCCGCCAGCCCTCCTCTGTGCCAGGGCCGGGTTTCTCCACGGACAACGGCCGGCCAGAAGCGCCACTCACAGGTACAGCGGCGCTGCCCCCGCGCCTGCCCGCCCCCGCCGGCGCCTGCAAGCAGGCCTGCGCCAAGCGCAAGGTAGAGGAGATGGAAGTGGACGACTTCTACGACGGCATCAAGCGTCTCTACAACGAGGACCTGGCTCCGGAGGTCGCGGCCCTGGAGAGCGTGGGCTGCGTGTGCGGCGCCGACGTGTCGCCCTGCCCGCCCCTGCAGCCCGTGTCTGTCATGTAGCTGCGGGTGCCGCCGCCCCCCTCCAGGGATGGCCCGTGCAGCCCGTGTCCTCACTGGGGGCAGGAGGGGCCCTACCTTGTCAGGCTGGACTGAAGGGAGCCAAAAAGAGAAAAAAAACAAAAAAAAATCCCAGCCCCTTTTTGAATTTTATTTCTTGTGCGGCTAATTATAGTTCCACTATTTAAGCACTTAAAAACACAAAAAAGTATAAAAATCTTAAAAAAGACCCAAAAATCAACCAAAAAAAAAAGTAGCAAAAACCTGTTCCTTTCTAGTGTTGTCAGTTCCACTGTTTTTCTGCTCCTGTGTGTTGTAACCCATTCTCCACGTCAGAGCTCTCACCAGCCCTGCAGAGCTGTGCCAGGTTTCCCAGCCAACTAACATCTCTCTGCTCCCATTCCCACCTGGCTCCTTGTTCCCTTTCTGCTCACTCCTCTTTAATTCTCAGCCAGACTCGTCCTTGACGTTCTGCCCTGCCCTACCTGGACCACAGCCTTCTTTTGCCCTTCTAAACAGAAAACCTCTTTTGTTGATGCTTGGGTGTTTAAATGTGATAATATTGCAAAACTGGATTTAAACAAAAGGTTAGGCAGGAAAAACCCCCACACCAATTCTTGCAAGCTGCTCCACACTTCAGTGACACAGGAGTTTTTCCAGGTGCGCTGGAAAAACACCACGGCAGCGGCCCTCGTGCTCTGTGCCTCGCACAGAGACTTCTCCACTTACACCAGTTGCCTCTCCCAACACAGAAAGCAGTTACTGGATTTTGTATCACTAGAACCAAAACGGTAGTCGTTTTTTTTTCTTGTTTGCACCGAGAAATGTTGCACTCAATGTAAATTTTCACCATCGCTTGACACTCTCCATGAAGTGTAAACCTTTAATTGTGCAGAGCCTGGTTTTCCCCGCCCTTCTCCCAGCACGGCTGGGGGAGGTGCCGGGGCGGCTGTGGACGTCCGAGGTTTGGAACGTGTGTCCTTGTCAGCCACAAAACCAAAACAGAAGACTCCGATCCTCGAGTTTTGTGTTCATGTAACTTCTAACCAAGAGTCAGACCTTTGAACCTGTCTCCTCCCTGTGACACCCCTGTTCTCAGAACACCCTGTCCCGACTGTAAGCTCTCTCCACAGCCCTGAGGAAGGTATCCTATCCGGAGCCATTGTACTGATGAAAGCCTTCTGGTAGCAATAAAGAACGTTGTCCTGGATTCCCGGTCTGGTGGTGTGCTTTTCACCTGAGATCTGGATCAGTTTTACCTGGTGGCTGCCAGGGAGCTGCTCCGTGCCAGACCCCTGACAAAGTGCCTTCAGGGGTGCTGGGCAGCCCGTGGGGTGCCAGGGGAGTCACCCAACGTGAACCCGTTGCTTGCAGGATTTCTGACTTTAGCCCCAGTTCTGGTGCTCCTCACTCCTGGCTGTTCCCAGGCCAAGTGCATGGCTGGAGTACTGCTCCATCTCCTGTCCCACAGCCTGGCCTGTGCCTTCCAAGGTGCCATCTGCTTGTCACACACAGTCCACCACGACAACCTTCCCACAGGCTCCAACTCTTCCTTTGTCCTGAAAAACTCCACCCCAGGCCATGTTTCTCAGAGGGGTGTGTGTCTTCCTTCCCTTCCTGCCATCCCTATGCTATTTCCAGTCCCTGACCTTCTCATCCAGCAGCTGCTGTAACGTCAGTAGCACAGCGCCAGCCAGGCACCCTGTCACTGTGGGACGGCCCCACTGGTGCTCACTGCTTCCAGCTCACGGCACGAAGCACACCTTTCCCAGTTAAACCACATAGGCTTCTCCCCCTCCACAAACTCCTTCCAGGTTTAAGTCCACATTCCCCTTTATCCCACTGGCAGCATCAGCACGTGTGAGGATCACAGCCCGACCCCACCAGAGGGGGACTGCCCAGAACCCTTCCCAGCCTCCCTGTGCTGCCGGACACGCTGCAGCACCGACTCCACAAGCTCCTGGGAGGTAAAAAACTGCAGGGGCAGAACTCAGTCCCCCGTGCTGCCCAGACTGCTTTCCTGCTCGCCAGCCCCAAAGGGGCATTCCCCAGCCCCGGAGGGTTGGCAGAGAGAGACAGACACTTTGTAATTTCACAGGCGCTGTGCACAGACCCACAGCAGTTACCGACTGCGAGAAAAAAGGCTCAGACACAAAACCTGCCCCTGGTCCGTGTGACCCACCTCTGCAGTGTCCTGCTGGACACTCGTGGGCAGCTCGCTGGCTGTGGTGTCCTGCTGCCTGCACTGGGGAACGCCTTGACAACACCCGTGGCTCAAGAGCTGACCTTCAGACACAGCCTCACCTTGGGAAATGAGTCATCCCAGCCAGACCAGCTCCCCCACGAGGCAGGGTCCGGATGATTTGGAAATAACCCATGTGGCCAGAGACAAAAGCCATTTCNTGACGTCTCCTTCAGTATCAGGCTGGCTTTTACGCAGCTCCTCCTGCCGCCACACAGGGCTGTCCTGGAGCGCTGTCTCCAGCACACGGGGAAGGGGACGGAACCAGCCCCCAGCCGCAGGCTCAGCTCCCTGCTGCCCTCTCTCCCTCGTGAGCACTGGGATAACACCCCTGCATTCACAACCCCCCCGCCCAGGGCACGGCAGGGACGTGCCAGCAGAGCACTGCTGCTTGTGTCCAACACCGTGAGCCATAATCCCAGCTCCCCCTCCCCTGCTGCACCCCAACTCCTCTCAGCCCCCACAGGGTTCGCTCTGAGGACACAAGAGCACAGATCCTCTCCAGCAGCCACACGGGGCTAAGCCCACAGCATGACTTTTCACTCAGGGTCACACCCACTCAAGTGGCTTTGCCACCTCCACTGGTGACAGCCAGCCCCTCTGAGCTGCCCACAGCAGGTTTCATACTGTTGCCCTCTCCCCACACCGGCACCTCTTCCTCAACAGCTGCAGCCACGGAGGATGCACCAGAAGGGCACTCTGCCATCCCCTCCCCAGCCCCGGGCTGTGGGGAAGCCTCCAGCACCTCCTGCAGCTCAGTCTCGCTGTGGACACCACTGGCAGTGCCTTCTGCTGCCTTCCCTCTGCCCCACTGTCCACCACCGGATTGTGGCTGCCAGATGTTTCATCCTGTTTTCCTTACGGATCTGTTCTCCCTGAGTTGGCCTTAAAAAAACCCCCACCAACCAACCCACCCCAGAACCTTCTGCTGAAACCGTCTGCCTCCACAGCCCCGGGACACAAATTCCAGAAGTTTACTACCTTGATCCTTAAAAGTTACTCCTCTGGCCTAGTTGTGACGATTTGCTGACTTAGCAGGCCGGCACTCACCACCATGACAACTTGGAGAGCTCTGCAACAAGAGTCACAAATGAATCTGGGCTGCAAGGGACCTCTAGAGGACATGTGCTGCCACCTCCCGCTCACAGCGGGGCCGGTCCTCCCTCACCTCTGCCTTTCCCTCGCCAACCTGAGCCATCTCACCTGGCAGCTGCTGCTCCGGCCCATTTACCATTAGTGCCCTTCTCTAACTCCACTATGTCCTTCTTCAGACACGAAGTCCAGAGCTGCCAGCACGACTCAAGGCACCAGCGCAACAAAACTCTTACAGAGCTGCAAAATAAAGGCAGTCTGAGTAAGTGTCAGCATTTGGTTGTGCTTCTCTTTAGGGCAAACTAAAAAAAAAAAATTCCCATTTGGAGTTTAGAAGTCACTGGGGGAAAAAGGTTTTTCCTCCCTTCTAACCTTTGTGCCACAGCAGCACTCCAGGTGGGTCACTCGGAGCTGAGCCCTGCAGGGGAGGAGACACCACCTTCCCCAGTCCAGCCCAGCACCTGCCAAGGGCAGAACAAACGTCAGTTCTCCAGAGCAACCTGCAGACTCCTATTCCCAGATAAAGCCCATCCTATAGTTTTTAAACACGACAAAAGAGATCAAGGGGTGAGAGAAACATAATTGTTGCAGAATTGAACAGCTTTCTAGACCTGGCCATCTCCTGGGAAGCACTGGTGGCTGGAGAGCAGGTACCACCTCAGATCCCTGCAGCCTGGGAGAGCAGGGCAGGCTCTGGTTTTGGTATTAAAGCACATGCTGTCCTAAGCTACATTTGTGCTAATATTGATATCCCTGCAGCCTGAGCAATGGTCAGCAAGTGCAGTTACACACCAGGCAAGTCAGTACAGCACACACACAAGGCCAGACACTGAATAATCCTTCTGGTTGGATCTGTGAAGTCACTTGGTTGGTTGCAAAGGTTTCCAGGACAAGCAGTTTTCCTTCCACCCACCTGGAGGGAGCCAACCCTTGCCACTGGAAAGCTCTGCAAAATACTGTGCTTCTGAAATAGAACCCCAGTGGATTTCAGCAGAGCCCCTCAGCAGCCGGCACATCACACATGGACTGGGAGAGGCCACACCCAGACCTTTTTATGGCTAAAGGAGGGGAATTCCTTGATTAAGGTTCACAGATGCAAAGAGTCCGTCACTAGTGTTCGGTTAAAAAATAAAAGCGCATCATTCCACATGAAAACACATCCCAAGAGGCTCGGGCTGCCTCCTTCCCTCCATCCCACACCAGCTGGAGGTCACTACACACCACATTTACAGGCTTTGTTTTTACCTTCAGACAATCCTTTGGAATTCTCAAGCTCTTTGACTGAATTCAATTCCACAGTAAACAAGGTACAAAGTTTTAACAACTCACCCATATTCAGGACTGCTAAAAAAATAACTGCTACTTGGGCTCCATGAAAACAAAGGGAAGCCCTCGATCTAAGTGCAAGTCAGTGCAGTTCAGCTGTACAAGAAAACACTACTTTGCTACATCATCAGTCAGGAAATAAGGCCTTGGCTGTCCAGAACAGACTCCACCGGCACCACGGGACGTGACACGCAGCATGCCCACTTCAGGCGGTGCCACGCTGAGAGCAGTCCCGGCTGTAGGGACCGATTTCCAGCCGTGTCAGAGCAGCACAGGATGCCCTCGGGATGAAGCCGTGGCGTCCGGACTCGAGGCAGAAAGGAACTCCTCTCCACTGCCACCCTGAGCCCCGGTCTGTGCCCGTGTGTGGCCAGGGCGGGGAGCAGGGAGTCCCGGTGCCCTGCGGCAACGCGGGCAGCGCAGTTGGCACCGCACAGACACACAGCACAGCGAAGGGAGGGAACGAGAGGGGAAGGAGAGAGGGCAGGCGTGGTGGAGGAGTGAGATGGCTCTTCTCCTGGCAGGGGTGCCCGTAGCCGCAGCCTCTTGCGGTGCCCTACAGCCCACTGGGAGAGGGGGTGTGGGGGCTTTGGCAGGGTGGTGGTTACATAAAGAAGAAGCTACGGAAAAAGAGAGAAGAAAAAAAAAAAAAAACAGAAGAGAAACAGAGGTTCAGAATTGAAATGGAGTGAGAGAGGGGAGGGGGTAAAGGAGGAACAACGTTTTTAAACTAAGTCACAAAGGACGGAGTGCGCTGGGGAGGAGTCGCACACACCGACTCCTGAGGTGGGGGATGAGCTCACACTCAGCACAAAAAGTGACTGACGAACAGCAACAGGAGCCTGCAGAGGCACCTCAAAGGCACAGGACAATCAGAGTTTGACAAGTGACCCTCCTGGCACAGCAAACATCACAAAGGCCACACAAAGACCAAAGCTTTGGGTAAAAATATATTTCCTCTCCCCACTTCAAGTGTTGGCACTATTTGGATCTGTAACCTGAAGCACATACAGGAAATAACTCGAGCTTATGCTATAAGGTTATTATTCCATCTGTAATTCCAAAACTGAAATACTTTCACATCAAATAAAGTGACAATATCTAACAGATGCATACATATCACTTGCATTAACACTGTATGTCGGTTACACAATTATTCAGTTACAAACACGGGTTATTTTCCAATAGCAAGGTAATAAAGTCCTACATCTATGGTTTAAGGCAATCAGGATATTAAAAATGTATACAAATACAAGATTTCTACTGCTCTTCACAGCTTTATTTTCTGTTAATTAAAAAAAACCCCTTCATATTTGTACAGCTCCTCGCTGGGTATCCCACAGTGCCAATGCAACCTGGGCCCTCAGAGAAGGGACACCCCCCCTCCTCTTGCAGCACCTCCAAAGGGCAAAGGTACCTGGAGCAGATGGACAGCTGTGATGTGATCACACACAAAAAGACACTTCCATCTGCACTCGGACGGTTTAGGAGAAGCAGAACAAGGGCTGCCCGGGGAAACACTGCTGGTGTGGAACACAGACATGCTGCCAACCTCCCTGGGGCACTGCAGACTGGCTGGGACCAGGAGGAGCCCGGGGTGGGTGCCAGGCACTGCCTTCCCTGCTCCCCAGAGAGCCACAGGAGATGCGAGGCAATGCATTTAATGACTGTGAGCTCAGAGGGATCTTTCCCACTTAACTGCTCCCCCAGAAAGTAACTGGGCAAGGCCTGGATGGTTCTGGGGGGAGTAAATCCTCCCCCACCTCCTCCTGTTCGGCTGCCCGCAAGACCCACCTGTGCCCAGCCTGTACAGAGCAGTCACAGCCCCTCTCAGCAACCTGATTTTCTTTCTTTTTCCATTCTGGGGATTTGTTTCATGCCCTAGGAACACCACCATCAGCCAAAAAAACATGTTTCACTGTGCTTTCCTGCTCCTTTACATCAGACTAAGGTTTGAAATCCAGTCAGGAACATGCAGCATCATCAGCTTTGATGTTATCCTTGCTGTCTAACCATGTGCAACACTGCAGGGCCTCCCAAGCAAGGCTTTGCCCAACCATGTGTCCAGCTTCTGGCATGCAGGGAAGCTGCCCAGGGTTGCTTGGGGCACTCCACAGGAGCTGGATGTTGTGTTCCCTCTGGATTCTTTACAACAGCTCAGCTTCAAAGGGGTTTTAGCCATGCCACTTGTACATAAGTGCACTTAAAGAACCCCCCAGAAAAGCAGGGCTGGTTTCCTGTCAGAGGAAGGCAGGGAGGTGAGGCTCTTGCTGCTGAACTTACATGCAAAGGTGAAAGCACATCCAGCCAGACCCGAGTGTATCAGTCACTCCAGGCACACCAGGGGCTGCTGGGGGAAAAGGCTTAAGGAAAGAAAAGCAAGAAGTGCAGCAGTGACAAGCTAAACATGGCCCAGGGGTTCAAGGTGGGGAAAAAAAAAAAAAGAGTCATTAACATCTCCTCTGGTGAAAAAACAAAACAGTACCTTGGACATCTGCAAGTCTGTGCTTTATCCCCAGTTTCTCCAACACAGCTTGCTTTTTTGCTGGAGAAAGAAACTCAACCAAAAAGACATTAATGCAGTTGGCCGCTGCTTTCTGTCAAAAAGGAAAAGCTCAGCTCAGCTGATTTCCCCTGCTAAACATCCCTTGAAGGGCTGTTAAATGAAGCAGGACAAATAAATGTTAAAATTAAGTTTTCAACTTGGCACAAAACACTGGTAATTAAAAGGAGGACATGCACAGAGACAGCTGAAGCGAAGCCTATTGCCACGAGCACTCAGTGATGGGCATGTGATGTGACTGTAAAAAACTCATGCAAACAACCCAAAGTTCTTCCTTCCTAACTCAGGACTTTAAAGCTGGGTCTGTCAGAAGCCACAAGAACCAGAAATTCATTTTTCCAAATAACCCTTCAGAAAACCTATTTAACTTGACAAAAGCTGCATTGTTGGCAACACCAGGAGGTAAAAAATAAAAAAAAAAAAAATAGGGTCAACTATTTTTTTCCAGCTTATTTATCCACTTATCCACCTGTTTAAGACATGGTATTTGGATATCCCCTTCCCAAAGCCATGTTTAAGCAGTGAGGGTTAAAAGCAAGACAACCCATAAGCTAACCCCCAGCACACTTCTCCACACCAACATCTGAGCAAGAAGGGATTAAAAGAGCAGCAATTCTGCCTTTTCTTTCCCTGCAGAGTTTTCATCCAGAAACAAGCAAAAGGCTGCAGGCTTTGAGACTCAGGTGGGAAGAGTTCTGTGTAAGAGTGGTTTAAGAAAAGGAGAGAGCAAGTGCTGGCTGTGCATCAGCAGGAGAGAAATCAACCCAGGAGTCATAGGATAAGCATGGCTCACCACTTCTCAGGAAGGCAGAGACTCTGTCCAAAAGAACTGGCATAGAAAATCCACATTAAACAGACCCACTTCCACCCCGCACCGGCCCAGAGCAAGGGCTGGCTTACCCTACGTGTCCCTGGCATGTTCAAGGGACACCCAAATGGGACATTGTCCCTGGTGCAGGAGGGTTGGTGGCAAGCACAGAGTGTGTCCAGGTCCCTTTCCCCTGACCTGCAATTCTGGATCCCACAGCTTGGCAAGTCTGTGTTTAAGTTTGTGCAGGAATGCTCCTGAAGGCTCTAAAAGGATGCTGAAGACTGTGTCTCCCCCCTGCCCAGGCACGTGATCCCACAAGGGCTGCCAAGCGTGGCTAAGATTGTGCCTGTTGGAAACCAGGTAGGATTTTAAGGGAGGTCCCAAAGGTTTCAGCGCTGGGAATGTCCTTCCCGTGGGAACCTGCAGCTGCTCTGCTGAACTGGAAGGGTGGCTGTGAAAACAGGCCAGCACAGGACAACAAACCCCAGCCATGGTCAGGGGAGACAACAAAACCAGGGACTAACACAAATTCTCATGTAAATGTCACGGCATGTGTTATATTTAGAATCTAGCGGAATTTTTCTTTGCCCTACCACCAGAATGAGGTGCGAATAGGCCTATCTTCATCCACTGTCTCTAACAAAAGAAGCGGGGGCGTTACCTGGTGACTGGCAATTCAGTGGGCGTGGGGGGCTAGAAGGACACACACTGTTTGGTATCTTTTTCCTTCAGTTTGCTGGAGAAGAGGGAGCGAGAGACAGCTCTCAGACAGCTCTCGGGGAAACCTTCCCCTTACGGGTTTTGGTCTCTTTCTTTCTTTTTCCTCTCGTTTTCCAGTCCCTGGATTTGCGGAGTTTCCCTGTGCCCAAGAGAGAGAGCGAAGACATCGCTAGCCGGGACCTTTGCATCGGGCTTTTCGGAGGGAGCCCATCGGCGGCCAGCCCAGGCGTGAGAGGCTTTTTGCATCGGAGGACCGGGACCCGTGAGGGAGACCCCCGAGCCGAGTCGTCATGGAGTCGTGGCAGCTCCGCTTCGAGACTCTGGAGGCTCTGCGCCTCTCCAGCAAGGGCCAGCTGAGCTACTGCCGCCGCTGGGAGGAGGAGGAGGAGGAGGCTGCCTTGGAAGGATGTGTGGCTCCCGTGGAGCTCTCCCCGTACTGCGGCTGGGTCCTGGACAGCATCAGCGGGCAGGCAGCCCCAGAAGTCACACCTTCCGGCACTTCCACGCCCANTCATGGAGTCGTGGCAGCTCCGCTTCGAGACTCTGGAGGCTCTGCGCCTCTCCAGCAAGGGCCAGCTGAGCTACTGCCGCCGCTGGGAGGAGGAGGAGGAGGAGGCTGCCTTGGAAGGATGTGTGGCTCCCGTGGAGCTCTCCCCGTACTGCGGCTGGGTCCTGGACAGCATCAGCGGGCAGGCAGCCCCAGAAGTCACACCTTCCGGCACTTCCACGCCCAAACAATCCACTCCCCTCTCAAAAAGGGCCTCTGCGGAGAAGGTCCCGTCTGGCAGGCGCCGCAGCTCTTCATCTACAGAGCTGAGTGGAACCAAGGGGAACGATCCCCTTAGTCCCCTGGAAATGGGTGAAGAAGTCCTTCCGGCAGCTGTGCCATCTAAATTTGCCAAAGTCGAAGGCTGCATCCGGATGTATGAAGAGATGCACAGGTTGAAAGCAAAGGAGAGGCTGAGGCAGAGGCAGGAGGAGCAGGAGCAGATGGTGAGGGCCGCCTACGCCCAGGCCAGCGACCAGCTGAAGCGCTTTGATGAACTGCGGGAGCTGAAGCGCCATCAGGAATTCCAGGAGTTGCAAGAAGTAATGGAGAAGAGCTCAAAGGAAGCTCAGGGGCAGCAAGAGAAGTTGAAGGAAGAACACCGGCACAGAGCAAAGATACTGAGCCTGAAGCTGCGTGAGGCGGAGCAGCAGCGGCAACGCCAGGAAGAGCTGGAGCGTTTGCGCAAGGAAGAGGGGCAGGAAAGATCGCGCCGCCTATATTCCATCCAGGAGGAACTGCTGCAGCTGAACCAGCAGATCGACCCCAACTACAGGCACAAAGACCTGCCAAGAATCGATCTGTCTGCCTACAGCAATCGTGGCAACCAGATCTGTGAGCTGGTGTCAGGGCTCATCCGCACCACAGGCGAGAGAGGTTTCCCCACCCAGGCAGACGTGGCCAGCACGGAGCGAGCCCTGCAGGAGATGCGAGGGTTGATAGCCAGCGTGCAGCAGGAAATCACTGCAGCCGTGGAGGAAAAAAGGAGGAAAGAGGAAGAGGAAGAGAAACAGAAGCAGAAGGAATTAGAGCAAAAGGAGCAGATGATGACTCACGCTCCTGCCCCTGCACAGCAGTCGGGGGCAAAGCAGCAGAAGGAAGGACTTCAAGTTAAAACAGAGGACAGTATCATGCAGTGGTACCAGCAGCTTCAAGATGCTGCTGAGCAGTGCGTTGCTTCTTTCAGTGAAATTGGAAACTGCAAAGGCAACACTGAGGTGAAGAAGATAAAGACAAGCCTGCAGAAAGCAGCTACAATCCCTGTGAGCCAGATCTCCAGCATATCAGGCTCTAAGCTGAGAGAGGTGTTTGACAAGATCAATAACCTCCTGTCTGGGAAGCCTGTTCAGACTGAAGGGCAAACGGTGTCAGTGACTCAGCATCCACAGGGGCTGGAGTTTGTTTGTTACAAACTTGCAGAGAAATTTGTGAAACACGGAGAGGGAGAGGTATCTTTTCACCACGATTCAGCTTTCCCAATTGCTGTGGTGCTCTCAGGAATCTGGGAATTACACCCTCGAGTTGGAGACATCTTTTTAGCTCACCTGCACAGAAAGTGCCCATATGCTGTGCCATTTTACCCTGCTCGGAAGGAGGGGACTTCCATGGAAGAGTATCAGAGGATGCTTGGATATGAAGTTCACGATTCCAAGGTGGAAGAACAAGATCATTTTCTCAAAAGGATGTCAGGAATGATTCGTCTCTATGCTGCCATCATTCAGCTCCGGTGGCCTTGTGGAAACCACCATGGGGCACATCCTCATGGCCTGAGCTATGGATGGCGCTGGCTTGCACAGATGTTGAATCTGGAGCCTCTGGCAGATGTGACACCTATGCTGCTTTTGGATTTTCTGGAGGTGTGTGGCAGTGCTCTGGTGAAGCAGTATGGCATTCAGTTCTGGAAAACCATGTTCTTCATCCAGAAGTCCTACATCCCAAGAATTGAAGCTGTGACCAGCTCGGGCCAGATGGGCTGTTTATCACGTTTGAAGAGTTTTGTGCAGAAATGTCTACAGGAGAAGGAAATCCCATTACCAAAGGGTGTTCTGACACCTTCCTTTTGGAGAATGTAAATGGGTCAGCGTTTCTTGGATGGGGGGGCCTCTGGGCACAGTGTAGAAGAATGACAAGAAAATATTTTACCAGCCTTTTAATGTTTAATTCATGAAGATTTATGTTGTTGAAGATGTGTTTGTTATAGACTTGAGTGTTATTCTATGCATTAGATTTTTATATGTTCTTGTATAATAAATTACTGAAAATGGAAGACTTTTCCCTCATACATTTCAACATGTGGGAGATGCTTTAAATACAGTGTCCTGATGGCTCCTGGACTGAAAAATTGCACAGTGCTGTTCTGTTCCTGGAATTAAAATACCTCACAGCTTTATGAACTCTGGGAACATACTGTTTCAAGTTAAAAGTGTTATTTTTACCAGATTTGGTTCAGGGGGTTTACTCGTTTAGTCCTGGTTGTTTTGTTTTTCTTGAATACATATATAGATATATATATTATAGCTAAGAACTGTTATCCTTCCATTTATCATACCTTAATTAAAATTTGCTTTGAAATTAAAGGAGGCTTGTCTCCCTCTTTAGGTTCTAGTCCAACAAATCTAAGTTCCTCTAAACTTAGACAGCATGCAAGGTCAGTTACACGTGGTTATGTGCACACCCTCACCCCCTCCCTCTCCCCAGCAGGCAGTGCTGGGACACATCAGCTCCTCCAGAGAGATGGGTCAGGCTCAATGCCAGCTTCAGCCAGGCCATGCACTGGCTGTGACGTTCCTACAGCAGTGATTCCCTAGGGCTGCTTTCTGCAGATCCAGGGACTCCCCCCCCCAGCACTGAGGACAGTGCAGACAGTCAGTGATGCTCAGCCTGAGCTGCTGACATGCAGCACTGAGTCTGGTTGCAAACTGGGGGCCAAAAATGCTGAGAGTTTTGGTGACAAAAACATGTGGTATCATTAACTTGTCCCTCCACCCAACCCCTGAACTTCCAGCTGCATACTGTCCTGTACCCAATCCCTCTTCCTTCTTGCTCCCCCTATGTTATTAGATGAGTTAATAGTTATTCATGTTAAAAAATTAAAAAAAAAAAAAGAGAAAGAAAACAGATGGCAGAGACACATTACTGCAAAAGCAGGTGAATGCAGGAACATCCTTGGCTCGACAGGCTTTATGTGAAGCTTGCACTGCAAGTTAAAAAAAAAGAACAAAAAACAAAAAAGTTAGCACTAATTGAACTCAAATGAAAAAAAAATAAAAAGTAAAAGCCAGGAGAGCCAACACCAGCAACTCGCTCCGGTGGGCAGGCATGCAGATGGATTATGGAATTACAGAGAAATTCAACCTCAGGGCCAGGCTCTACTCCACCCTGTGACAAGCAAACACAAAACCAAAAACCAAGGGGGCAGAACCACTGACCAACCAACCATGTGAGCTGGGCCAGACCAGCCACAGTGGACTGAAAACTTACATAGAAAGGAAACTGAATAAAAAAAAAAAGAAAAAGAAAGAAAGGAAAAAAAAAGGTTTACATTTGGTTTTCAGAAGCAGGTTGAGATGAACTGAAAGAGGCCCCAGACAGATGGTCCCAGCTCCTGGGGGCTGAGGATGAGCAGTAGCCCAGCAGCACATGCTGAGGCATGTGGCCATCTCCCAAACAGCAGGCAAGCACCAGAAGGCTGTTGGCTGCTCTGATTTGGTCCCTTGCCAGGCACTGCCTCCAGTCTGCACGGGTCAGAAGCACAGCCCCATCCCAAAATTACAGCATGGCCTGAGGGAGTATGGTCGGCCCCACGTGCAGGTGAACACTCAGTACACCTCCCCAGCACCCCTGAAGTGTCTGAGGTACACAAAGCCCCAACAATTTTAGATAAAAACTGAGTACAAGCTAAGGAATTCCTGGAGGAACAGTCTGGAAGTCAGGAAGGCCAAGCTCTCCCCCATGGAGTCAGGCCAGCAGCAGATTTCACCCTGAGCCTTCCCTCCAGTATGCAGAGCACAGTGGAAAGTCTCTGTTGTCCAAGTTGGAGAAATCTGATCCCACTTTGAGAAAAGAAAGCATTCCCATGATTTACTTTATGGGGAGGCTGCAAGGGTCAGGCATGGCAAGGGTTTCCTCTGGCAACTGCACAAGCAGCAGCACAGGCCATGTCAGCAGAGAGAGAGGATGGAAGCCTCTAACTACACACACTGCAGCTGCTCATTAAGAGTGCAAGGAGAACCTCAAAGCCTTCAGAAACCCAAGGTGTGCTCCAGAGCAGAAGCATCAGCATGTCCCTTTAGAGCCTCCGTTAGTAACTCCGACACTAAAGAACAACTGAGGCAGGTACAGCACCTGGTGTGGAGCACAAAGGACACACTAAAACACGGGTATGTTCCTCAGGGCTGGATTTCTGTGAATGCAGCAGCAAAGCAGAACCTGTGTTGGTCACTGGAAACATCCCTCTCTCCCCCACAACACCACGCATGTGCCAGCCAACCCCAGAGAAGCCAGAGGAGCTCCACAAAGAGACAAAACTCCCCAGACTGTTCTACACTGCACTGGGCTCAGATCAAAGATGAACAATCTGACTGGAGAGTTCTCAAAAATATTAAGCTACTAACTCAGTTTAAGAGGTAAGAAAAAGGGGTCTTCAAAACTTTCTATTCTTCTTACAAAACACATCACCCTGACTGAATGCTTAGGTGAGGGAAGACATAGGTTTCAGCCCTGGCTGCAGAAGGGTGTTTCAGATGCCTGGAGCACAGCAGGACTCCCAGCCAAGCAGAGCATGCAGCACTCCCCACACTGCAGCAGGAGCCCACAGCCAGGTTCTCAGCCAGCACTGAGCAGCACAGCTCCACAGGAGCCACAGCACCTGGCCTCAGCTGAGCAACCAGCCCCAGGGACAGCAGCAACAAAGAACTGACTGGCACTGAACCAGCAGCAGGGACAGGGCACATGCAGCAGGTGGGAACTGCCAAGCTATAAAAACCTACCAGCACAGCTGCCGTACAACTGACCCTCCTGGGCTCACACTGCCAGACAGCTGGGACCAGGCTTAAGCTCCCAGGGCAGCAAGGCAGATGAGTGTCTGTGCCACATCCCTACTGGCATTTGCTTCTTCCAGCATTAACTGGGTGGGTTCCTGTAAGGAACAGCCCCCCTTCTCTCTCAGCCAGTCAAAAGCAGCGTGGAACTGTCATTTTTGTGTGTGGGTCAGCCAAGGGCTTTGCAGGGAGATTTGCTGCATCCCCACCCTGACAGCTTTCCCAGTGGCAGGCATCAACTAGCACCGTGAGCACACATGCCCCAGGAAGGACTTGCAAGAGCTCCCTCTTACTAGGGATGGACAAAGCCAAGGGAGGGGACAGGATTACACTTGTAGGATATGAATACAAAATAGTAAAAAACAGTGCCATGATATTTTCTAAAAGGTAAGGGTTTCTTAGCTTATTACGTCAACACCACAAATGCCATTTCACTGCAATAACGGTACCATAGTAGTTTGTTTTTTTAAAAAAATAACCAAAACTTCTTGTCTTTAAAGCAAGCTCCCAAGTATTCACTTTTGGCACTAGCACTTCCCATGTAAAAATAACATGGTGGGTTTGGTTTCTAAGCTACTTCTACTTACAACTACAGCCTTAAGGAATGGAAACTGGAGACCATCGGTGAAAGAAAGGACAGGTAGTGACTCCCTTAATAAGTTTGGCTCAGGCAGATAAATCTGAGTCCAGAACATCCCACAGCTGTTCCAGAAGATGCTGGACAGATCACAAGTCAAAGCTCCACCATCCGATTGCTCTCCCATACCAGTCAGACTTGAACTTAAAATTTGAAGGTACTCTTCTAGAGAAAAATTAAGATCATGTCCCTGGCCCACCCTTTAGAAAAAAATATTTTATTTGATCAGGCTGATGAAAGCCTTGTTTCCAGTCTGGTAATGGGGAAAAGCAAATACAGACATGCAGCAAGAAAGAAAAAAAACCAACCTCCCCCAACTGTAACAAACCCTACAAAGGATGTGGGTGACATCCGCTTACTTTTTCTTGTCCTTGTCTTTCTTGGTTTGTTGAGAACCTGCCTGCTGAGCCTGTGACTGTAATAGCTGAGCTGCTGCCTTCTTCTTCTGGAAGTTGTTCAGCTCTTCCTCAAGCTCCTTCTTTTTGTCTTCCACTTTTTTCTTCTCTTCTTGGTGAGTCCTCTTTAGATGGTCAAACTTTTCGTGAAGCTGCCGGGACAGAGACCATGAGAATTGAATGGGAAGAGACAGCAGGTCCTAAGCCCGTCCCAAGCTTGCCTGACCTGTCCTCCAGTTAACACACACGGGAGGGGGAACCTCCATTGCTGAATACACCAGGTCTGTGGACACTTGCACACCCACACATTCCACATCCCACTGCTTTACACCTGCTGGACTCCACTTTGCTCGCGTGCAAAGCATCAAAACAGCCACTGAGGGCCGTGCTTTTCTCAGTACCACACGCTCTCCTGTGAGGCACGAGGAGCAGCTCCCTCCCCTAGCAGGACACGTTTTGGTCAAGCCCCAGCCCATACCCTCACAGAGTCCTCTGAGTTCCACCATACTCACATCTTTCTCCGCCTCCTTCAGCTCTGCTTCCTTCTCCTTCACTCGCATGACAAACATCTGCCTCATCTCGTCCTCCTTCTTCTGCAGCTCGCCCAGGAATTCGTTCCTCTTCGCTTCGTAAGTCTCTTGGAGGCTGGCAAAAACACACAAAGCCCGGTCGGTCAGCGTTGCGTTCCCCTCGCAGCTCTGAGCTCCCGGCTGGGTTTGTCTTGTCACGACATGCCATCAGAGGCACGACACGACCCCCCGAGCCCCGGCGCACCTCACTAGGTGGCAGCCGAGGCAGACGAATGGCAAAGGACAGCCCGAGCTGCCCGGCCAGCACATCACGGAGCAGGAGGGATGCCCACAGGGCTTGGCACCCGTGCGAGTCACACCCCCGCCCTCCTCCGAGCCTCCTCATGCCAAGGGCAGGGTTTGTGGAGCAGGCACAGTGTGAAAGGCGGCTTCCTGCAGTTCTTTAGGCGCGACACTGACACACAGCAAAACTCATTTTCACGGCTCCTCGCTAATGGATTCAGATCAGGGGCTTGATTATATAAAACCACTCTGGGACACCTCTCTTCCTCCTTTGGCCTTTCCGAACAAGCATCAGCCCCACTCCTCCAAATAACCACATCACCGGATTCCTCCTCCTTCCTTCATTTCGTTCCCCCTCTCCTCCTTGGCATTCCTGTATTTCCCCAGCACTGAGCTATGCAGTGCAGATTTGGGATGCAAAATATGTTGTCCACGCACCTCTGGGATTTTCAGAGCCTGTTAGGAACTCTGCACATCAAATGCCTCTTTATTTCATTCCTTAAATGGACTTGGATAGCCCAGCCACAATGACAGTGTGGGAATGATAACAATTTCCCCGAAGAGGCTTTTCTGAAAATGCATTTTTCTAAATGGAAACACCACTGATATCACACAGACCCATTGCATCCATGTGCCAGCGGAACATCCTAACCCCAATGAAATCACATTTTTGCCTTTCCTGGCAGCGTTGGGTTTTTTGGTGGCTTTTTGTTGCTTGATTTTGTTTGTCTGGTGTGGGGGTGACCTTGAACTGGGGAACAAAACTTGATAGATTATCACAAGTCTTGTGTTCAATTCTAATTAAAGGGCACTTCAGTTGCCTCCTCAAGTCCTCTCCAGACAGGATGCCCAGAGCAATTCTGGCAAAGCACTGGCTGCCCTGGAGGAGTCACACCATTCCAGATGACCACAGCAGCTTCCCACACACAGAAGCAAAAATACTGACTCTAAAAATGACAAAAATCGTTTTGTGGGAGAGCAGGGCAAAAGCCATCTTTGGTTCTTACCTAAATCCAGAAACAGAGCTCTCACAGAAGGAGATCAGACTCGAATCAAAACCTCCCTAAAACTCAGTCTTGCATTTAAAACTCTGATTGTGGACACGAAACTGAATTCCCAAACCCTTCTGAAGGATCTGACCAGAGCCTAGGAAAACCCCAAGGGCAGATGAGCCCTTGCTGCTCAGTGAGCACAAACTGCATCTGCAATTAGTGACACACTGTACTAGGGAGCAGCAGAGCTTCACAGACCAAACCAGAAAGCTCTGCACACTGCTCATCCTATCCTGTATTGAAAACTGTTCCTTGTAAAACTCACTCCCAAAAACACAGTGCCAGGGGATGGGCAAGCAGGAAAAGGCTGGCAGGAGCCAGAGGGGCAGGGGCTTCCTGTTGAACAGTCCCAAGTTCAAAGCTTAATTCTCTACTGCAGTGAGTCTGAGTTCCAGGGGAGCCAAGTTCTCAGAGAAACTGGCCTGGCAACTCCCAGGCTGCATGTGAAAAAAACCATTACAGCCCTAAGGAATAACAGTCCAAACCAACTGGGATCCCTGCAGCTTCTCACAGACAAAGATGACAAGGGAATTAGCTTCTTAAGTACACAAACATGTGAGTCTAGATTACAAGAGTAACTCGATTCCCCAGCACAGCCCCACACACTGAAGGGTGTCCTGCCAAATAATACTCTCTGGAAAAAGAAGTGTTTTGAAAAGGTTACCCGGGCCAGCAGAGAAACCAGCCCACAGCAGAAGGATCTCAGTGCAGAGGACCCCATTTCGCAGAGCAGATGCCTGTGGGGATCCTGGTGCTCCCTCTACCTCCTGCAGCTTGGCCAAGCAGAGAGGGGTCTGCCAGCCAGCTGGGGCTCTCAACCATCACCAAAACTCCCTTTTTTACACCTCACAGAAGCACTTACACAGCACCAAAGGTTTGATGGGGTCTCCTGCCCTGCTCCCTCTGAGATTTTTCCAAAGGCTCCCTTGCTCCTGGCTGAGGAGCAGCAGCTCCTGTGGCTCCCTGGGCCCCAGTGCAGGGAAAGGCATCCTTTTGATCCCTGAGCTCAGAGAGAACATCTTGCTCCTTTCAGATATACATCACAGCCTTGGCCAAACAGTTTGGGATCATGGGGTTTGTTTGTTTATTGGAGGGAAAAGGCACCCAGAGGAAACTGCTCTAAACTAGCACGTACCAGATGGAGAAATTCTGTACATTTTCATTTCCTTTCTACTTATAGCTTGGTCAAAAAGAGGCCTCGCGTACAGGAAGCAATGGAAATTCCTCAGATTCCTCAAAAGGAAGGGGTGAGCCCATCTTAAGCCCTCGCTCTCCAGAAAGGAAATCCAATAAAGCTTCACACTTGGGCTCAGTAACAGAACTGGGCTTGACTGATTCCAGCAGAGTTTCTGAGCTGCAAAAGAAATGCAGCTGCAGCAACTCAGCCTGTCAAATAACCCCAAACCAGTGCCAATCCCTGACACTCATGTGTGTTATGGGGGTAAAAAGCCTCACTGATGCACCTGAATTCTCCCTGGTGTAGAGAGGAGCATGGGATGCTGGTAAGGCAGAGGGTGCAATTATTGGGGAAAAGCAGGGGAGGAATGGGAAACAGGAAATGAACGGAGAAAACAAACACTCCCTCCAGAATTCCCACACAGCTGTTGTCCCTGGCTGATGACTTGGGCTTCAGACCAATAAAGCTGTCTGTCAGAATAAACCAAGTGTGCAGTAAGCAGCCAAACCCCAAGCATGAGACCACGGCGCCCTCTTCACAGCTCACCTTGGAGCAGCTGCGAGAAGCTCCAGGAGGGCCAGAAGAACAACAACACCAGGATCTCTCTTTTGGTAACCCATGCACGGGTCACTTCCCTGCCCTTTCCCTGACAGGGCTGCCCTTGTGCTGCCCAGGAAGCTGCCCTGGCCCACCTGAAAGGCTTGCTGTCTGGATCCGTGTCCTTGAAGCCCATCTCCTCCAGCTTGCAGCGCCGGTACAGCTCGTAGTGCCGCGTGTGCGTCTGCTCCCGCAGGTCCTCCATGTTCACCCGGATCAGCATCTCCCGCAGCTTCACAAAGTCACAGTGGTTTTCGTTTTCCACTGCAGGGACAACAGGCCATCCACAGGGAGGGTGTTGGACACAAGAGATGTGTGTCCCCCAACTCCCCGCCTTCCCCTGGATCTGGACCCCAGAGTTCTTCAGGCACACCAGCAGAACTCCAGGTTGGCCTGCACCACAACACCTTGTTGAACTGGGGGTGAAACCACCCCAAGGCAACACGGGCATGAGGTCAAGGCCTTCCCCTGGGTTTGAACGATCTCTCTGCTGCCCGTCTGTCACAGAGCTCCCATCTCTCCATGCATTTGTGCACCAGCATGGAGATGATACACTTACATGCAGGATTTCACTTCCCACTCACACACACTCTAAATCCTAGCACTGACAGGGGCCCAGGCAGGCAAAGGCTAAACTAAATCTCCTAAGCTGTCTGGTCCTTGTTTCCCAGGAACAGTGAGAACCCAGCAGGATGTGTTGAGTCCATGATTTCCCAAACATATCAACTTCTTTCCTAACTGTTTTTCCCAGTACTATCCTCAGAAGGACATACAGCTGAAGGGTCAACTTATATCATGAAGAAGTTAGAGAGCTCTGCAAAATTGCCCTGTGAATGTTGCCCTGCAGCTCCCTGGGCCAGTATCCGATGGGATACACAGCTAAAGCCACAAGGAGACTGTCACCATCTCATCCTGTACTTCTCAGTGCTGGTTGGGAAGTGAGGATCAGCCCTGTATCTTGGGCAGTTTCAGTGCAGCCTGGGTTGCAAACCAGGCCAGCCCTGGCCAGACTGCCCTCCTGCAGAAAGGAGCTTTCTCTCCACATCCAGATCTGGGCTGTGCTTTCTCCAGACAGGTTTTGATACAGACCATCCAGAGAGCAATGTGTCTGTGATCAGAATGGGACAGGATGACAAGGGGTTTCTTGTGCCTTTGTAACATACCCTGCACGACACCCCAGGGGTACTGCCTGGCTTTTGCCATCTTGTTGCCAATCTTCACTTCTTCAGTGCTGCCAACAACAGCAAAAGGAAGGTGGACCTACAAAAGGAAAGGGACAGTGAGGCTGGGAATTTCCTTTGCTGCCTTGCCAGGGATTGTTTCTCAAGAAAGCTATTTACTGTGGCAGCTCTGCTAAACAAAAGTTGCTTAAATGCCTTTGCAATTTGTCTGGTGTTTTAGGAAGAGCAACAGGACAATCTGGATGAGAAACCTGATAAGACTTAAAGCCCAAAATTCGGATGTCCTAAAAATACTAGAGACGTACATGTTTTCCATATAATTACAAAGCACGAGTATCTTAAGCCCAGAACAAGCCTTACAAACTGGAAGTGAATTTGAACAATGAGGAGGCAGAACTGTGAAACAATAAAAAAAGAAAAGAAAGTATATCCTCCCCAGGAAAAAGTCAGGGGGGTCCTCCTGCTACAAAGAACTGCTAATGCTTCCTCTTAAAAAGGGCAAAGTTGTGAGCAAAGGGAAGAGCAGAGTCAACCCAGCCCTGGGCCGACATGGCTGAGTCATGGAGCTCTGCTCCCCAGTCGCCCTGTGGGTGTGGTGGCGACAATCTGGGATCTACTCCCAGAAGTGTGGCTGCTGCCAGGGGGGAGCCGGCCAGCCCAGCCCTGTGGAGCTCTCCCTGCCTTAACAGCATCCAAAAGGGCTGGGCACAAGCCCTGGGAGCTGTGTTAGCCAAGCCGTGGTCACAGGCTGGGTGGGTGGGGGAGATGTCAGGGCAGAGGAGATGGGATTAACTGGCAAAGGAGTTTCCCAGCAGGAAGGCAAAAGACTACACACAGTGCAGGCTGGCACAGACACAGCCCCTCTCTGTGCCCATTTCTCCCTGCTCAGAACACAACACAGACAGGGAAGACAGGCAACAGGCAGATTTGGAGACAGTCTAATGTCCAGCTGGATGGAGTGAGTGCTCATCTACAAGCAGTGGTGCAAGGCAACTCAGAAAAGCCTTCAAGTAGCAAAGAAATGGCTTAATCTGAGTGCACTTGCTTTAGGGCTGGCACAACCTCTTGAGTATTACGTGCTCCTCTAAAACTACCCAAGGACCCAGTCAACACTGCCTGTCACTGCCAGCAACCCCATGCTCAGGCTCTTCCCCTTGCAGCCCAAGTGAGGACCACGGGAAACAGTGGTATCCCCCTGTAAGCCCCACTCAAATGTTGGGTCTGCCCTTGCCCCCGTGCTAGAGGAAGGGGGAGGAGGTGAAAGCCAAGCCACGGATGGCCACCAGCCCCGTGGAGAGCTGGAACATCACTGACGGTGCCCAGCTCTGTCCGGAAACCAAAACAAAGGCAGCAGTGAATCACCCCCCACTGACCAGCAAGTGGTCGTTTGGGACAGGAAGCCCAAACCTCAGCTCTGTGCCCTGTGTCAGGGCCCTGCCTCCCATCCTTTTCCTTTCCCGAGATGGGAATACTGCAGCTGGGGAAGGATATGAATGCTCAGAGGAGAACCCTCTGTCAGACAACAGAGCATATCAGGCCAGGTACCTCCAGCCCCAAAACCCTTCTGGCCAGCCTGATGCCTGTGCTTAGACTGCAGTTTTATAGCCAAATAAAATAAGGTACACCCATCAAGGCCACACAAACCAAGGCAAGGAACCCCCCCAAGGCAACATACGCTCATGGTGGCGTTGATCTCGGCCACCGTCTCTTCATCCGTCGGGAACTGGTAGATCTGGACACCGTTGCTGACCAGCTCGCTCATGATTTTACTCTTGAACTTGTGCAACTCGTTTTTGGCAATGGTGTCTGCCTTGGCAATGATGGGGATGATGTTCACCTGCAGGACAGAGACCTCCACGTACAGGACTGCACAGGTTGTGTCACCGGGAGAGGACAGAGCAGGACGTGCAGGGACATCCCTACAAGTGCCACAAGCCAGCACCCTCCAGCAGCTGACCTTCCCTGGGGCTGCTGCTGCCAGCATCACCTCAGACAGGATTTCCAGGCAGCAGTGATGATGGCCTTAAAAAGAAGTCCAATGCAATTTGGCAACATGCTATTTCCTGTCCTGTCCTATTCCCCTCCTCACCCAAACCGGTTGGGCAGGAAATGCTGTCACAGATGATTACAAACTGTTCCAAAAGAGCCAAAAAGGAAACGACCATCTAGGCACATCTCACACCGCAGCAGCAGCGGGCTGGATTCCTGCAGGAGCCACCCTGGGACAATAGCCTGTCACAGGGGTTTGCTCGGGGGGTGCCATCAGGACACTTGGGTGGGCAGCAGTGCTGCTGTCACCCCACAGGAGGTGGAAGCAGATGGCCCCTGTCCAGGCCCGTGGCACCCAGCACAAGGGCTGGCAGTAACACAGCCACGCTCCCCCCACCTGTGTGCCCTCACGTGCCCCCAGACAGGGCTGCAGTGCAGGGTCAGGGTTCACGCCTCCCTGCACAGTTCTGACATGGAAGATCAGTTACTGACTCTCTTCCACAGACAGGCTGTTGGCAAGGATAAGGGTCCTGCCTTCTTTCCTTTTTTCCTCCCTCCAGAGGGACAGTGTGTGCTTTTGATCATGCAGGGTTGGCTTTTCCCTGCAACAGCAGACAGAAATCATACTGAGGATAACAGCGAACTCGACCTATATGAAGGGATTTAACTACAGTACTTGAAAATCCTCTTCTATTACATCACTTAATTCTGTTTGGAGGATGGCCTGGCCTTATGAAATCCCCCTGGGTCAAAAGATAAAACAAGAATGCCAATTAGCTCCCTTGGGGTCCATCTCCAGAACCCTATTTTCAGTTGAATAGGACAAGGAACCTTCTCCATCACCCCATAATACCCAACCTATTATTTCCTAGAGGAGCTTAAGACCCACTGCCACCAATGCTCTCCTGCAGAATCAGGATCCAGACAGCCAAAGGTGCACAGTGGACTGATTTAAATTGCTTAACCACGATGTAAAGAAGCACAGAGAAAGCTTAGTTTAACTACCCAGGGTTTACATTTGTACTTTGGTTATTTTTCCTAGAAGAAAAGAGGTGAAACCTTTAAACCAAGCCTATGAAGGTAACTGGAAAAGCAGATGCCAAGTAATACATTTATTCACAACCTTGTTTAGATCTTATTAGTCAGATCCCAGCTAGAACACCACTACATGTGCCAGAGAAGATCAGATCACTGTGTCTAGCAGGATGTGGTCAGAGCAAACAGGCACAGCATTTCCATTTGATTTTCACTGATTAATAAGATGACCTGAATTATCTTTACTGACTTCATAGCTTAGTTGGGGAGCACGGGGCCAAGCTCCCTACCCGAGGCAGGGCTGGAGGAAGGGAGGAGTCCAGACTCTTAAGATCTCTGCAGCGTGTGCAGCAGAATAAGGACCCACCACAGCACCTTGCACGAGGCGCACTTTCCACGCAGCACCCCTGCAATTCTCCACTAGTAAAAACACACATTATTTCCTGGTGGTGAGATAGTAAAAGCACAAGTAGGGCCATGTAAGGGTCTTAAAAGAGGCAGCAAGTACCTTACTGTCGAGCTTCTTCATGGTGACCAGGTCTAGGGACTTGAGGGAGTGTCCAGTGGGTGCAATGAAGTAGAGGCAGGCGTGGATCCGGGTGTCGTGGTAGTTGAACAGGGACCGTTTGATCTTCAGCTCCTCTTGCAGGTAGGCTTCAAACTGGGCATCGATGTATTCTACTATGGGCTTGTAGCTGCAGAGGGAAAACAGGGAGCTGGCTGCTGGGACAGCACTGATGGGCTCTCAGGCAGCTTCAGGGGTGCTCTGGACACTGCAGGACAAGCTCTGCTCTTACAACTCTCCCCACCAACCTCCAGTCTGCCCTTAACAAGTGTGTGTTTCCACACAGTGTCCAGGGAGTGTATAATGGACATAAGAGAAATATCAAGTGGTAGAGACCCTGGACTTGCTGCTGCTCTGCCAATCTCACTGAAAATTATCTAATATAACAAAATTTAAACACAGAACCATTACCTACCCCCTAGCTTGTCCAAAATCAAGGGAGATTCACAAGGGGATAAAAGGGACTTTTGAGGCATTGAAGCCTGCAAACAGTGCTCAGAAGACAACTGCACTATTAGTGGACTTCAAGGGGTTCATTTTGTTGGAATTAAAAAACCCCTTGCGCATTGTAACATACCCTCTGGGAAGGACCAGCCTGGCACAAAAACGCCATAGAGCTTTGCATCCCATGTCACAGGTGATTCCCACTGTCTCCCAAAAAAGGGAGCTGTGCTTCTGGCAAAAGATAATTTTCCCATTTGTTCCTCCTCCACCACGGATACCACGAGATGGGTTTGTATCGTGACTGCTGCTTTGGTTTCTTGGCTTCTGAAAATTTTGCCTCTGACCACAAAAGCCCAAAAACCTCAGCCAGAGGCACGTCGCAAAGAAAGCAGTAAGGCCTTACACCGGGAGAAATATTAGAGAGAGCACTGCACAAAAAAAACAGAGCAAAAGGACCGGGAAGACCAACTGAAAGCACAGAGCAGCATCATGTCCTGGATGAGGAAACACCCCCAGGAACAGTGAGGCACCAGCTGCCTCCAGGCACCCTCCTCCTCCCACCAGAGCCCAGGTCACCTGTCATCCTTGTTGATCTGATCACCAAACCCCACGGTGTCCACGATGGTCAGCTTCAGGCGCACGTTGCTCTCCTGCAGCTCGTAACTCCGGGCTTTCAACCTCACGCCGGGCTCGTTGTGTGTGGCTGGCTCGCTCTCAAACTTGGTGTTGAACAGAGTGTCCATCAGCGTCGACTTGCCGATGCCAGTCTCACCTGAGCAGACAAAGGCACCTCAGCATGGTCTGGCTGCTTTGGCTCATCCCCTCAGGCACGTTCACCGGGTTAAGGAGTTTTTCCACCTGGGTCGCAGTGGAAATGGGCTACAAGAGCACATGGCTAAGGAAGATAATCCCTGCAGGAACAGATGCCTCTGGAAACATATTTTCTAAGTCCCCATCTTTTGCAATCCCCCAGGACTGAACCAGGAACTTTCCTCTCAGAAGGAAGTTGTAAATTCTCTTAACCCAGTGTTTGATTCCCAAGGAGACAGCTGATTTGATTTTGTTTTGCCTTAAGGCAGTTTTGTTTCTGTTTCAGGAACATCACACAAAAGCCACAGCGCAACTTAGGCAATAAAAATATGAGGCAGAGAAATACACAAGGAATTAAAAAAAAAAATTTAAATAGCACACTGCTTAAATACCAGCTTTTTAAACTATTACAGGTTCACTAATCCCCAGTGCAATTAGTAACACAGATGAAAGCATTAGATCAAATCCCATTTCTAAGTCAAATGTGTTTGTTTAGCAATTATCCTCTCACACAGCCACTGCTACCCATGCTGTGAGCAAGGGTGGGCTGAGGCAACTCACACGGAAAGCCAAGTCCTAAACTGATGGCACAGTATGTTCATCTCTGGAGCTGCAGGTTTGAGGGAGCTCTTCGTGCGAACTGCTGCAAGATGGGCTTTGCAGCCTTTCACATCCCAGTTGAAAGTCTCACTTTACAATGCCAAAGTTCATCATGTCTCTTCTCAAATCACCATTATAAAACATAATTTGTTTCCTAAGTCAGACTTCAGTTCCTTGGACAACTACAGCAGTTTGAGGGAAATTTTAATATGGGGTGAAAATTGGAGGAGCGACACATTTTGCAGCAGAAAAAAGAAGAGGTGGATCAGATTGCTAATGGAGACATATTAAACCATGCTCAGAAAGGAATATTTACTGCACGAGAGAAAGGCAATTAATCTATGCCATTTTGATCAAAGAGCTGCCTGCTAATCGAGCTGCTCCCTGCTGAATTGGAGCGGCTTCATGCTGCTCCCAGAGTCACGTGAGGGCTGGGAGCTCGAGTGTGCACAAGTGCAACTCCTCTCTTACCTCCTTCCCCAACAGGCAAAGATGCAGAGAGGAGTCGAGTCTGTGTGCCAGATTGCTCTTCCAACAGCTCACAGAAATTGTCAAGTCGCTGGACAAAAATCATAGAGGGCTGAGGGGTTTTTCCAGCTCATTAATGTAACTAATTAGGAGGGACAATACTCCCTTCTTGCAGGCTTAAAGGAACAATGAATGGAGAGCTGGTGTTTGCTGCCTGCTCTGCCAAGCTAAGAGTCAATTTACAGAACCACATTCTGGGTCAGCTGACAAGTCCAAGCTGGTTTGGCTCCCAGGGGCTGGGCAATGGATTTCCAACTGCAGAGTGTCCACAGAGCACCAAGACAGCAGCTATCCCCCTATAGCAAAGAAATGATGTTGCCTCCCTGTATTTCACCCTCTGAACAATTTGGGGAAGGTAACTCAGGCTATAAAAGCAATTTGCAGCATTCAGGTTAAATACAGCAGAAGAGAGGTGGACAGGCTTTGTTCTCTAGTACATTACTTGAAGACTAAAAATGGCATCGATTCCAGTTGGAGAAACTAAGAATGTGATGATACAGGCAAACCCTGGAGGGGAAGGAATGTGATTTGGTGAGAAACAGCCTCTGCACCCAACCCAGAGAAAGGCTGATTTAAGTTCACTTTCCTTTAAAAATACATTTAGCTCCCAAGTTAGCTCAGTTTCCTTATGGGCAGCCTTTGGGGAAAACAGAACCACATGATGATCAAAGGCATAGATTTCCACCACTAACAACTTCCACAGTTTGACTCAGGGGACCAGGCTGAGAAAGGGAAAAGAGTGATGCTAGATTTTACCCTGGAGCAGCTCTGGGAAGAAAACTGTCCCTTCCCCGTCACTATGGGCCCAGTGGCTCAGCTCTTCCCCTCGCAGAGGGAGGTGCTTTGAGTTTGTGGAGGGGTGCACCCCTGACTGCCCAGGGGTGCACAGGGTGACTTACCCACACAGAGGATGTTGAAGCAGAAGCCCTGGGACGTTGACTTGTTGACCAGCTGATCAGGGAGGCTGTCGAAGCCCACATGGCCAGAGAGGGACAAGTTCCTGAGGTCATCGTTCTGTAAGACCACGAAAAGAAGCATTTAACACGGTTGCAACACCCCTGTCAGAACTGTGTTAACAGCACAGAGGTTTTCGGGACACAGGATCTTGGTCTTAGGTTTTCTGCCCAAAGGAACTCTACTTTTACTTCCGTCCAGCTCTATGCCATGGGGGTACTCAGGAGGTAAAGTGTCCCCAGCCCTGAGGCACGCAAACACCACCAGACTGTTTCTCCGTGCCTGTCACTAATAAACCAAGCTCTGTACCAATCTACAACACCCAAAGGCTGTTTCTGAGGCCTCAGCATCCCTTTGGTGTAGCCACAGCAGGACATAGATCTAGAGCCACCCAAACCTCCCTCCAGCTCTTCCAGGCTTGGAGCAGAAGGGACCCAAGCGAGCATGCTGCTCTGCCGTGCCGTGGTTTACTAATCCCCTCATCTGACACGAGGTGACAGCACAGGGCACCATTCCCAGAGTCTCCTCTGTGACCTACAAAGCCCCCAGAGTTGCCTCTCCATGTCTTCAGCAGGAAAAGAAGCCAGGCCAGGGAGCCCTGAGATGCCAATCACCCCCTCGTGGTGCACCCTGCTCCTTGGGGGCTGACAGCATCCGACACCCCAAGGCTGTGGAGGGCAATGAGGCAGCACAGATCGTGCACCAGGGAGGATTGAAACATCTCCAAGGTTATACTTAGGTCTTCTCCGCAACAGCTGTACAGTAATGCACAGAGGAGCTTTGAAAAAGAAAGCCCAGTTATCTCCTCCCTGGCAAATGGTGGTTGTGCCAACGCCCTGAGAAGAGCTAAAACAAAAATCCCCACCATCTGGGCAGACCTCGAGTAGCTCTGCTCTCATTTCATGAGTCTCCTGAAATCTATTGTCCTTAACTTAGAAAACACTAATCTTCCTCCAAACCCAAACACTTCCAGCAGAGTCACTCCACTGAGGCCATGCTAAATTACAGTTGTGGGCAGTCTCAGCCTGGTTTAAAGCTGCTGGAAGCACCAGCTTCTTTTCCATAAAATCAGTGGGCTTGGGACCAGACATGGAAAAAGACACTCTTCGGTTGATAAAATAAGAATCAAAAGCAAAGGAGGACTTCCCACTCTCTGTGCAATTGTTGAGCAGTTCCACTTCCCCCCTCAAAACACACGGACCAGCCACCATTTGCAGGAAGAAAT
Organism: Formicarius rufipectus; assembly: GCA_013399695.1. NCBI lineage: Eukaryota > Metazoa > Chordata > Aves > Passeriformes > Formicariidae > Formicarius > Formicarius rufipectus. Next base: position 378,256 of record VXAU01004607.1, on the reverse strand, counting down.
GAGTTCCATCTGGGCTGAGTGTTGATGAAAATAGACCAAGACTCAGAGAAACACAAAAATTCTCTGAGAAAGACATCAAGTGAAAATGCCTCTTTCCGTGCCACCACCGTATAGCACAAAGGGCTCTTCTCTGCCACGCTGACAGACACAGCCTGACACCTGTAGTAGACACCTGAGCCTTCTCTTAGCATCCTAACCAGGTTTGTCTGAAGGCTTGACACCAATCCACCAAACTGTCCTCCTCCATCTCTCTGTGGACTAACAGCTATTCATCAGCACCACACCACAGAAGCATAAGGTGAAGGGGAGATGAGGCCACCTCCTTGACTCAGGCTGGGTAAGCACAAACCACAACAGTGATTTGCCTGCAAAAATTCCAGGCAAAGGAAGGAGACCCTGGGATTTATGTTATGTGAATGGGTTAAACTGAATATCTGTAACATTAGTATTTTTAAAACACCAGTGGGCTTGGGTTTATGATGAAGCAAAGGGACCTCGGAGCAGATCCCAGAAAGCAGCAAGTGCCCATGACTCACAGGCTTCACACAACGTGGTGGGTGCTGAACATCTTTCAGCACCAGTATCTCTTTCCCTGATATATTTTGGGAAAGCGAGTCCTGCCTCATCACCAGTTACTCAGCAGGAGCAGGAGTTAGACTCATCTCCTGCATCTGTGTCAGTTATTTTTTGCTGCAGACCTTCTCTGGTTTGTTTCCCTCCCCTGCTTGTTTCCCCTGCGAGCCCCAAACATCAACAGTGGAACAAACAAGAACTACCCCTGCACTCTGCAATGTTGAGTGTTTCTCACAAGCTGTGCTGCACCACGGGAGGCAGAAGCCTAGGCTGATATCTGCCCAAAACACCAGAAAGCTCATGCCAAGCTCCGAGGCACAGGCAGAGACGAAACACAAAGCCAAGCCTCCACCTCCCTCAGCGTTCCAAGGATGCAGCACCTCTCCCTGAGTGGAACACACACGGAAAATAGATGCAATTCTTCACGAGTATCACAGACAGGTATTTTGGAGAAGGCAGGAGAGCCAAAGGAACTAGATTTCTAGATCTGTCTCTGCACACACAAACAAAAGCATCGTGCAACCCAACAGCCAGTTCTGCAGCACACAAGGTGGGCTTGGAAAGCTGGCACATTTTTTGGGGAGCTACAGAGGAATCCAAAGGAAAGATCCAAGGGCTGCATAACCTCTGACCATTGCAGCCGGGCCTCTGCTCCTGCTTTTACCCTCTTCAAGGGGATAGCTTTATCCACACGGAAAGGAAGCCTCTGCTGGAGAGTAACCAGCCTGATTGCTCGGGGTATCTTTAGCAGAACAGGCAAGTGATTCACACGTTCGGTCTGGCAGAACAGAAGTGTTTTAACAACACGGGGATGCCAAGTCAGATGGGCCTGCTGCTCCAGCTGTGAATCGCCGTGACAAGCTCCTGAGCACAGTCAGTGGGATGGACTTGATCCCAACAGAGTCATCCCACTGAGAACTGGGCAACTCCAGCTGAAGAGCAGGCAAAGGCTCCTGTCTCACAGAGACACCCCCATGTGCACCAACAAGCCACGGGAATGCTACGAGCATTGATTTATTTCTCCTGCCACATGGCTCTTCTTCCAGAGGAAGTCAGCAGTGCTGCTCGGGCACTCCACCCCAAGTGGAAAGGCATGTCATCACCTTGCCTCACTGCCTCCTTCCCAAGTGCATTCCTCATTTTTCCCCTCAGAGGACCACAGCACAACTCTCTCCCTGACACTGCACCTAAACACACTCCTGCCCTAAAACACCCCCTCAGCTGTCACTCACACAAACACAGTCCCAGGAGATGCCTAAGTAACCACAGAGAAGCCATCGTGTCTGGAAGCACTGCCCTCTTACTCTTCCAGAGTGCCTGTATCTGTTTGCCAAGCAAGTCTCCCTGCTCCCAGCTTCAGGAACCATGGACAACATCAGTGTGGGTAAAACGGCAGCTCCTCAGACTCCCACAGGGACAGACAGCTAACACCAGACACGCTGCTAGATTTGGGTGTCTGCATTGTTCTCAGATGTCAGAGAACATCCCAAAAACAGTCTTTATTTTCAAACTCTTTCCTAAGACAGTCATGCCCCTTTACTGAACACCACAATATGGGGCATATATTCCCTCCCTTCCCCCACACCATCCAGGAGCAGGAAGCAATTCTGAAGCTCCAGAGCTGTGTCCTAATCCCTACAAAAACTGCAGTGACATGAACAAATAAATGCTTGTTTCTTGAGAAAGATGCTGATCACTAGACTTCTCCTTCCAGAGAGCCCTACAAGGCATGCCACAGTCGATATTTCTTGGGTCAACAACAATATTTGAGCTGCTGCTATTACAGCTGCTGGTTTTAACTCCAGCAGGAGAAGCGGTAAGTTAAGCAGTGACAGGCCCCCAGAGGCACAGCATCCACTACCTACCATCACTACGAAGAGATTTATCTTCAGGAACCCAAGTTCTAGGAAGAACAAAATGCCTTGCAAAAGACAAAAAAGGGGTTGCAGTCTCAGAATCCTGTCAAGGCTATTTTGCATCTGTTGTTCCTCACACACAGCTCCTGGTGGCAAAAGTCTTGCAGGTCAAGCAACACTGCAACTCATGCTCTGTGGCAATTTCTGGATGGAAATCAGTGAGGCCATATAAAACAACCCAGCTGATGAGGCACGTGCAAGGAGAGAGTCAGCTCGTTCCTCCTGAGCCACGGCAGCTTGGCAGAGCCAGCAGGAACGAAGGGGAGGTTATTCCCCTGCTGGGAGTCAGGAACAGTGCAGGTCTGTGTATGCATGGGGAGGTGGACATGAAGGTGGGCCCCAGGATGAGAAATGCATCCCTGCTCCAGAGGCAGCACGACACTGAGCAGTGCCCCAGCTGCTCAGAGGCTGACTGGAGATAAAGCAAAGCTGTTCTTCCCATGGGTAGGAAGAAAACACAACTCCTCGAAGGCTGAGGAGGGGAGATCCACAAGGACACGAGCAGTTACTGCCCCAGTCTGGTCTCCTCAATCAGGAGATGGTGATGGCTATTCCCCCAGCCCACCCCAGCTCCTGGCTGAGCCCCTTTGGCTTTAAGGCTGCTGGCAAGCTCTCCCCTCGGGCCCCTCCGGGCGCAGGGCGGCCGGCGGCTGGGGGTCAGCTTCACACGGCCTCCCAAGAGTTAAAGAAAACAAAAGGGAGCCTCAAATTTGGAGGGGGAAAAATGCTGGTATGCAAAACATTGAGCTCAACCACAAAAATGAAGCAAGTGTTTAGTTATTTGAGGCCACACGACTCAGGAGGTACCTTGAAGAAATTCTAAAAGCTTTTATTGTTGTCAGCAGCTCCGATCAGCAACATTTTTGACCCATTACTAGGCACATGTTCCTGCGTTTCTGAAGTCATCTTAGACACTACATCCAAAGCCAGGCATCTCAGGGATAGTTTAGTCTGCTCAAGCAACAGAGTGGCTCAGGGAAGAGCACAGAAGCAAAGAGTAGTCAGCAAGTGACAGATCTATTGTACCTTCTTCCTGTTCAACCTGAGAGCTAGGGTCCCTGCCAGCAGGGCACCAAGTATTTCCAGTGTCTGTGCCAGAGCCAAGCTCTCTGTTCCTTCAAACAGCACCCACAGCCCCCCTCCCCTTCCTTACACAGCCTTAAAGGATGGTCAAGCCCCTAACTGTTGGACAAGGGAACTTAAGAATAATAGCATGGGGAGAGCACAAAAAGCAGGAACAACTGCCTTCCCTTCCTTGCCATGCAGTGATGCCACCAGGAAAGGGCCCGTAGCAATCAATCAGTTAATCAGCTCCTCAAGAGGAAGCACTTCGTGGCTGCAGTTTTAGACAGCCATCAGTGTCACCAGCAGAGGAGGGGGAGTCCCTCTCTCCACACTGCTGCTGGCTGGCTGCAGGTTTGGGCAGATGTCTCACAAGCTGCTGGGAAGTTTGGGAGGTCCTTGGTTGGTTTCCTGTCCTCTCCTCCCTGCTTCTTTCCCTTCTCTCTCAACAGGGAGAGCAGATCCCTGTGGAAGATACGTTCTCATTCTGGGCATTCATGTGCCAATCAAGCTATGAAGAATTGGTGCCTCCTGCCCTGCCACCAACCCACCAGTGACTCTCTGCTGCAGCTCCTGTCCCTGAGGGATGGACTGCAGGAAACCATCTCCTTCCTGGATAAAAGCTGGCTCCAGCTGCCTGGGGACACACAGCTTCCCACCTGCCCCTTGCCTCAACCCTCCAGCAACGCCTGGAACAACAGCAAGGAGCCAGGTCTCCTACTTTCAGTAACCAGCAATACTGTCAGCTATGCCACAGTTGGCTCCCTCACTCAGTAACCAGGGAGGTCACAGGGAACACAGGAAGGCTCTCCTCGAACATGCTGGATTTGACTTTTAATCCCTGAGAGCAGAAAAGGTTATTTTGTGGGAGGAAGACTAGAAGCAACTTGTCCAACAAAGCACTGGGCAGAGGGGAAAGGGCAGGCATAGGTCCAGTGCTGCCCTCCCTTGTACAGAACACTGCTCTAGAGATAAAACCCCATGGATCTGTGGAATCACAGCCAAAGGAGGCTGCCAGTGAGACCAGCCAAGGGGTCCCTCAAGGACACCCCCCCAGAGACTGGGTGATGCTGGACATGCTTCCCTTGGCAGTAACAGGCAGGAGTGATGCTGGCTCCCTAAAGCAAGGGCAGGCTGACACAGGGGACAGCCAGCAGGCACCACAGGCTGGTCCCCAGCCCAGGGCAGCCCACACACCCCGTGCCTGCCAGAGGAGCAGCCATCCTGCCCCAGGGGCAGCTGACCCAGCAGGGCAGCCGGCAGGGAGGCGAGGGGACTGCTTACATTGGCAGGCTGCAGGAACTCGGCAGGAGGATGGAGGAAAAGGGATACGGCTGCATTCTTCTGGAAAGAGGGAAGTCAGCAAAAGCTGACAATTCGGGAGTGGCTGCAGAGAGTGGGAACGAACATTTGTCTCGGGGCAAAATGTTTGGCTAAAGGTCAGCACAAGCTTGGGGCGCTCACGGTTCCATTTATGCCAAAAACTGACATAAAAGACATTTTCCTCCATAGGTTTCCAAAAACCACGGACCTTTCTATTTGGAGTAAAAGTGACTAATGCTTCTAACAGCCCCTGATGTCACAAACCGCTAACCAGCAAAAAAAAAAAAAGAAGCTGGACTTCAGGGATGATAAGGACCATATGTGCATTCCAGCAAGGCTTGTAAACTCACTGGAGGGGGGGGGAAAAGAAAAAAGGAGAGAGGAAGGAAGGGAGGGAAAAAAAAAAAAAGAGACATAATGTGACAAACGAGAATGAAGACCATCCAAAGGCAGAGCCCAATGAGAACCAGATGCTCTTTGCTTCTCTGGCCAATGTCTCCCCTGACAGGAGACAGCATGCAGGAAGGCATGTTGCTGTATGGGCACTAGAAACACTTCTCTTTCTTTCAGTTCTTTTGCCCTTTTCCAGCCCTTCTGGCTACACAGTCCCACAGCACCACAGATACAGTCCAGCAAGGCAGCAGAGAGGAAAGAGCCAACAACAGCCATTTCCTTCTGTATTTCACTGTCAGGCACTTAAAATAGCCCTGAAACAGCTGCACCACAGGCCGTTAAATAAGTGGATTTGTACTGTGCTCCAAGCCCTGAGCTGGAGGCACAGCACAACCTGGGACCCGACACAGAGGGAAGGGTGATACACAAACTCAGGGAGACTCCCAGTTACACTCACACAGAGGCCAGGAGCGATGTGGGACACTGCTCCTGGGCACAAGAGGGTAGAACTGACTCAAACCTGGCAGCAGAGCATCTATGCCATCGCCAAGTTTTCCTCCAGCCTTCCACAGCCTTCCCCCAACTCCACTGCAGTTTGGGATGTGAACACAACCAGTGCACAAGAGAGATTTTGAAAAAGAAAAGCAGCCCAAAGGTTTTGCTTAGGGAGCTGTAACAAGGCAGCACTGTTCCAATACCTGACTCAGAGGCAGGGCTGCTCTGGAGCACAAAAAGCAGCAATTTTCCTTGAGGTGGTGCAGGCACCAGCAGGGCTGCCTTGCAGTTCCTTAACCCTGTGTGTTCTTTCCTGAAAAGCTGCAGCCACACAGCCAGGGCACGTTCTGTCAGCTCCTATTCAGCAAGCTTCGGGGCTGAAAGGTGCCCCACGCCGTGCTCTGGATAATTAATTAGCACTGGGACTTGCAGCCAGGATCCATGTTAATGCAGCTTCAGGCCATTTATTTACGAGCTCGAGTCTGGACTAGAGAGTTCAGACTTATCACAGCAACTGTCTTCATATCAAAATCCTAAGATAACACTGATATACATAATCACATGCCTTAGCCAATGCCCAGGTACTACAGCAGTGTGTATAAACAGGCCCCGATTCCAAAATAACCATCACCAAACTCCTTGGAAAATCCCTATCAGGGCTTACAGAGTCTGAACAAGTGCTAGATACACACTGGAATTCCCCAGGGAAAGTTTACTGGTCCAGCACCACTAAGGAAATAAAAACCCAGTACCAACTGGATTGAAGGAGCTGGCTCAGACCAGATCTTCTCAAATTCATATATGCATGTTGCATATGACACTAAGGTTACTAAATAAAAGGCCAGAGAAAACATTTCAGGTTTAGCCAAGTCCAGTGTTATTACTCTCACCAGCTACGGGTACACTTGAGTGTGGTTCTGACCAAGCAATCAGAAAACAAGAACAAAGCCACCAAACCACTTTTTAATGAGTTCATGGCACAGTCTACTGAGTATTGAGTCACAGCCCTCACATCTGCTTGGAAAGGGAAACAGAACACACACAGCCCATCGTGGTACACAAGCTCTTCTAAAGCACCAGAAAAGTCATTCAAACATGAGTAAGAAAATGTCAGCAATCAAAGACTATCGAAGACTACAAATACTGTTGTTTGCCTTGGCGTGCAGTTTTCCATCTTCAGCAAGAAGCTAACAGGACAATTAAATTGAACTGAATCTGCACTCGGAGGAAAAGGTGAAGGTTTACTCAGTTATTTAGCTGACAGTATTGAATCATCAATCCAGAGACTTCAAGCGCTCAACTGACTCAACAGCAACAATGTTCCCCACTGGCCTTCACCAAGTCTTTGTTTTTCCGCCTCAAACAGGGAAAGCCAAGACTAAAACTTTTATAAATAGGAGCAATTCCCCATTTCAACTGAACTACTTCCTTCCCTTCACCTCATTAATTCTAAATTTTTGTGGTTGCCTTGAGAGATTATGTTTTGTCTTTCCAGAAAAACTTAACAGGCCAGAGTTCCCCCAGAGGAAAGCACATCTGATCCAAGACCTCAGCACAGTCATAACACTGGGGCTGTTAGGGGATGGGACTAGAAGGCCAGTCTACCCCAGGTTTTTTATCCTCCTCGAGTTTTGCTACACTGATAAGTGCTATAGAGACCTCATTTCTGGGGTCGATCAGCAGTGCAAGACAAAACATTCTGCTCACCAGAGACAGGAATGTTCCCACAGTCCTCTCCACATCCCTTACTTGCTAAAGGGCAGGATCACAACAGTGTTTGATGGCCACTACAGTCCTGGTGATGCTCCAAGTCATAAAGAATCCCTGGACAGGACACAGACAATTGCCCAACATACACTCCAAACCATCTGAACTCCATAAATGTACGGCTAAATAAACATTTACGGCACCAGAAGAAGGGATTAACTCTCTGGCCACAAGGAATCCAAGGATGAGCCTTTCCAGCTCCAGTTTTTGGATTGCATCAGAGGTAAACTTTTATTCTAGAGATTTAACCAAACTCCCCAAAACATGAAGAGCCCCACCCTGCCCATTTTCTGCACTGAAGTTTATCTGGAGCTATTCCTCCCCACACCCTAAAAGGGAAAAGGTTTTCCTTGCACTCAAGCCTCTCTTGACAAAACAACACACTGTGAAGGACTTTACAGAAAGGACAAGTTCCCAGCACAGCATGGGCCACCAAGGGCTCTTGCACAGCACCCTGTGTAACCCCCTCCTGCAGCTGAACATTGTCCTCTCCAAAACATGCAAACACAGCAGCAAGGAAATCCAAAGCCCATCGTGGTCTCCAGAGGTGGCTTAGGCAGCACCATCACCCTACAACAAGAGAGGGGGTTTCCCACAGGAGGGGGGGGGGAATCTTTTCCTCAATTACAGGCAATGACACCCAATGTTAGGCTTGTCTGACAAGGTGCTTTCACCAGGACCTATTTCCCAAACATCCCTGTTACTGAGGCAGGAATTCCTGGGGAATAAAATAAGTAGTTTCACTGGTGCAAGTGGGATTTTATGACCAAGGCAATGAGACCACCCCACAGCTCAGCAGATACACCAGGCTCCTGAGCTGACAGAGCACAGCATCCAGCCCAGGGCTGGAGTCTGGCAAGAGACAGTGGGGCTGTGCCAGCACTGAGGGCAGGGGATCCACCACAGCCCCAATTCCTGCCCTGTGCCCAGCCCTTTACTGGGAGGTTAAGCCCAAGACCTTAAGTCATCTGTACACAATGCAAAGCAACAGGACAATTTTTTACCCCACCAGCTCCTTGTTTCATACCAGGCACTGCACACCAGAAATATCTCAAGTCTGTAATAAAGGCAAATGCCAGGCTCGATGTAAAAAGCAAAGTCACAGGTGATAACTCCCTAGGGAAGCAGTGACAGAGCACAAGCATGCTGTGGTACAAGCCTTATAGCCTGTCATGCAGACCAGACACCCCGACTGGAGAGAGCCTTTCCTCAGCAGCTCAGCACTGGGAAATGGCAGTTTCACATCGCCAAGGATTTCAAGCGGGTTTAAAGCTGATTTATTAGTTAAATCCTAATAATGCAAATAAAGTCAGAAGCGGAACTGGCATGAGTCACTACATATGGACAAACCTGCCCACAACCCCATCTCATGAATGCCTGTTACTGAAGTACAAGCCTGCACAGTTACCCTTTCCCTCCTTCCCCATCCCCAGGAAACTGGCTGTGTGAGGAGGACAAGACTGGCTCAGCTGCCTTTACGGTATCTGGTTTCTCTCCCAATAAAGGTCCTTCTGCAATGTTTGGACAAAGGGGTTGGAATAAATATAAATAAATAAATATAAATAAAAAATACCGTCAGGGGTTGGAATTTCTTCCCTTTTAAAAGTCAGCCCCTAACAGAGAGGCTGCAAGTCCCCCTGTTCACAGCAAGGGCTTTGGACACTCCAGTGACACCTCCAAATCCCACTTCCCCTCAGGTAAGCAGGTTCAGGGTCTGCTCTCTACCATAACTGCAGTAAAATTGTCCTGAGAATTTTCTTTGGTTTCAGACAATACTTCCAGTCCCTGAACCTTCAGCAAACTGGTATGTTTTCTTAAGCCAAGTTTTTCTTGGTGAACCACTTCCATTTTTGCTCTAGAGAAAGGGACATACATGCCCCAAAACGAAAAGACCCCAATGGGAACTCTGTATAAACATACAGTACAAGGAAGTAAGGAAGAGAAAAATATTTTCCTTTTGGCTGTTGTTACATTTTATTGACACTAAGTATTGTTTGAACACCTAAATGCAGAAAACAGCAACTCCTAAAGGAAAATACTAAGAGTCTTTCTGTACAAACCTACATTAGTGGCTACATTCCAGACACTAATTAAATATATCCTGTAATAATAAAATTCTGACTTACAAATAAGGACTCAATCCAAAATGTACTATCAGCTGCGTGTTTGGTGTGTCCCTCAGACAACTGTACCGGGACTAGCCTTCCTATAGCTATTTTATCCCAAGTTCTCCATCGCAACAGTCCCTCCAGCAGAGCTGTGTGCTCAGTGAGCTCGTGCTGTGTGTCAGATCCCCAGAACACTTGAGGATTACATTGCATTTCAACCTGTCCACAAGAACGCCCAGCACTGGCAACAAGAGAGGCAGCAAACAGTCCTTTACACACGTAGCAGGAGCAGCACTTGGCCTGGAAGAGTGAGGAAAGATGCTCTAATGGCAGGTAAAGGGATAACAAGTTATCCAAGACTTCAGGAAGCAGAGCACAGCTCCTCACTGAGCACAGCTGTGGACCCAGCTTACACTGTGAGTACAGCCAGAGCTTATTTAAAATATTACATGCTCCAAGCCCGAAGGCCATGCCTTCTCCATCCAGCAGCCCAGGCCACGAACCACAAAATGTTCCTGGGCTCCAACCCCACCAAAACAGGCCTGCAGAAGGCAGCTGCTCAGAGGCAAGCACTGCTCTGTCGTGTGACCAAGACTGGAGGCATACAGTGCCCAAACATGTCAGGTAACAAAGGAAAGCCACAGCAAATGCCCTCAGAGCCTTCTGTAACTGCCTCAAATGCACAAAGATCCCCACAGGTAAACAGAGCACATGAACTCGTGCAGAGTGAGACACTCAGGAGGGTGTGCAAAGGGGTAGCCATGGCCTAAGGTGCCCCTCAGGTGTGATGGCTATTAAAACCAGGTTTCAATGGTGTTTTCAGCCCTGGCACTGACCGGCTGGATGAGCAGAGAGCAAATAAACCACACTTAGTGGGAGGCAGGCACTGACCCTGCCCTGAGCACTGTCAAAGGCTTCCCAACCACATTCCAAGGCTCCCAACACCTTTGTGAGCTGGGCCTTTGGCTGCTGCCATCTCAGTCCTGCTCTGCCTGCAGTGTCGCAACAGTTTAATTAAAAGCAGGAGCCTGCAAAGCTGCAGACAGTGCAGGGAGAGCTGCTGGGATCACACCTGGCTCTGCAGGCTGGGGACAAGGCAAGGCTTCCATTGCTTCAGGTAAGGGACCAAGTTGCCTAGGAGCTGAGACATCACGACACCTGGAATGTGCCCAGACACTCCAAGGACTGAAAAAAGGAAACGGTCTTCCCAAATGACAACAATACTTCAAAAGGTGCTTGGGAAAAGTTGGAAGTTAAAAACATCTCCCTGTGTTGTTGCCCACGTCTCGTTTGTTATATGTAGAACTTGTGTATTTAATAAATTTCTCCAACTTGTGAGTATCCTACCTCGAGCCCAGCACAGCTCTGCACAAGGGCCAGGCTTTAAGAACCAAGTGGGACCCTTCCAAACATTGCCCTGAGCTAATCCAATGCTATTCTTCCTGTAGCAGCTCACTGCTGACAAGACCGTTGGCAGAGATTTGCAAACCACTGGCATTCTCTGGACCTGTGTTCTTCCAAATTCATAAATTATTCCATGCACAGGCTGCCGCAACATCCATTAGCTCGGTGGAGCCCTGCTAAAAGGTTAAACTGGAGCCAGTATCCACCCCCATGGAGTAATTAATGCTGGCCAACACATTCTGTTTGGACTGCCCACCACAGTCACGTCTGCCCTTTGAAGGGAAGGCAAAAGCAGATGGATACAGATTTAATTTCTACCCTCCTGTCATGACTTGTGCTGTAGCAACCCATGCCACTGCTTGTAACAGAGCAGTGTTACACGAAACCCACACTTGCAGTATTTTGCTCCTACAGCCCCCAAAAGTGAAGAGAATGAAGCCTCTAGTGTACCACACTCCTGGACAGTCCAGCTGCTCAGACTTGTCCCGCTCAAGCCAAGCTCAGACCTGGCAGAATTCAAACTCTCGCAGCCTTATGAGTACACACAGCACTCCACTTGGTTAAACCCTTCGCCCGAGGGCAGCTGCTGGAACGGAACATTTTGCAGGGCTGTTTGTCTGAGTAACAACAATAAGCAAGAAGATTTGCCATGAGTTTGCACCCTCCCCTCCCGGTTACTTCACACTGTAGCCTGGTATGCTCAGAGCGCTCGGATTTCTCCTCCTGGAAGCCCCGGGACAGGCAGCAGGGCACGTGAGGTATCCATCACTGAGCTGCTGAGCTTGGCCAGCTCAAAGCACAGCCCAGCTGAGCACGAGTGCTGCACGGGGCAGCAACCACTGTGACAGAGGAGCAGCGGGGCTGCCGAGCAAGCTCTGCTGCACCAGGCTCTGGCTCTCTGCAGCAGAGAGGCTTTAGAGACCCGACAGAGCAGGTAAAGCCCGGCACAAATGCATGGAGCCAAACCTAAGGACTCGGGAAGACAAACATACTCGAAGGCAAAGTAAGCCTGCTCCGAGCAAGCGCTCCCTGCAGAGGTCTAGGGAAGATTAATTCACATCAAGGAGCTCCCTGCTCTGACACGCTCTACGACTCCAAGGGCTGCAGAACTGCCTATCCCAAATCTGGGGCACAATTCCCATGTGCAGTGCACGTTTTTGCCCTTGGCTCCAGTTATTTAATGAGAGACACCAAAGCAAGGGATCCGCTGCTGCATATTCCTTGTTACCACTGCAACCTCCACCCCCACATTGCTGCGGTCTGATAGGTAAATAACTGCACCAGGAACTTGGGGAGCCCTCTGAGACAAAGGCCAAAGCTCAGCTCTTCCTTCCACGGCTGTGCAGCCTTAACCTTAACCATGGGTTAAGGCTGCCACCCTGCACAACACAAGCCAGCACAGGCCAAACCTGTGCCTGCAGCAGGCCAGCAGTGCATGCCAGCTCCAGGAGAGTCAGCACAGGCCAGAGCAGCGCTTCCCTGGGCACATGAGGTTTTAATTCATGTTCCCTCAGGTCACTCGAGGTTTTAATTCATGTTCCCACAGGTCACTCAGCAGCTCCTAAGGCTGCAAACTGGAGCATAAACCACAAGAGTGGACTTTGCACAACCTTCCCACTCACACAGCACCCTGGAGGATGGCACACATCCAGCCATTCCCATCCTCCTTCCTACCACCCAGCACCACTGAACCCCAGACACTGGGCCACAACCCTTCTCTGCAAGGCACAGCACCAAACCAGGAACACCAGGGCCCTGCCCTCAACAGCTCTCGATTGCCAAGATGCTGCAGCACACACACCCCAGGGACAGTCCCACTGACCACAGCTGGTATGGATTCAGACAACATCCACACACTCTCATTTTGGCACTCCTTACTGTGGATTTTACATAAAGACCAACCACCTGCTTCATGCCAGAAACATGGACCATTTTCTAACCTGTGTGAACTTTATACTTCCCTTCAAACTGAAACCAGGACAGAATACAAGCTGTATCACAGCTAGCCTGGATTTATACTTCTAGCTTTCTGGCTCGTCCCACTGCAAGAAATCATTGGTTAGGCTATGAAAAAAATACTGCTTTCCTCAGGTTGTATCAAAAACTGGTAAAGCACATCCCACTGGAAAAACGTTCTTCTTAGCTGCATTGCTGGCAAGACCAAACCAGAAGCAAATGCAGCCACGTATAGAAACAGACTGGAGTCACACATCAGGCTTCAATTTCGAACAATGTCTTGTTTAAAAAACAAAACACCTCAGGCTTTCATGTTTAAACGGTTCTGGGCTACAACAAAGAAATTAACTATGTCTTAGGAATGCTCTGTGCAAAATTTGCCCTCAATTGCATTAACGTAAACCCAGAGAAACAAGGTCAGAGTTACTCACGCTGCTCACTTTTAAACCCTTCCTCCTTATAGTTGTGTCTCCTTGAAAACAGAACTCACCTATTACGTTGTTTGAATAGTTACTTTCTTGCAAGTCCCTTTAATTAAAAGCATTAGTCCGGTAATGGCTCTGTGCCACAGGATCTCACTCCATTTGGTGCAACAGGGCGAGGTCTGCATAGGTGACTGTGGCTGTGCTGTTAATTCACTGATCTCAGCTTGGCATCTCACAAAGCAAGGGAGGGAATTGCCCTCTGATTTACACGCGGAGAAAACAAAGGCAATTGCCGAAGACCACCCACCAAATCAGAACCTGGAATACTCCCAGCGTGCCCGCCACACAAGCCCTAATCCCAAGTGGCTTTTGTAATTAATGCTCTAATTATTAATAACTGCTTATCTCCAAATGCTGGGTAGGAAGAGTGCTTTCCAGCAGGGTGAACACCCAGCTACCTGGAAACACACAGCCCAAGGCGCCCTGACAGCACTGCTCAATCACACATCAGAAAGCCAAGTGAATTGTTCCAATTGCTCAGTGACCATCAAGTGTGTACCCCAGAGGAGAGGCACTTCTCCCCTAAACTGTTTGTTTCCCACTTTCAACCAGCTCAGAGCACCAGGAGAGTGTGCCATGGCCTCACTCAGGAGCTGCCCCAGGGTCCCAAGCAGACACTTCCATGCAGGTTCTCCCCAGCACGAAGCAGCTCCTGGGTCTGGTGCCACTTCCCACCTCCACAGGACACCAGGGACTTGTGCTGCAATGACCAAACCCTTCCCTTCCCCACAAGGCAATACCAGGGGAGGAAAAAACCCAAATTAGGTCAAACGCTCCTGAAAAACACCAATTACTTCATATAGAGATATTGCACTGCAGTGTCATTTCATCTCAGCTTGCCATTGTCAGACATCAGCTGAAATTCCCTACTTTGCTCCGGCTGCCATATTAAAGTACCATGTATTTAATATTAATGAGGCAGATGAAACAGAATGAGGCTAGGCTGGCATTTTCTGTGATAAAAGACAGTTTGTGGCAGAACAGCATTCATCTAAAAGCACTAGGGATTTTTCTCGCCTTGGAAGTTACATACAATATACAGGAAATCAACAAAACCCTTTTCAAATGTAATTAAAAATCTTAGTCTTCTGGTTCTATAAGCTAACAAAGGCATTCATTGTTTCTTCTGGTAAAAAACCATAACAGCAGCAGGTAGAGTTACCTGGCCACAACTAGGGGAAGCTTTACAGATAAAATGGTTGAAATGGGATTCAAAGAACTACTTTTTCCTTCTCCAGTGTCCATATCCCTGTACTTACACTCAGGTAAAAACCTCTCAGAGCTCAGAACTCTGCCCCAAAAAATAAAAGGCACAATGAGGCCTGCCAGAGCCCAACCTGGACACAAAGCAGATTTGAAGGAGGACAAAGCAGCAGCCAATGGATGTGGTGGTGAAGTGGTGTGATTTATCACCAGCGCAAGTCACCTGACGATCTGGCAAAATCCCTGCTCCTCTGGGGGTCCTGACATGAAGATTGGAGGGCTGTGCATATGTTCAGTCCCAGATGGCTGCCTTAAGCCTCATAATCACTGCTGGCATTTCAACGGCAGCAATACCTGCTCACAGTATGACAACCTAATCTCTCAGCTGCAAAAGCTGACAATGAATGAGCACTGTCTCCAGTTATTTAATTCAGCAATTTCTGACAACACCAGTCTTTGCACTTCAAACTAGGAACAAAACAACAAAGACTAATGAAATACCACTGGCCATGCTGTTTCTACTTTCATGGCACAGATACACAAGAAATGCAGTTCTGCCAACTAAAACAAAATGAGACAGAGAAAAGAAAAATCCTGAGTCACACAAAGAAATAAATTCAACTACATTTATGCACCACTGCTTTACTGGAGTTTCCTACTGTACATTTCCCACACACATGTGGAGGATGTGGGGAAATCCATGTTAGTGCAGAGAGGTGCCAGGAATGAGTGTCAGTGATAACTTGACACCTTCGCCTTTCCAGGATGAAAATTTCTCATTTCCAAGATAGTCTGTTGCTTGCCAAATTTTGTCCCAGAAAAATTAAGCCAGGACCATCACACTGACGGTTCTTCATTCATCTGAAAGCAGCCAAAAGCTCCAGGCTAAGGACTGGAGGAGATGGGTTTTCACGGGGGCTAAAAGGAGATGATTTGTGCACTTCAAAACACAAAGATTTGGATACAGGTGAGAACCTCTTCCTGGAAGGCTAAAAGCCACCCTGCAATTCCACCTCTCCTGCAGTTCTCATTCTTCTATTTCACTGCAAATCAGCCTCCCTGCTGCCCTGTGGAAGAGGGAAGCGCAAGCTTGTGCAGTCACCAAGCAAGCCAGCTACCCAACTTGCTCCTCTCTCACCTTCATTTTCTCTCCAGACAAAAGCAGAGGCTGCCACCACCAGACTGGCAGAACCTTAATTCAAGCCATGCTCACACAAAGCATCTCGCACACTTGGTACACTCACCACGTGTCTGGCAAAGAGTCTCTGTTGAGCCTCTCTGGCTTCCACAGGACATTGTAATTCATTCTGCAGCCAGTGAGCCCACCGTGAGAAACACCTTCAGAGCCACGGACAGTTCTAAACAGTCCTGCGAGTCATTCACAAACTATCCCCTTCAGGATTCAAAACACTTTCTTGTTTCCACACCCATCACGTGGGAGAGGTTAATATCGGTTCTGAATGAAACACATAATATCCATGCAGATTTCCAGGAACAATTTATACTAGAGCTACTGCTGTGCACAGGAATCCACTGTCAGGAGCCGCTGGCAAAGTAGGCAACAACTGTGGCAAAACCAAAATGTTTCTGAAACAAGTCTTTGTCTATTAGCTTGTGCCAAATATTCATGACCAGATCTGGTAAAGAAATAACCCATAATTACAGTACTTCAAGGACATATTTCCAGCAGAGAGATCCCATCTGAAATGAAATCTGGGATGCACAAGTGGCAACAGAATATCCAATTAGACAATAAAAAGATCTAAAGAAGCTATAAGCTGAGATGGAAGAAAAAAAAGCCAACTCCCCTAAACAGCAGCAATGTGCACTTTGACAACACCGTATGTGGGATGCTACCACAGAAAACAAAAAGCTTAAGCCTGCAAGAAAAGATTCAGCTCCTTCCTATTTTGGGCAACTTCAAAAGCTCTAACTGGAAATTCAGATCCTAAGGCTACTTTGCCACTTCCCTAAACACAGACTGTATTTTTAACTAAGGAGTCCCAAAAATAGCTCAAGACTTATAAATCAGAGCTCAGCAAAATACCTGTACTACCAGAGAAATGGTAATAATGGCTTCTGGGCTACACTCGTGCCAACAGGACATCATTTACATGGGAGGTGCAGAGCACTCCATGGGAGGAAAGCTCCCAGAGGGGGTCAAGGAAAACAACAGGGAGCTGCTCCTCCTTCTCGTGGCTCTTCCACCATTGGCTCATGCCTGGTCAAGTGGATCTTGCCTAACCCATGTTAATCAACCCTGCCTGAGCTGTGGACAAGAAGAGCTCTGGCAACTCCTGCAAGTCCTGCCCCACCAGCCTAAACCAGGCACCATGGTGTAGAGGATGAAGAAAGGCATCCAGATGGGAAGAAGCAGCCAAACAGAGCATCTCCTATTCCCATCACACAGCAGAATGCTAACTAGCTCTTATATTACAGGAATCCAGAACAAATTAGGGGTTAATTTTTGTCACTGCTGCCCTCAGCTAAAAGAGCAAGACCCTGAAGTTGGTGTTCTGGCTCTGCTCTGGAGCGCTCTCCAGCAGAATTAACACTGAACTCTCGCCACGCTGCGGTGTTTGTCTGAACCATTATTCCACATCGCTTACTACAGCAGGCTGGAGAGCTGCTCACAGAGCTGGAAGCAAAGGCAGCTAGAGAGTGGACCTAAAAAAAGCTTCAAATACTATTGGGAGGCTTTTTTGTTTATTTTTACATCACCTGGTTGCATCCAAGCCTTCCACGCTGAAGCTGCTCCTGTCTCTTTTCCAGCAAGAGCCACTGTGGCTTGCAGGACTGAAGCCTAGAGCCAAACCACACCAAGGACGAGGCTGGGAAAGGCAGGAGTGTTTGCCAAGCCAAGACAAGACCCTGTCCCTCGGGCATCTCTCTTGCAAAGCAAGCCACAAGCTACTGAGCTTGTGACCATGCTGTGGGAATTACCTCGGGAGGAAGAGCCGTGAAAGGAGAACCAACAACCCTCACATGGCTCGAGAGTGGGCAGCCAGCCAGCTGAGCCTTCTCTCTCTCAGGGGCTGCAGGGGTGGGAAGAGGACATAGAAAACATGCCTCAGCTCTGACTAAATGTTTTACTTCTCAGATTCATGCTGCTTACTTCATCAACTCCCAGCATTATTTTAGGGGTCCTACTCAGATAATAAAATTGATTCCCCATCATCTCGTCTACACAAAGTAAGGACTTTGCAAGTATCTCCATCAAATCCTGAATCCAGGTCAACTCCCTTCACGCTGGAAGAGCTAGAGGCCCTGAGCACGTGGTGGGCTGGACACATGACCTGTCCCACAAGTGAGGCTGTGCTGAAAAAAGGCAAGGAGGAGGCAGGTTCCCACTATTGTTAACATCAACAGGAGCAGCAAGAATTGTCTGAAAGAATTTCCTACTGCAAACAGGGCACCGAGGTGATCGAAGAGGTCACAAGCTAAAATACAGTTCCGTGTGCACCACCCAGGTCTGCTTCCCTGGTGCAGACAGCTGAGCCAGGCCAGGCCCAAGAAGCTCCACTCAGCAGCTGAAAGCGGGCAAGGCAGCCAAAACCTGTGCCCGGGCCACCTCAGCAGCACCGCCCAAGCCCACAACATCACATTCACTGTGAGAAGAGTCTGCAGCCCTGCAATGCTGCCCGGAGCACACACAACAGCAGGGACAGCTCAGCCTGGCAGAGAACTCAGAAGACGACAAGCTGCAGAGTAACCACGGCACTGCTGGCCCGTGTCCGGAGCACACCAATCCACTCCCTGCCCTCAGGTCCATCCCCAGCCTGCTGCTCCCTCAACCACTCTCAGCTCTTCACTTGCAACAGCTCTTTGCCCACCCAGTCACACCTTTGGCAGTGAAGATGACCAGACATTCAGTTAATGTGAGCACAGAAACACTCAAAGAGACAAGGGAGCACCCCCTTTCTTTGTGCTCATCCCTCAGTCTATCTTCCCATCCCTCTCTTCTTCCTCCCCTCCATGGAAACCAGCAGTCTCTCATTATCAAGTATTTTTAAAACAGATGGAAGAATGCAC
This sequence comes from Formicarius rufipectus, assembly GCA_013399695.1. Lineage (NCBI taxonomy): Eukaryota > Metazoa > Chordata > Aves > Passeriformes > Formicariidae > Formicarius > Formicarius rufipectus. The sequence goes on along the minus strand of VXAU01004607.1, from coordinate 359,539 downwards.
TGTGCTGTTTTAATCTCTCAGATAATGTTTTCTACGGTTCCCATGTAAAATTTGCATTCCAGCTTCATTTTCCCCTCAATTTTTGTTTGACTTGGAGAGGGGTGCACATTAGTGTATACATCTGAGTAAACAAAAGTCTCACTCCTTTAACACAACCAAGCTCTGATTCTATAAACATTGAGTAAACACATAAAGAGAAGGGTAAGGAGGCCAGAACTACTACTCTGAGCTACTAAGAAACCACCCCACACGGGTCAAGACGCTGGGAATTACCCCAAGAGGAAGAAAGGGATCCTATATCCAGCACATCTCAACAGTTCCCATACTGCAAGTGGCTTATGTCACACTGAGGCCAGATGACCACATGCATCCTCCCAGCCTGATGCATGTTTAAGCACATGCATGGCTTTCATCAGCTGAGAGCTCCCACGGCAGCTCCCAGCACCAATCCTGCCCAACTTTGCTTATGCATGCCTTTCCATTTACATACCCAGATCAGTCTCCATTGAGTCAAATGAAATTACAGGCAGTGCATTACACATGTGCCCTCACATCTGTGGGATCGGGGCCTAAAAATGAAAGCCGCCCATCCTACCACAACACGCCCTGCTCGGCTACAATTAAACACAGACACTTCAGAGCAGCTTGCTGAAGTTATTTTTTATGCATGCTTTTACAATTAGCATAATGTCATATCCTGCCAGGACGTAAAAGGTTGTGACTCAGGAATGTTATCATCATTCTAAGTCAAACTGACTCGCTTTTGGTTTCATTCCTTTCCTTTCCCTCTTCCTTTAATTCTCTCTCCAACGAGGCGCACGCCACTCAGGGCTCAATCAGATTTTGTAACAACAGTTGCAAAGGAAAATCTTCACCAGTCTGGCCCTGCTCTAACTTGTAATTTTATAACAACCACTTCCAACTCCCTGCCACCCTCCCAGCCACACAACAGCGGCATGAGAAGTGGGAGCACAGAGGATTAGATAAGAAGGTACATGAGACAAAACACCCCCAACATCTCCTGACTGTCAGCCCACTGTCTTTCTTCTCTTATCACCACAAGATAAAACAACTCTTCTCCAAAAAGCACCAGCTCCCGAGGATGAAAGGTCTGCCCCCGAGCTGCTGGCAAGGAAGTGTCCCCATCCTTCTCTCTCCCACACACACATGCTTCTCATGCTGGAGGATGCTTTATCCTGCAGTTAAGTCCCACTGGACTGGACTCAGCAGCACACAGAGGAATCTGGTTTAACTGGTGCAAAACCCTCCGTGGATGCTGTTTTGGGGTTGCTCGTGGATTTGGATTAACCAAAAAAAATGAGAGGCTGAGTAGCAACATGAGTTTAATATAATGACAAAAAAAAATAAAGCAAAGCATATCCTCAGGAACAAACAGCAATCACATCTTGCAATAAGCCACGCTCCTGAGTCGATTCATGTTGTGAAGCTCCATGCAAAGCCAAAAGACTCTGCTTGGCAATACCCTTCAGCCTGCCCTAAAAACCAGCTGAAGCCATGATTTCAATGCATCTTCTTATGCTGAGGGACAAACTTCAATTTCCAAGCGTGCTTTAGACTCTAAGATCAAGGAATCATTTCAGAAGAAGCTTTACAAATAGCTGGTATAATTGATAGGCATTCTGTTAATAAACATCAGCTCTTACTTTGCTTAGTAGCATAACTTCCCCACCTCCAGTAACACCATTAACCCCATCTCCATACATTTGCTTTGCCACATCAGAGGAATCAGACAGCCCTGCAGATCCATAAGTACATAATAAACACCAGAACAAACTGCCTCGTTCTGCTCACATCTTGAACGCAGACCATTTTCGTATTGTGAGAAGGAACCACATTCAAGTCCTCGACTCATGGGCAACATCTGTGTGACTCGCAAGCACTGAAAAAGTTCCCGGGAAGTCGGTCAAGTCTCTCCCTCCCGCGGCCGACGATGCACAAAAGTGTATTCAGAGTGGTCACGGTAGTTTCATTCACGTTTCTTCAAGCTGGATGCAAGAGAAACTTGCCTTTTTTTTTTTTTTTTTTTTTTTTTTTTTCCCTTTCCCTCTGTAAAGGGGAAATCTTTTGTCTTTCTCAACATGGACGTAAAAAAAAGACTCCCGGTCACCACATCCCGAGAGAAACCGTCACGCCGGAAAATGCAAGGCACTCGTGGCCCTGGGGACACTTTCACTGCGAGACTGCCTTTCCCCAAAGGATGCGGGCTCATCCCGCCCGCCCGGCTGTCCGCCCCGCACTGCCCTGCCCTGCCCGCTCCCAGCTTTTCCCCTCCACGGGAAGCGGCGGCACGAACGCTCTGGGCAAAGCACCGACCCGGCGCACCCGCGGGACCCCTC
>VXAU01004607.1:228964-351753 GCA_013399695.1 Formicarius rufipectus | reverse complement strand
GTCCCTGCCGCTGCTGTCCGTCCCCACCGACCTGCCCCCGTCCCGGTCCCTGCCGCTGCTGTCCGTCCCCACCGAGCTTCCCCCTTCCCAGTCCCTGCCGCTGCTGTCCGTCCCCACCGACCTGCCCCCGTCCCGGTCCCTGCCGCTGCTGTCCGTCCCCACCGAGCTGCCTCCATCCCAGTCCCTGCAGACACTCCTTGCCAGCCCCACCTCAACCCCACGGCCTTTGTCAGGCTCAGAGGCGCTCCCCGCCACCAGGCTGTCCCCATCACAGTCCAGGTCCCTGCAGCAGCTCCACACGAGGCCATCCCCAGCCCTGCCGAGGGGGTCCAGAGGGCTGGCCCCCAACGGACCAACCCAACCTCAAGTCGTGCTGCTGTATCCATGCCAAACCCTCACACTGCCGCCAGGTCCTGGGGTCCCTACCATGCCACCTCAATCCCTAGCACAGTCCCTCTCTCAGCCAGCCCCATCCCGCTCCTTGCAGCCTCGCCCTGCCAGGCCACCTCCATCCCAGTCCTTGCAGGCAGCACAGGGCCCCGCAGAGCCCCAAGCCCCACAGAGCTGTCCCCCAGCACCGCTGCCTGTCTTCAGGAGCATCAGGTGCCAGCTTGCTCTCTCAGAGGTGCAGGACACCCCGCTGTCGCTGCCCGAGGGCTGTGAGCGGCAGCCCCGCCCCACTCTCTCCAAGGGCTCCTCTAGGAATGCCCTAAGCCGGGGACCAGTGGTGCCCCTGGGACGGCGGGAGCACGCCTGGCTAGTGGCGATGTCCGCGGGCTGCTGGGCACGGGTGCGGGGGCTGTTCCTGGAAGAGCCGGAACTGGCGCTGCAGCGGGACTTCATGTCAGGCTTCACGGTCCTCCACTGGCTGGCCAAGCACGGCGACGGGCCCGGCCTGCAGGAGCTGGCGGCGGCGGCACGGCAGATGGGGCTGACCCTGGATGTGGACGCCCGCTCGGGCTGCGGGTACACGCCGCTGCACCTGGCTGCCATACACGGCCACCAGTTTGTCATCAAGGTGCTGGTGCTGCAGCTGGGCTGCCAAGTGCAGGTGCGGGACGGCAGCGGGCGCCGGCCCTGGGAATACCTACGCGGCTCCACCTCGGGGGAGATCTGGCAGCTCCTGGAGGCACCCCGGGGCACTATCATGTTCCCCACACAGCCCTTGGCCCGCAGCGTGTCCTCTGTCAGCAAGGTCTCACTGTCCACTGGCAGGGCAGCGCTGCCCTCCTGCCTCAGGGTGCGGCACGGCCGTGGGGCAGCATCCCAACGATCCAGCAGCGAGAGTGACTGAGAAATGACTCCCTGGCATCCCTGGCCAGCCGAGACCGGACCTTGGTGGCTATCCTGCGGCAGGAAGCCATGCAGGCAGAACAAAGCTGTGAAATAGACTGAACCTATTCAAGAATGTACTCCTAAATTATTCCAATGAACTGTTGTCTGAACCTCTCTGCCCTCTCTCCCATTTCTTGCTTTTCTACAAGTAAGAGGGTGCAGTAACTGGGCTGGAAGTTGGCAGAACCCTTGGGAGTCAAGTCCTCTGCAGTCCACAGGGCCGGCACCAGCTGCTGGGTGCAGCCACGATCCCCAGCATTAGTGGGACCATGGGTCTGGGGTGATGCTCGAGCATGGCCCTAAGTAGGGTGGAGCACCTGCTTTTGCTGACACTGACAGACTGTTGTTGGTCTTGGTGTTTGCAAGACACTTGTTTACATCACCTAAATTCTGGGGAGTAGTAAAACTGCATCCCTTTTTAATCTCAGCAGATTAAGGATGAGTCCTGCTTTTAAAAATGCAGCCGATCAAGATCCAGCCTTCCAGCAAGAGTCCCCAGAGAGCCACCGGCTGGGGCAGAGGGCGGCAGTGGGAGAGCGCAGAGTAGGCAAGGGTGTTTCCCAGGCCACCTTGCCCACCAGCCCATGCCCAAAGGAATGCAGGGCAGCACCACAGCCCTGTTCCCCTCCACAAGTGCCTGGGGTTGCCCAGCAGCACTGATGCTGCTCCCTCATTCCTGCACCTCCAGCCTCTCCTCACACCACAGGACTAGGAAGTGATACCCTTGTTGCGGCTGGAGCCCCATTCCCACGCCTGGGCGTGGAAAGCATTGCAGCTGGAGTCTGTGTTGGGCACAAAAGATGCTGTGCTGTGGTGCGGGTCCCAAGCTTGCAGGGGGAGGCAGCCTTATAACCAGAGCTGCATTTTCCCAGAGACTCCAGCCCTAAATTGCCTATCTGGTGTTCATGTGATGGCAGCGGGTGGGATTGAGGGGCCAAGTGCAGTGATGTCCAGTGCAGTCATTCCTCAGCGCTTACAAATAACAAGGAATGACATGGGTCCTATAATGTACTCTGCTGTCTGATTTAGCCTAAATGAGCTCCTAAAGCATCAAAAATGCAGTAAATTAATCTTGCCCCTAATCTGGTTCTCTTGTTGAAGGCAGGAAGAGAGCTAAGATAGGTGAGACAGACATCCATCACTGCGGGGGTGATGCTGCTGCTGCTGGGTTACCCCAGCAGTAGGACCAGTAAAACTGGGGCTGCTGGCTCCCTTTCAGTGGGAGGTTTTTGGGGCAGACCACAGCAGTAGGTGGGATTGCTCATGTATTTGAGGCATGTGCCTAAATGGCTGCAGTTTCGGGGAGGAACGGGAATGAGGGCAGCAGAACCTGACCCTTGCATAACCCGCGTGCCAGGGAATGCCTCGAGTCCTTGCTCAAGCATTAATTGAGGTCTCTGCTTTGCTCTGGGTTTATTTGAGGCAGGAACCCTTTCCCGCAGCAGGGAAGCTACTCTGCCTGGCTCCGTGGCCACAAAAGGTTGGAGCCTTTTTCCAGCTTGGTTTTCTCTTTTTGCAGGGGAAAGAGCTTGCTAAACCAAGGCAATGTCCTGCCAGTGATCATTCCTCTCTGAGAGGACAAAGCGAACTTGAACTCATAAGAAATTCAACCGTGAAGTGGCCTCTGAGCCATTGGCATGGGCCCCTCCAGGACTCCCCCACAGCGGGAGAACGTTATAGAGCCTTCCTGTACAGGGAGCTTCGTGGAAGGAGCCCCAAATGAAAGAAGCGAGCTGACTGAAGCTGTCTGGTGGGAGCATATCTGTTCTCCACAGACACCTACAGCTTCCAAAGGGCAAGGTTTTCCCCTTCCGTGCTGCTAAGACAGTGCTACCTTGGGATTCTCATTTTACAGCCTTCCCTTGACCTTTCTCTGTGACGTAAACCTAAGAGGCACTTTGTTTTTCTGCAGACCTCGCCTGTCATCTTTTCCAGAGCCCTTTTCTCTCCCTAGCAGTGTTGTTAGACTGCTGAACTAAATAAGTTGTGACCTAATTTTGTGACCACTGATTGCTTGCCTGTTGAGATGACACAGATAAGCTGCTTTATCCAATTTTTAAATCATAAGGCAGGAAGTTTCCATACTGGATTTAGTGTGCATTCACTTTGGTTTATCTCCGTAGTGATAAAAGGAGTGTTAATATTGTTAACACTGCACAGGTCCTACACCACACTTTAAAAGCAGTCAGTCACTGCTTGTGGGAATAACCACTCTTGTAACCCACAGAAAGCCTCGTCCTCCAAGTTTTCTGCTGGTGAAATAAGCAATGGACAGGATGAAACCCATCTCCAGCCCATTGTGGAAGTCAGGGCCAGATCTTTTATCAGCCATGCCTGGAGGAACCTCATAGCTGCCCTGGTGCATCACAGATCCAATCACCCAGGAATAATCCACCACTGGATACACACACAAGCAGCCAGAGCATCTGAGTTTCAAAGCTCTCCTGAACGCCTCCCTACTTACATGTCAGCCTGCCTGGCCCCTTCCACACCTGTGCACACTGCTGTTTCCTCCTTGCAGCTGGACGTGTCTCCTTGCTTCACACCCAATCCAGGCATCTGATTTTGCACCACCCTGAAATACAGGACATGTCATAGATTAATGCACAGCAGGACTCTGCCCTCTCATTGTATTTGAAAACACACCTCCCACTTGACAGCTGCTGATGATAAAGTCCACCCCTCTGCTCTCTAATGTTTATCTCTGACCAACTGGTTTGTACTCCAAAAACCACGTCCCTTCAGAGGAGAGGAGGTGTTTTTTTCACACAGTGGCCTTTGCCCACCACATACTGCCAAGGCTTGAGCACTCAGAGCCTTACAAAGTTATGGTGAAGGTAACCCTGAGGTCATGGCACCCCCTTGTCACTTCCCTGCTCCTGGGGCACATTTGCACACACTCATTAGATTGCTAAAGGCAGACAGCACAGCAGAGCTGGATGTGCATGTTGTGAGGGTCTCAATTACGTTCCCAAATTGTGGCTCTGTTGAGGCCCATGCACAGCCCTCACTCAGGAGCTGCCTGGGTGAGCTGCCAGTCTGGTGTGACTGCACAACTCCCAGAGAAGTCTAAAAAAATAATTAAAAAAAATTGAAAAGTGCATAATACAACATGCAAAATGTACTTTTTTTCCCCCTATTGTGTCAAATGCATTTGAATTAAATAGTTTGTATACAACTCCACGGTGAGAAGAAAGTCTTGCACACTTCCAAGGAGTAATGAGATAATCCCAACTGCTAACAAATTCTGGTAAAATTAGAATTTCTCATGACTACATTTCCCACAAGTAGCAGCAGATGGCAGCTTAGCAGAGTGGGGTTTACAATAAGAACCACCCCCCCAAATAACAGTACAGTTTTTACCAGCCCAAGTTTCCCCATTAAATGAGAATTGTTAGCCTTTCAGGGAAAAACTAGTTTTGTCTTTGGAAACTGAGCCCCACTGGAAAGCACTAAAAGTAGAGTTCTTAGTTTAGTTAAACTAATACCCCTCGTCCCCAGCATGAGGCTAGTTAAGCCAAGAAAGTATGTTTTCCCTTAATTTAAAGGAATATATTTTAAGATACCAAAAAAGGCTTGTTGGTGAGGCAGTATTGTGTTGTCCCCTTAACTGAGCACATAGGGCAATAGCCTGTCTGTGAAGCACAGATGGGTGATCTTGTGTACGTTATACTTTTTTCATTAGAACCATTGATTTGATCTGGTAGAGCAGACTTCTTTCTGGATGGTTTAAATAAGCTCATTGTACTTTAAACCTGAATTGGATTTTGGCAAAGGCATTTTAGCTCCTGATGTCTATCGGGGCTTTCTTGCTGCACAGCCTGTCCATAAAATACAAGCAAAGTATTTAGGAAGCAAATTGTTTATGAAGTCAGAATTTCTGCTGTGAAGGAAACACCCACCAAAACCACTGGCAAGGTCCTCTACACCAGCGTGTCAGTCTGTGTGGACTGACCTCAGCTGGCATTTCTAAGGCTGCCATGGGAAGAGAGGACTGAAATCCTTTGGGCTTCCTCCTTGCTGCAGGGCCTCTGTCAAAAGAGTTCCTGCTTTAAATATTTCCTATTGGCTTTCCTGCAACACAGCTCTAGACTGAAGGAATGTTCTGATAAATTTGATAGCAGAAGAGGTGTTTTATGGCCTTTAATGCAGCTGAGAATATCCTAGTGAAAGCGGGAATTAGAGGAATTTGAATGGGGTGCCTGAGATCTGGAGTCCCACAATAACTGCGCAGGGAACAAATAGCTTTGCACAGCCCGGCACAGGGCAGGCGTTGTCTCGGGCTGCCCAAAGTCCAAGAGGGAGGTGCGTGGCACTGGTACACAGAAGGGAATGTTTAAGGGAAATGGGAAGGTCTGGAGTCTCACAGAGAGCACAAGAAGTGCCTCTCAGGCCTTAATGGGGAGTGGTACCGCTGCAGGGATGCAGAGCTGTGCTCCCGCCCTCAGCAAGCACTGCCCCCTCCTTATCTCCCCCGTGGTTCTCACACTCCCTGGTGATGGTATCTGAAGTGGCCCTAGAACAAAATGGGGAGCTGATAAGGGTGAGGGCAGGGTTTGTCCCCAGTGCCAGGATGTTTGCAAGCCTGCTATGGGCCAGGGCAGACAGTGGAGCCCAAGGCAGAAGCAAACCCTGCTGCTCACTCACAGCCTGCAGGGCTTTGGTAGAGGCTGTGCAGAGTTTTGGGGCACTGACAGTTGCCTGCCCTGCACCATCCCTGGCTTCCACTCCTGCAGCTTTGGTCTCCCTGTGACTGTACCAAAGGGAAAGCCTGCCTGTCACTGTGGATTGCTTCATATCCCTGCCTGGCTGTGCCTCTGGGTCAGCCCACACATCCTCGTACACAGGGCGGGTAACCAAGGGGGACCCTGGGACCCCCAAAGCTGCGCTGCATCCTGTGTCTCAGTGGGTCCCTTGCCAGTCTCTATGCTTGTGCCAAGTGGCATCGAGTCACCCCAAAGGCAGGAATACCTTTGCCAGGCATGTGCTGAATATTATTGAAGAGTGTAAAATGCAAACACTGGAAAAGGATTAAGTCTTACATAAGAAAACATGTATAAAACAGTCCAGTTGCATTAGGAGATAATCTTGCTCTTTTCCTTCCTTGTATTAAAATACTTAGACTGAGTGTACAATTCTGTTTGAGTCATAACATCAGTGACGAGGGAAAGCCTGAATCTGGTTTTCACATGTGTTTTGCTGGAGGTTTATAAGCCACAAGTCCATTAACTTTTATTGGTTCTCCCCATCTGAGTCCTGGTCACTACAGTCCATAGGCAAAGAAAAGGAATGTACCACAGCAGCAGGAGAAGTGAGCTCACAGCACACGAAGCTGACAAAACCCATCAGAAATCCCTAGGTACAGAGCCTCCTGTGTGGAGAGGGGGCTGAGTAACATTGTTCCTCCACAACACAGAGTATGTACATATCAAAACACATGTGTTTGCAGAAAAAGATGAGCCACATCATGGCACCACGCAAAGTTGTACATCTCATGGACTAGATGTGGCTTAAGTAAAGGGTACCCTTTTACAGAGGGTGAAAAAAGAAGGAACACAATGCTCTTGCCAAGGCAGGGCAGCTTCCAGACAAGCGGCTTTAATGAGTACCACCTCCAGAAGGTCAGTGAGCCTGGCAGCCTGGCCTCCAGGTGAAGACACACAGACGGGCACAGTCAAGGGAAGTTACACATTTTTCTTTGCATAAACACTAGAGTTGTTTAGTCATCTGCTGAATAGCAGGCTCGAGGGAAATGCAGATGCTGGAGTTCAGCAATTATTTGCATCTGATTTGGATTTTTTTGTCTCTTTGCTTTATAAATACTGAATAAATGATTTAAGCAAAGGTCTTGCAACTCTGCTATCTCCTTGGTTTCTTGTTGCTGCCTCACAACAAGCCCAAGGTTGCTGTTCCTCATAGTGGCTGCCTGTTGATCTAATGCTAGGTGACTTTTTAGCTCCTGGGTGGCCTGTGCTGGAGAGGAGCAGCAGTCAGCCACGGATCTGTACATCCATACATTCACACATGGCATCTGGATTGTCCTACTCCTCCTGCCTTTGCTCAGAGGGGAGGGTGAAAGCCGTGATGCTTCCCTTGGACTTTGGGATCTTGCAGACTTTGGCAGGCGTGCTGCAGCCCTGCTCCTGAGTCACAGCTGAGGCCTTTGGCATGAGTCACGCTCTCCCAATTCCTCCTGTCAGTGTGAGAAATCCTGTCTGCCCTCCCTTTCCCTTGCATCCTGCAGTGCCAAGGGCTCCCACCACTGCCTCATTTCATCATGCTGTGGCCAGAATCCTTTCATGGGCCCAGCCAAGAGCACCACAGCTCTCAGGGGGTTTTAGGAGCAGGGTTTCTGATCTGCCCACAGTGCTTGGGAATGATGCTCTTGCTTCCAAGCAGAACTTAGTGCACTGCCACTTGTATTTCCAAAGATGCATATTTGTAACCAGTCTTCCCTCTTTATCTGTCAGATGAGGTGTCACCCTGTGAAATGGCCTGTCATGAGTAATGGGTGGCAATCTAATGATCTGCCTCCATTGGATACTGGTTTGTAGCTGCTGTACTAAAGGGATCCAGCAACGTTAACTCTTAGTCTCAGTGCGTGTTTGTTTGTAGTACTTCAACAGCCAGAGAAGTTCCGAGCTGTTCCCTCCCTCATGACCAACGATTCATTTCAGTTAAACCCTGAATCTGGCTGAAAAAACACTGAGGGATAAGAGGACAGGAAGGAGAAGGCACTTCACCCAAAGCAGCATCATTCTGATGGCTCTTCAGTGGCTTAGGGCTCAGAATGGACAGTGTTAATGTTTCTTCAAAGATTGTTACATTTTTTACCAGCTTGTTCCTTCCAAGGCATTTTCCAAATACTTGCTGACAATAATTTTTTTGCCTGAAATTGAATTTAAGAAACTTAAGCCAGCTTTAATACAATCCCTTCTCACTGTGGGTGGCTCAAAGGAGACCAATTCTGGCACACACATGTTTTTGTGGGAAAGAACTCCAGATGGCTTGAGTTTCTAAACCATCCTGGCATGCTATATGTGCTATATGTCAGGAGAAAAGAAAGCTCTTCTAAATCAGTCCAGCCTAAAATTGCTGGAATATCTTTGTGGGCACTGGTGCCATCCTGTTTCAAGTCATTGGGATGGGTTTCCCCCCAGTGATTAGAGCACACCATGAGAACACCTACAAGGCCTGTACAGGTTTTATTCAGCAGGTCAGGGATAGGAACAGGCACAATTCCCAATCTTCAATCCCCCACCCAAGGTCTCCTTGCAGCTGGTCATGAGTTACAGATCAAACCCAGCTTCCCTGACTTGAAAAGTGCTGCTTTTAGGATACTGCAGTATCCTAATGAAAAGTGTTCCAAGGTCTGTTCCCTGTCACAGGAGTTTGCAATGTGATCATAGATGTAAAGTAAACAACTATGTTGTTAAGAAAAATAGGTACTTAAAACTGCCAGAGTTGACAGACCTCTAGAAAAAGTGCACTTGAAGGGTCAGTAGCACTTGGGCTCTGCTATGAGTTCATTATGCAATAGCTGCCTGACTAAGATCTCCGGTGAACAGCAAAGGGGAGGGAAAGATGGACCTGGATTCATAACTTTACAGCAGGGGGCACCTCCAGTGAGGAACAAATACACACAAAGGTGAGGCAATAAACTCTGAGGGGAGGTGTTTGCCACTTGCAAACTTAAAAGGTACAGAGGGAGGTGCTGAAGTGAAACGAGACCAACACAACAAAGGCCCTGTTCTTCCAAGTAGTTAACAATTTGCTCTAGTTAAATGTAATCCACTGAGAGACCAGAGAAACACAGGGATTATCAGTTTGGGTCACAGTGTTAATGAGGGAAATAAAATGAGGAGACACACTTCACATTCCAGTGACACGATCAGCAAACTCCTTTCATCACTTTGAGATAGTGCGAGAGAAGTTCTTTCTAATTAAGTTAATTTATAATTAACCTGGAATGAAAGTGCTTCCCTTTTAATGTAGGGAAAGCTGAACTCAGGAAGCCCTCAGGGATAAAACCACTGTAGTGACATGTGGCCATGCAATCCCAGCTGGTATCCAGGGCAGACTGGACCTTCAGCCCTTCTTCCTGCACAGACTTCCCTCTGGGGCAGTGCTTTGTGAGGCCCTCTCAAGCTCCTGCCACACCAGACTGTGGCTTCTGAGTCATCTTTGCCTTTCAAGATCAGCCTAGAGATTTCTTTGGGGAGCATGGCACTACTCCCTCATGGTCTTCAGCCTAGCCCTGAAGTTTCCCTCACAGGTAGCACAGGGCTGGAAGACACTATGGTGGTGAGAGCATTGTTTTAGCCAGCCATGCAGAGGGGTCCAGAGCAACTGTGTGCACCTAAACTCTTTAGGGGGTCAGGACTATTCAAGCAAAAAGGCAGAAACTTCTCAGAAGAGACAAACTAATGTGCTAGGGGAGAAACAGTGAGAATCAGACACTTCAGCATGGGACTGCTTAAGATAAGGTCCCCAGATATTCCAAGAGATTGAAAACGGCCCGTGTGTATATATAGAAATACCATGTGTATATCTGTGTATAGAAATACCATGTGTATATATATGTAATGGCATAATATTTGGGTTGTAAGAGTAAGAAGGGGCTATTGCTGAGTCCAGGATTCCATCTAGACTGTATTGACACAAATATTCCCTAAAGACAGCCTGAGAGAAAGATGCTGCCTTTGCCTGCTGAACTGAGAATGAACTTACAGAGACAAGAACAGACCTTCCCTGAAGAATATGAAAAGACAAACTCTAACTTAAAGCAACGTGTAAGCTTTCTCTCACACTAGGAAAGGCTGAGGAATCTAATGACAGCGGTAATTAGCCAGAGATGTGACTTGCCAATGTCTAGGGTGTATTTTCTCTCACAGAAGATTAAAAAGAGAACAATCAGCATGCTGCATCCTTATGGTATTTAGTTTTCTAAAACAAATCTGGGACACTTCTAGGGAATTACAGGAAAATCAGACGGGCCAGTTGTCTGCCTGCAGCCTGTGCAACTCAAGAAGTGAATGAAGAGTTTGGGCTGGGGACTTGGTGATGGGCAGCACCACGTGTTCTCTAGCAAGCCTGCAAGGCAAAGTACTAGAAGGGCACCCTTAATTTTCCCCACAGGAGAAAAGTCCTCTGGGTGTCACCTCTGCATGAGCAGGAGATGACTCTTCTCTGCCTGCACCCTTAACAAACTCTCTGAAATGGAAGGAGACCCACTGGCTCCCCCACTTGTCCCCCATTTAATCCCCAGGAAAAACGCAGGGCACTTGGGCAACTCAGCATCGTAGCCTGAGAATAAACACTTTTCTGACTTCACAGGACTTCCAACCACGAGTGCTTTAAATCTAAAGACCAAAGGGTTTGTTGCTAAACCAATCAGGCTGCCAGCGCAGAGCACTCAAGGAAAACAAACACTGCAGTCCCAGTGTGTTATTAGAAAGGTATTTCCCTGTCTGAAGGGTCAGAGGAGACCTCAGACCAGAAAAGCAGCTCATATAAAATGTGCATTTCTGAAGTGGTATCAGAGTGGCCGGTGCTTTGGCACTGCATGGCCCCGGCACTGAAAGGAGAGAAGTTTCCAGGGATTTCACAGAACAGAATGGAAAACAAATACACAAAATCAACCAACCAAACAGAATTTGCTCAACCTCTCACACATTGCAGTGGCCAGGGGAACAACTGCACAGTAACTCAGGCACAGAGAGCAGGAGCCCAAAGCCTGTCTCTAACATGTGATACCAGCGAACATCACCAGAGAATGGGGCTAATTTAAGGTGGAATTAGTTGGGCTTTCTCCAAACTCTGTGGAGAGTGGCATTTGCCACCTGCACCCACTCTGTTCCCACAGTTAACTCCTCCTCTCTTCAGTGTGGCTCTTGTGCGTGTGTAGGATGGCCAGGGAGCTAGCTGGATGCCACAGCATTTGCAGGATTTTCCCTACAGCACTTTCAGTCAGCATTTTGCCCTCCCTTATACACCTCAGTCACAGGACTGCAATCCAGGCTTGTGACTTTCCAGTTCAAACACAGCTCAGTTTTGCTGAAACGCCACTGGAACATTTTGAAATGCGTGTGGGGGATATCTGGGGCAAAGGATGGTGTCAGGATTCAGGATGCTGTTCCCGTAACCATGAACACACTGCTCCAATGAAGCTCCAGCAGTCTCCAGCAGGGCAGTGTGTTTCCCACTGCTCCCCAGCCATAAATCCCTGCACTGCTCTGCAAGGTGCCCTGTGCAGCCCTTACAGAAGTTACCTGCAGACAGGTATCTCATAGGCTGGGCGTGACTCGGAGTTTGCAGGGGGATTGTGAAGCTGCATGTCAGTAGTGTCACTTCAGGATATGAAAGAAACTGAGGCACGGAGGACTCTGCTAAAGCCAATGCAAAGGTACAAGCTGATCCAGAGACACAGGCCCAAAAAGCACTGCAGCTGCTCCCACCGCCACCTCCCTGCCCTGCAAAGGCAGTCGGGGCAGTCTTGCTTTGTGGTTTTAAGGTACACAGAAAGGGGAACAGCAGGCATTAGGGTCTGGCTGGGAGGGCAGGCTCCTCTCCCATCCTGTTGGCTGCACACTGCCCTGCCCGGTCTCTTCCTCGGTTATCAAAGCATTTCTCTTTTCCCCCTGGAGCCTTTTGCAAGGGGGATGGAACCAATGAGATCACACTACGTTTCAAAAGCTGCAGCCTGAATTCTCACATCTGCTGGAGCCCCACACCACCAACCTGAACTTTCAGGCACTTTTTAAATGCTGACATAGAGCATACCAAACCCTTGGGTTTCATTTAACTGCAGGCAGTCGTGATTTATTTGTACCCAGGGTCTCCCAGCAGACTAAGATCCTTGCAGGCACGAGGTTGGGCCGGGAGAACAGGTATCCACAGAGGCACTCACTTTGCAGCAGCAACACGAGGAACTCCAACCCTGATTTTAGACAGAGATCACTTGACAAAAGCACCTCGCTGCTGCCACAGAGCCTCACTCTGGCTCCTGGGACAGGAGCCAAGAGACACTGCAGAGCAGCTAGCAGAGCTTACAGAGAGGATTTCTAGGATCATGCAGAAGCAAACAATCACTTAGCTCTTAAAATCATACACACATTGCCTGCAAAGAACAGTACCAGGAGAGATCTCCCGCTGTCCCCTTTAAATGGCTGGGAAGCTCCGTCCCCCAGCAGCTGCAATCGATCACCACCTCAGCCCTCCCCGCTGCAATCATGTGATGGTCGTGCCCAGGGATTTAAGCTGCTGGAGCGGAACAGTGTATTACTCCAGGTTGTGGAGAAGGGGCTCGAGGGTGTCCTGCCTGGTGAGGTTGGTGTCTGCAGCATGGAGAAAGTGAGTCTTTTTTTTTTTTTTTTTTTTTCGGCAGGATTAAGGCTGGGCTCTGGATGGGTTTTGGGCCTAGTGCCTGATGTAGGAGGAGACCAGAATGAGCTGAGAGGAAATGCAAAGCTGATAGATGGCTGTGGGAGGAATAGTTGGGCTGACCAGCCGGTTTTCCTCTCCTCCTTCATGTTGTAAGTTGTTGTAAGTGGGATAGCTGAGGAATATTTCTTTTCTCAAGTACTCTAAAGGTTTAAGTCCATTTGTAACCCTACAGTTAGAATACCCTTTATATTTTTCCCCCACCCCCCTTTAAACTTTTTGCTTCTCTTCTGGCAAAATGCCTTTTGTGTACAGGACTGTGTTAACTCCTGATGCAACAGGAGAGGAAAGCAAGCTGGCAGTGTATTCTAACCCACCTTGGTCCCCGTGCCTTTGCTTTCCTTGAGAGACCCCCTGGACGCTGAGTCCCAGCCCTGCACTGGAAGCAGAGCCAGAAGGCGTAGGTGGTGCTGCGGAGATAAGCGGTTTAGTGACTCGGGGAAACCTGACCTCGGCGCTCGGGATGTGGGCAGAGCAGGGGGCAGGCGGGAGAGCAAGGACAGCTGCGGATGAGTGGCTGTGCCTAAATAAACTAGTTGGCGATTGGTCTCCCTACCTGAGCTGGCATATGGGGAAGTGGAGCTCAGCAATGTAACTTTTGTAGCACTGGTAAATCAGTGCCTGCACCCTGCTCTTGAGTCATCTGCGGCATTGGGCTTGTGTGGCCATGTTTTGGGAGTGGGGGGGGACTATGGGCATGGCATCTGTGAGCAGCTGCCAGAAGGCTCCCCCATGTCTGGCAGAACCAATACCAGCTGGCTCCACGATGGACCTGCTGCTGGCCAAAGCTGAGCCCATCAGAGATGGCAGAGACACCTCCATGGTAAGATGCTTAAGACAGAAAAAAAGCTGTTGTGCAGCAGTAACTGCACTCGGAGAAGAGAGGAGTGAGAATGTGAGAGGAACAGCCCTGCAGACACCCAGCTCAGTGAAGAAGGAAGAGGAGGAGGCACTCCAGGAGCCAGAGCTGAGATACCCTTGCAGTCTGTAGTGAGGACCATGGGAAGGCAGCTGTGTCCCCTGCAGCAAGGTCCACAGGGGAGCCTTGGGAGGAGACCAAGCTGGAGCAGGTGGATGCCCAAAAGAAGGCTGTTACCCTCTGGAATGCTCCCGTGGTGGAGCAGTTTGTGAAGATCTGTAGCCCATGGGAGGAACTCATGCTGGAGAAGCTGGTGGAGAGCTGTGTTCTGTGGGAGGGAAGGAGCTGGAGTAGGGGAAGGACTCCTCTCCCTGAGCAGTGGCATAAACAGCCTTTGATGAACTGACTGTAACTCCCATTCCCTGTCTCCCTGTGCCTCTGGTATGGGAAGGAGGTAACATTTGGAAAGGAGGGAGGGGTGGGGGGGGATGTATTCCTAAGGGTTGTTTTACTTGTCATTATCCTACTGTGATTTTGATAATAAAATCAATTTCTGCAAGTTGAGTCTGTTTTGCTTGTGACACCAATCAGTGAGTGACCTCTCCTTGCCTTTATTTCAAGTTATGACCCTTTTGTTATGTTTTTTCTCCCTTGTCCAGCTGCAGAGGGAAGTGATAGAGGGGCTTTGGTGGGCACTGCCATCCAGCCAGGGTCAACCCACCACATTCCTTGTCAGCCTGTAGGAGTGTGGGAGATTCTAGTGGCAGCTGGCCTGACTCAACCCTTCCTCTGGCACAGAACTCGTGTTTGGGTGTACCAGAGCTGCTTTGTGCCTTGGCCCAAGCAGGACTGGAAGCCTTGACCTGGCATGGACTAACCCTCTGTGCTTTGGCCCTGTAGGGACTGGTTGTTACTCAGCTGGACGTCGAGCCTGGTGAGTGCATCAAGGTCAAAGGAAAGATCCAGTCTGATGCCAAAGGGTGAGTGAGAAGATAGTGAAGGTATTGGTGTGGCACTGGGGGAAGGCAGAGCTCCTGCTGTGTTCAGCTTGCCAGCACTGGGTAGCTGGAGCTGCTGCACAGGCACCTCCTTTGCACTGCCTGTTCCCCCAGGTTTGCTGTGAATGTTGGGAAGGACAGCAACACCCTCATGCTGCATTTCAACCCTCGCTTTGACTGCCACGGGGATGTCAACACCATCGTGTGCAATTCCAAGGAGGATGGCATGTGGGGTGAGGAGGACAGGAAGGCTGACTTTCCCTTCCAGCATGGGGACAAGATTGAGGTGAGACCACAAGGTGCTGGCACTGAGCACTGAAGGGTCAAGGGCATAGCTTTTTAAGGCTGTCTTGTGTCTCTGGAGCAGAAGGAGGAAGCAAGGAATGGGGAACAAGCAACAGGGGAAGAGTCTTGTAGCTAAAGCCAATGAGCTGCCTTGTACTTGTGCTGCTCAAGTCAATGCCCAACAGCTGATACGTTAAGTGCCCCACTCCAATCTTCCTTTGCAAGCCACCCAACTCAGAGGAGGTGAAATTCTGACCTGACACTCAAACTGGGTCTGCCTTATCCTGTAGCTGCAGAAGCTTGGGAGCTGACCCTGGGGCAGAGCACACCTGCTTCCTGCCCTGCTGGGCAGGGAGGAGGCTGTGCTAGTGAGCATGGTCTTGGCACCAGCAGCCACCTTGCCTGTCCTACACTCAGACTGGAGGCAGTGGGGAGGGAGGGAGGCCTTGGAACTGTGTTAACCTCTGTTCTTGTGGCTCTCCACAGATGTGCATCTCCTTTGACCAAACTGAGGCAACGGTGACACTGCCTGAGGCAGAATTCAAGTTCCCTAATCGGCTGGGCATAGAGAAAATTGAATACCTGGCTGTGGAGGGTGACTTTAAAGTCAAAGCCATTAAGTTCAGCTAACAGCTACGGCTTGGTTTGTTTTGTTTTCTGCACCATGCATAGTGAAATAAACCCACACTTGCAATAGCTGCTTCCTCTGCTGTTTCCTGCTCTAATCTGCTTGCTCCTGTGTGTGCTACAGGGGTGGGCAAGGAGGGGTTGTGTATCCAACCACATGCCTCTGTACACTCTGGATTTGCAGGTGGTACTGATTTAGACACAAGCCAGGCAAAGCATGACTGCCTGTGAGTAAAGCTGCCTTAGCAGTGGTTGTTCCCTTCACCTTGTTGGCTGCAGTGAGTGGGCCCTGTCTGGTTTCTAATAAATGGGATTAGTCCTGGCCATGGAGGCTCAAACAGCAGGTGTATGTGGGGTGTTCATTGTGCTGACTCTGACCAAGAAACGCTGCTCCCATCTCCTTGCTGAAGATGGAGGACTGACAGGGAACAGGAGGCATGGCTTGTGCTCTTGCAAATAGCTTTGCTTTCCAAGACTGTGCTCGGCACTTGGGTACATTGCGGGCTGGCAATAATTGTATCTGAAGAGCAGGCCAGTCAGGCTGACTGCATTAGCCAGGGCAAAGATGGGCAATGCAAGGTGAAGCCTGAGTGAAAGCTTAGGAGGGAGGTCTTGAGGGCATCAGGCTGTCTGTGCTGCCTCATGCACTGAGGTCCTGAGCCCCAGTATTAGGTACCATGAAGTCAGGGGCTGAACAACCTCTGGTATGGGTGATGAGCTATGTGGCAGCCTGTGGGTTAGTGTCTGTGATGCTTGGCTGCTGAGCTCCAGGTGCAGCTGAAGGGCTGTATTGGACTAGTTTACCAGAGGTATTAAAATCCTGAGTGTACCAAACACAAGTAGTTGCATTTAGGGAGATGAAAAAGGGGGAAAAAAGCTTAGTGGACAGTCTCTTCTGCTTACAAGCTCTCTGCTCATGCAATGCCTTGGAGTGTGTGCTACTGCTCTTTCCCAGCAGCCTGCAAACCATGCTGACCCAGGAGAGAGCTGGAGCTGGGACTGAAGTGGTATCTGAGGACCTGGTGGAAGGTAAATGAGTCTTGTGTGCTGTGGGGAACTGGGAGCCTGGACAGGCTGCCCAGCTTTAGAGGCTGGTTCTGTGACTGTGCTGCCCACTCAGTCCTGCACAGGTGGGACCCTCCTTAGCCAAATGCTGCTCCACTGCTGGAATGTGCTCCCTGTTGGCTGAGCCATCAGCAGATCTGCATTTGCTGCTCCTTAAACAGCTGAACAGTCAGGCCAGCTCTTGGGTAGGGGTGATACCACACTGTGGAGGGTCTGAGCCATTCCAGGCTTTTTATGGAAAGGCTGACAGGCTGCAAGGCCATTGCCTTCATGTCAGCAACAAGGTAGTGCAGCAGCTGCCCAGAGCTGGGCATCCTGGTGAGAGATGGCAGGAGCCTGACCATGCTGCAGGGTGGGCATGGATAATGTTGTTTGTTTGTTTGTTTTTTGTTTTGTTTTTTTTTAAATTCCTGTCCTGTATGTACTGCATTTATGGGATAGAATGTTAGTTTTTAGAGGCTGGGATGTGTTTACTAGGCAAAGGGTGAGGAAAGTCTTGCTGATGCTTTGCCTTGTCAAGTAAGTCTTGAGCTTTGTTTGGCAGGGTATTTGGGGTGGGGAGTTGGGGACAAGAGGATGTTTTTCTGTTGTGTTTCCCTCTGTCATGTTACCTGGGTGAAGGTAAGCTAAATCAAGTTTACAACACTGAAAAACTACAGACATTTATGTAGCTGAGGCTCAGGGGAACTTAGAGCTGGCCTGTGTGTTCTAGCTGCCCTGGTCAGGTGAGGTCTGTGTCTCTCAGAACAGACAAGAATAAAGCTAATTTCACTGTTTAGCTTTCAAGCTGGCAGTCCTGGTTGCCAGGTAGGCTGGCCACAAGTGTTCCTGATTGCTGTGCTGAGGGTACAAAGAAAGCCTTTAAGGGGACTACCCCCCTCCTGGACTTTGCACAAGAAATAACTAGGCTAATCCTGCTTTTTTGCACTGGCAGTTACCACTGAGGAGACCACAAAACAGGAGAAAGGGTAGGAAGGAAGCATCCCTTTGCCAGCAGTTCCTGCTGCTTGAGTTTTGTTCTCCTGAGCCCCAGACCTATAAATAATGCTGTTCCTCTGAGTGACACCAGGAAATACAGAGTGCCCTGGCTGGCTCCTGGAGTGGTGACAAGGCTTTCTCTCCTGCTGGAGCAGTCAGGGAAGCCAGAACACCATACCCCGATGCAGAAAGGGTCACAGTGACTGGGAAAGCAGGGAGTAGAAAGCACCACAGCATGGCCTAAGGATGCAGGCTTTGGGTTATTGCCTCTGGTTGTAATTTTATTTTAAATGCTGCACAGTGTGCAGTCACTGTTGGATTTTCTTACAGCATCATGGCAAGGGAAAATTGGACTTCAGAATGCTGTGTGAGGCATTGTGTTATATGGGGATTTAGTTGGGTATGAGGAGAAGGGTCCTCAGTGGAACAGGCTGCCCAGGGAAGTGGTGGAGCCACCATGCTTGCAGGTATTTACAAGATGTGGAGGGACACTTGGGGGACATGGTGGTGGATTTAGTAGTGTTAGGCTAACAGCTGCACTTGATCTTAAGGGTCTTTTCTAACCTAAATTATTCTGTCAGTAGAGATTGATACATGTTTTCACCTCACTTAGGAAGAGGAGAACAAATAATTGCAAAAAGATCCAAAATACCAAACAAACAACAAAAAAGGTGCATTTGGAAAGTAGATAGGACAGGAATTAACATCTCATGCAGGACCTAGAAGAGCGGAGAGGGCTAAGACAGACCAGCAGCTTTGTCTTCTCAAAATATAACTTCTCCCTGAGCAGTTCACATTAACTTCACTTGACAGAAATAGGCCATGTG
This sequence comes from Formicarius rufipectus, assembly GCA_013399695.1. Classification (NCBI taxonomy): domain Eukaryota; kingdom Metazoa; phylum Chordata; class Aves; order Passeriformes; family Formicariidae; genus Formicarius; species Formicarius rufipectus. The sequence continues at coordinate 333,337 of VXAU01004607.1, read as the reverse complement.
AGTGACTCTGGCTGCATGAGCCTGCATGTGACACTGCTTGTCACAGCCTCAAAAGACAGCAGGAGGACACTGTGCACCCAGGAATTGTGCATGGGGTAAGTATGTACCAGGGAAGCTGAGGGGCACCCCGGGTTGCGGTGTGGGAAACCGGCAGGGTCGCTTCCCATGGAATTTACAAGCAACAAACTTCTTCCAAAACAAACCACGTGAAATTCACCGACATCCCTTTCACAAAACCACAGGGTGACCACCAGGCAGGTCTGCCAGAGGTGATAGTCGTGTTCTTCCCCCATCTCCTCAGCTCCCTCAGCCCCAGTTGGCACACTTAGTACCCACCTGGAGCTCCATCCCTCTTTCAGAAACTGAGCCTCAGGCTTTCCCCTGCTTCACCTCCTAACTCTCCTCTCTTTTGGGGCAGCACAGATGGGAGGGTGAGCAGACTGTTCCCCTCTGCTGAAATGCCCTCAGGCTCAGACACAGACACTGCCCTGGACAACCAGCTGAGGGTGAGGCCGAGCTCCGCCATGCTGAGACCGGCTCAGACACCCCTGTGGAAACACTTTATGCACCCATTTGACAACAATTTCTGTCTTTTCCCCCTTCCACCCTGACCCAACTGCTCCCCACTGGGCCATGCTGTCCCATGAGGGGAGAAAAATGTATAGAAAAACATATTTACTCACTTTTTCTCTACAGAATCAGGCTGTGGTGCGCATCCTCCTTCAGTGCCTCACCTGTGGGCCCCCTCAGGCTGCCCCCCAGCACGGCTGCCCCTCATTAAGTCCTTAATTACCCACAGATGTTAACCCCAGACACACCTGGAGTGATTTTGAGGCAGATCTGGTGGGGTTTGGGGGTGTTGGTGAGAGTGGGGAGCCCCCCGTGCTGCCCTTGGGGCTGCCCCCACAGCCCCCTAAGATGGCGTGGCCCTTCATGAGGTAAAATGGTGGCGAGACCCTTCCCTACCCCTCAACCTGCCCTGCGCCTCCTCCCTCTCCGAACTGCACTGCACACCTTTTATTTTGTTTGGGTTTTTTGTTTGTGGGGGTTTTTTTGTGTTTTTTTTGTTTTTTTTTTTTGGTGTTTCAGTCCTTAACATTTTCCTTTAGAGCTGAAGTTACAGTGTTAAGAGTGGCCCTTTTTTCATTCCCTTATAGGAGTGCACAGCTCAGGCTGCGAACCACACAGGACAAGGCTCTGTGGCTCAGGGTCCCCTCTTTTCTCCATGGTCAGGCTGCAAACCACCTCTGTGGCTCAGGGTTCCCTATTTTCTCTGTGGTGGGGGAGAAAAGAACCCCTTTTGTCCTAATCCCACATCCTGGAGCAGGCAGGGCTGTGTGACACCCCTCATTGGGGGTCGAGCCCCCTCCCCTGACATCCTAAAACAAGCCCCAAAAAGCAGATTTCTGCAGGGATTTTTGGCTCTGAGGCTGTGCAGGAGCTGCTCACACAAACACATGTTGCTGCAAAGCACATGGGATGGTTGTTGGACAGCACCTGGGGAGGGAAACTTGGTGATGAAGCAGAGGTTGCCCTGTTGGAACACACCTGATCACACATCCCCTCTGCAGGGACGGAGGGGAATAACCATTCCTATGGAAGCACTGGCTTGATGGAGGGGTGAGGAAGAAACCTGGGATTGTCAACTCAGGCAAAAAGGCTGTGTTCCAACTAATGTGATGAGCTGCCCAGTTGCTTTTGCATGAGATTTTACTGGGAATGGGCAATCTGTGTGAGAAGTGCAACTGCTTTGTCCTTCCCAGGGTTTCCCTGGAGCTGCTGAGGGGACACAGTGGATTCCCACTGTGCCAGCTGAGGGGGCTGTCATGGGATCCTTCAATGCTCCATGGCTTCCCCAGGGATGGCTTGGGACAAAGTGCTGGATTCAGGTACCCTGAGCTGCTCTGGGAAGGAGTGCCACCCACTGTCACCTCTGACAGACAGAGGACACCCAGGCAGGTCCCCACAGCAGGGTGGGAAGTGGGGCATCCCATTCCAATATGCCAAGTGGGTGTTGGCAGATGAGGCTTGTTTTTAGCAAAAACAAAACCAACTGTCTGAGAACAAGTGCTTATGGTACCTGGTGTACTGATTTTTCTCCCCTGCAGCCACTTAAATTCAGGTTCAGATGTAAAAATCCTCAAGTAGCCAGACTCAAAATGCAGATTTGTGTCAGTTACTGACAATAAGTGTAAAATTCTGTCCAGGTATCTGTGTCCCATGAAATCATTTCCTCACTCTGGAAAATGGGTTTTCATTATCCTTTAGTTTTATAACTGAAAGAGAAAAGCAAGGTGGGATAAAGAGCAATGGATATGTTCCCCTTTTTGCCAGAGGTAATGAGAAGTAAATCTTCCCATTTGGTCAACGCTTAATTACCTTTAAATATATGCCAGGATGTGGTGCTACCAACCTCAGCAAACCTTGCAGTCAGGAGAGTGATTTTTGAACAGAATGGTCTAGAGTTTCTTGGTGCTTACCACAGAAATGTGGGCTTTAACTCTATTTTCACCTGAAAATACAAGATGTTATAAAAATGTCAGTGGCTGTCACTTGCCTCGTTAGCTGATGCTCCTGTGAGCAATGGGAGCATGGTGTAGGATGGAAGGGTGGTTGCAAAAAAACGAAGTCTGAACGACAAATACCTCTTAAATCTAATAAAATAAACTGCAGCAGAGGGTAGGGTGGCTTGTTTTTTGTTTTTTTTTTTTTTTTTTTTCAGGGCAAATTAGATGTGTTGATGGGATTGAAATAACTCCCCCCAGTGTCTCTCTGAAACTCCACTCAGTTATTGCTGAGTGACCCTAAAGGTATCTTTTCCCCTCTAGTTTTGCTTTGATTTGGCTGTTAAGGCATAACAATCAGTTCTACTGGGTCAGGTTGTCATGAAATGCTGCCTGAGCACTGTTCAGACTTGGAATGCACTTTTACAGCAAGCTCTTGGTGCACACTGTCATTGTTCCAAGTGTGTCATTGCCATAGGTAGGAAGAGAGTATTGGATTTCAGGTTAATGCCTCTTGTGGCTTGTGAAATAATTCCTGGTGAAGTGGGTTCAGACAAATGAGGTATTGCTGTTTTAAAAGGAAAGTCTTGGTGTACATCATCCCCTCCCAAAAAGAGACCTAGCAATCCTGTCAGTAGAAACCCTGACACATCTCGGGGAGACCCCTCAGGCTGCGGCAGAAGCACAGATCACAGTCAGCATGACTCAAAACAAGACAGAATTCCTCCCTTCCCATTCCTGCAGGGAGTTCTTTACTTCTGGCTGACCTGGCCCCTGAGATGCAGGTTGTCATAAAAGATGGTTAAGCTCCAGATTCAGAGGATCATGAGATGGAGAAAAGGTAAGGTGGTGTTTCCCTGGCCAAAATCTCCTTCACAAGGCACTTAATGGTATATGTAGCATGTGTTGAAACAGGGTGAAGCTGCTTCTGGTAGCCCTTTATTATATTTAAAAACAACCACAACAACAGCAACAAAACCACGAGGAGGTGTTCCAAGCTACTGCATGACTACCTTTGGGGTTCCCTCTTCTTGTTAAGGTCTTCACAAGATACAAAATTAAATGTCTTTTTCTAAATACAGAACAAAGTAGAATCAAGTAACTGATTAGAGTATGTACAAAAACTTACACATTTCTGTCTTGTTCTTTAAAAAATATAAATATCAATAATGTTCAGTAAAATGGGTTGGTTTTATTTTTAAGGCTTCATTCTTTTAGATCCTTCATTATTTAACGAGGTGCCAGGTAGGCAGGAAAGGGCAGGAAGAGAGGAGGTCATGTGTTTTCATTAAAGGTCATGTGTTTAATTCTTGTGAGACTCTTCCTCATCTCTGGCAGGAGGAGATTTCCCTCCCCATTGATTTAAGTTTCCAGAAAGCAGAGGTGGAAGGAAAGGAAAACCAAACAGTTGTTATTGCTGTGTTTTTTTTCCTTCATTAAAATCTTGTTTTTTAAACCTGTCTCCTTTCATTGTCTTTGTAGAGAACCATCTGCCAAGCACTTGGATTGAACAGCCTGGAGCAGGACTGTGTCCCAGGTCCACCTGGGATGGGTTAGAGTGAGGAAGAGGCAGCTGGAGGTGTTTTACCACCGACCCCCGTGGAGGTAGCAAGTGCTGCAGCCAGGGCAGCTGCTGCTGCTGCATCCCTGGGCGTGAAGTCCGTGGGGAGGCTTTCCATGAGGCACTTGAGCTGCTCCTGGCCCAGTTTGATTTTATCGTCCAGCTCCCGCTGCTCTATGAGGAGCGCAGACTTCATCTTCACAAAGTGCTGGTAGTCCTGGAGCTGCTCCTCAGAGAGGTAGTTGCCCAGGATCTCCAAGACCACCCGTTCCCGCCGGTCAAGGTTTTCCTTGAGCTCCCGGGCGTCTTCGTGCTGGCCAGCCAGCAGCTTCCTCTTCTCGTTCAGCGAGCTCTGCACACACCAGAGAGAGCCCTTCAGCACCAGCAGCACCAGACTCCCTGATCCCACCCCCACTCTGCTCCCTCCTCCCAGCACCACCTCTAAGCTCTCAGACATGCAGTCAAAAGCCTGGGAGAGGAGGATGCAGCCCTTATTATGGACTGGATGTGAATCCCACTGAGTGTTCTGGTCAACGGGAGGCAGGAAGTGCTCCAGGGAACTCAGTGAAACTTGCCTGAAAGCAACAGCTACCAGGAAAAGCTGGCTTTGTCTCTTCAAAACTAATGAACGAATGTTAAAATGCAGCTTTAACTGAGTGGGTCATTCCAGGAGGCACAGCACCACCCAGGCTCTCCTCCAGCCACGGGGCACAGACAGGCCCTCCCTAACATGGCCCTTCCATGATTCCACAGGATTCCAGACACTTATACAAACCCAGGATCAAGGTTCCCAGGGACACAACTTATGTTTGCTACTGCTCTTATATTATCACCAAGACACCTGAAGTCCTTCTAGGGCAGGTTGTTGTGATGGCTGCTGCTGCCCCACCTCCCAGAGTCACCAGGACACCACTGTACGTACCCGCTCCTCACTGTTGGCATTGTCCCCCAGGCTGCTCAGAACATTCTCCACACGGGCCAGGCGCCCCGAGAGGGACAGCAGGAGGTTCACCACCTTATCCAGGTCTCCGATGAACATCTTGTACTTGTCAAACTCGTTGGGTTTGCACAGCGTGCTGATCAACAGCTCCACCTCCTCTCCAAGGGCATTATTCATCTTGATGTCGGCCAGCAGCCCCTCCTTGGCTTCTTTCAGGACTTCCAGTTTGTGGGTCAAGCTCCCGATGAGCTCAGCCTGCCAGAGGGGAAACACATTGCTGCCATCACCCTGATCATATGGATGGTGACAGCAAGAGGATATGGCTGTTGTTTCTGAGCTGCAGGGTAATGACTGCAACAGCTGACAAAGAAGACATTAAGGAGGAAGTGGAGAAAACGCTGGAATTCCCCACCCAGGACACAATCCAGGTAGCTGATTAGATGGTATAAAGATGGATTTGTTCAATAAATGTTTATAGAAGAGATCCTTGATTGGGTATGCCCCGTTCTGATACCCAGCTACTCAGAATTGAGTGAGGTAGGTTCTTTAAAACCTCGAGGTAATAGGAGCTGCAGCCACATCTGCAGTACATTCCCAACCCCCTGCCCCAGCCTAAAGTGTCATGAACTGTGCAAAACAACTGTCTCCCACACCAAGGCATCAATCAAGAGTTTACACCAACAATGCTCTAAGTTTACTTGATATCTGAGCAGAGACACAGAGAGCACAAACCCATTTTGAGAGAAATGCAGGCAACTCTTTCCCTGCTGAAGAAAAGGAGGCCCCCAGGGTCGGGTTACTGCAGAAACAGCCCTGCTGCACATGTGCTGGAGATCCTAATTTCTGTTAGGATTTAGTGGAGAGACATATGCAAAAGCAAGTCTGTGGCCTGGGGCTTGCAATTCTCACTTCCATTTACTTGGAACTGTGAGCAGGAAAAGCTCTTCCTACAAGGGGGTGAGGATTTTCAGTGTCTCCAGCTCAAGCACTGCTGAGGCACCGCTACCCGTGTGTTAATCTACTGTGAAAATATTCTCTCAAGGCCCTGTGTCACTGCAGGCAGGAGGCAGTCTGCCCCAGAGCAGGAGGGATCTTTAAACCCGAGCATGGCTGGGGGAAGGTGGGGTCACTGAGCTGACCCTGATGCCCGGGGTGGCCTCTCAGTGGGGTTCCAAGGCTGGTCTGACAGTGGGAAGCACATGACAGAGTATGGCCAGGCACCACTAGATGGAACACTTGCTGTGCTTTGCTCTGTGGCTGCATTACAGCCTGCTTCCAGCTGCCACGCACGTGCAAAGGCTGAACAAAATGTGAGTAATATTGCCTTAAAATAACTATCAGCTCCCTGGAATGGCCACTAGGTCCCTCCATTGGCTGCAGGGTAGTTCAGGAGGAGAGGGAGCAAAGGTGTGGCACTAAAATCCCACTGAATCAACCAAAACTCTTTTCTGTGGGTTCTCCCTTGAGGAGAAAAAAGCCTAACACGTGTCCTTCCTAGGGGCTGTGATGCTAATGCCCCCTTCCAAAGATCTGAGGTCCTCACCAGTTGATTGCTGCACCAAATCCTGAGGAGCAGAAGCAGGGATCCATTTGCAATGATTACAGTGCTGGGGGAAGCTGGGGGAAATCTCTACAGCAGGACGCCGTGGGATGGTCACAGAATCTGGCATTAACCTCGAGAGCCCTTCAGGAGGGTGGAGCTACTTAGGGCTGGCAGCTGTTCTTCCCGGCTCCAGGAGCTTTGCCCTCCAAAGCAGGAGGCATGGGACAGCTGGGAGTGACATACCTGTGTTCAGAAGGGGCCTGTGAAATACCTCTGTGTTCATTAATCAGTGACTCTCCAACTGCCAGCCAACCTTTGCATACTTACAGTGCAAACAAGCTTGCTTTATCCACATAACCTCCCAGAGGGGCGACTTCACAGGTAACCCTTGTGAAAATGTTCTTGCACTCAGAGCATGAGCCAACATACCAGGCTGATTGGTGCTGCCTTGGCCTAATCACTCCCATCCAATTCTGGTTTTCCACACAAGTGTAACTTTTGAGGGCTGGGACTTGCCCTCCATGGCAGGCTCACAGCTATCTCTAAGCCTGTCAGATGGTTGCAGCATCTCTGTTGACTCCCTGGAGCAGCACCCTTGTCTTGGTTAGTCACTCCTTGGGATTTGGGAGCTAGGCAGCATGTCTGTAATTCCCAGGTAACTAATGGGAGACAACCACAGGGGGAAATTAGAAGGCCCTGCAAAAGGCCTGGACACAGCATAAAAACCTCCAGCAAGAACTGCAGGGACCATTCCACAGTGAAATGTACTCTGAATGACAGAGAAAAATGTTTCTTCTCCTCCCTCCCAAGCCGTAACAAGGAGGTTGAGCCAGTGAGGTGTCTGTGGCTTTTGGTGGATTAGAGAAACAATAAAGTGTGTGGGGGGAAAAAAGAGTAACCAGTGTTTCTTTGGAGGCAGTGAGTGCAGACAGCACTCAGTGGGAGAACTGGCTTCACCGAAGAGAAAAACCCTAGGGGAAAACCTGCAGATTCCATTCCTGTTTCCAACCTGAGCTGCCATTGCTCAAGTTGCTTCACCTCTCCCTCTTCCTTCCTTGCTACAGGACTGGGACTGCTCCTCACAGCCTGTACACTCAGCATTTGGTGTGATACCGGCTTGCCTCGGGGTGCTGCAAGATTTGCACTCAATTTGCAGTGAGTACTCAGATCAACTCTCTTCATTCAGTTTGGGTCATGGTAATGAAGATCCACTGGTGGCCTGAATGTTCCCACACAGTTTGAGAGCTGCCAAGAGCTGCCCGTTACAAATGCACTTCACTTTAGAGCCTATTATTTCAGGAATGAGTGCTGGATTTACCTTCTTCTCATTGATGTCCAGAAGCTCCTCTTCATCACCTACTTCTTCTGGCAAGTCCTTGATTTTATTCAGCAGCTCTGCTTTGGGTGCTGAAACGCTGTAATAAGCAGGACAGGTGACCAGGGTGACAGCAGCTTCCTTTTCCTCTCTCCTACACCGCAGTGAAGAAAAAGGAAGAGTTCAGTCTGAACCTGACTTTTCCCCATGCTTAAATCCATGGTTTTCCAGCACTCCCCTGCGTTATTACCCACACGGACCAAGCGGATTCCTGCCACCAGAGGGTGTTTGTCAGCTGCTGTCCCAGCACAGCCACGGGGTTTTAAGGTGACTGGGTACAGCTCCGGACAGGGTTTACCTTGCTGAAGGTCAGTCAGCACAGCTCAGCTGGAGGTGGGCAGAGTGACCATCTCACCTGGCATCCCGCAGTACAGCTGATTGCTGGACAGTTCTCCAGCTGCCACTTGGCACTGGAGGACTTAGGCTGATCTTGTAGTAAGTAGGTCCACTCAATCCTCCTTCCAAAATCTGACCTCCTGTTATCTTTCTGCCTGCTACCACTATTTTCACCCTGATTTTACTCCTGTATCTCTTCCTGTGCTTTGGACTGAATTGCTTTAGACTGCCAAGATCCAGACAGCAAAACCAAACAACACCTGCAGGGCTGGTTCATTTCCTGCCCTGTGACCAAGCTCAACACTGCTTTCCACACAGCCCAGAAAGGTCCCACACAGAGCCCAGCTGCTGGGAAATGGCCTTTGGAAACGCCCTACCAGGCCTGGGAACTGTGGGACTCGCTCTCCACTGGAGCCCACCTGTAGAGATGCAGACAAACTGGGCACAGGCTGGCCTAGAAGCAAGGGAGCCCCGGGTTCTGCCAGCCCTCATCTCCACCCAGCCCTGCTTACGTGTCATCCCTGACGGCCGTCCTGCTGACTTGCTTCTGCGACAGCTTCCTCTTCATGTTGTTCTCCTTCAGCAAGGTGCTTCCACTCGGGAAAATCCCTTCCATTAAGTCCATGGTTGTCTTCATTTTGGAATCTGGATCCAGGATATCCGCCAGAGACTTGTCCTTGTGGACAATTTCTTTTGCCAGAGCCTCTGACTTAATATCCTCCGGGGTCTTTTTCTTTGCCTTTGTTGGAGGTGCTGTGCTGAGCGTCCCCGAATCTGGGCTGGTGTTTTCCGACTCTGGCTCTCTGAGCTTACCTTCAGGCTGAGCTACAGGCTGTGTAACAGTGCTCTGAGGCCCTTCAGAAGCAGCAGGTGAGTGGTGCTGCTGGTCCACAGCAGATGGAGAGCTAGTCCTCTTGGATGCACTTAGTGAGAGACACCGGTTATATCCAGCGATACTGGTGCCCAACCCTGTTACCTCCCTCTTGGCCAGGGCTTTGGGAAAGCTTTTGAAGCTGCTATGGACAGAAAAATTCTGTGAGATGAAGATAAACCTACCATCCAGGACAATTATGAAACATGGTGAAGGCCTACAACAAGTAACTTTTCCTCCTCTCACACTTATTTTTGTGCCTCAGTTCTCGTTCCAGCACAGAAGGGCACACAGTGTGAAGCTCCTGGCACCAAAAGCATTTTGTCCTTTCCACCTGGATACTACGGGATTGTCTTTCCAACACAAAAAGAACTAGTGAGTAACAAGTCACTCTCTTTTCTGCTGACAGGTTGGGGACACTGTGTCTCCCCACCTGGGAGTGCCATCCCAAGCAGCCCCCACCCATTTGTCCTTGTGGTGTTGGAAATCCAATCACTGCTACAGCCCCAACCAGGTTCTTCCTGTGTGGGTATCAGAGCAGCATCCTGGGAGTGAGGGAAGCTGTGCTGAGTTAAATCAGCTGGGCACCCACCCCAAAGTTCTACCCTTCAGGAGAGTTTCCCTGTACAGGGTGACTGTGCCATATTTGTGTTGTTGCTCCCTGGCAGATGGTCACTGGTTCAAAACAGCATTGTGTTGTGCCAGGTCTGAAACGCATCCTGGGAAATTGTTTGGAAAAATCCCTCATGGATTTCCATAGTTGTCTCTCAAAACCCAGGAACCAGAAGGCATCAGAAGCCATTCCAACCCCTCATGCTGGAGCGAGCCGGAAGTGACCCCACTGAAATCAGCAGGGTTGTTCTTCCACAACCCCCTTGCCTGGGAGCTTTGGGGCAGCACCCATGAGTGGGCCTGCTGGTGGCTCACAAAGCTTTGTGCCCTGCCCTGGTTGCACTGTTGGATGCTGCTTTTGGCAGGCAGGCAGTGGGTCTGTCTGTCCCCGTGCCCATCAACATGCCCACCCTTCTGTGAGCTCCCCCTCTTGCTGGGGGGCTCTCCCAGCAATGGGGGTCACTGCCATCTGTCAGAGCCCTGCATATCTTACTGTATATGGCCAGGCCGTGTTCCAGCCCACCCTTACCTCACGCTGGCCTCCTCTGGGAGCCGGGGGGATTTGTCTCCAGCTGCCCCGCTCCCCTCAAGCGCCAGGGGAGGGGGGGGAGGTGGGAATTCCTCCGTGCCGTTGGCAGAAGTGCGAGAGCTCAGCTCGGGGAGAGGACGAGGTGGTGGCAGGGAGAAGGGCGGCTGGGCCGGTGCCATGAACACCTCATCATCCCCATCGTCCTGCAGCACGGGAGGGGGTGTGAGCTGCAGCCTCGACTCTGAGATCCGCAGGTCGGCTGTGCCCGGGCCAGGAGGAGTCTCAGGATCGGAGGAAGTGCTGCTCTCTGTCGGCAGGGACTGCCACCTCTGGGGCAGCTTCGGCACGGCTGCTGCTGCTGGAGATGCCACGCACCTCGTGTTGCTGCCGTCTCTGCCCGGCTGTGCCCACGCCACGGGTCTGTGGGGCAGCCCCGCTCTCCTCCTCCACACCATTTCTTCCGTGTGAGTCTCGGGGGATCTGTCCTGGACAGCACCCGAGGGCTGTGCCGGGATGTTCCCACTGCCCTCAGGGGGAGGTTTGGCGTGGTGCTGTCTCAGAGCCTCGCCCGTACCCTGCAAGTCTGAGGGAGCCTGGGTGGGCGTGTTAGGGGAGGACTGGCCAGATCCAGGAGTAAAGTTAAGGAATAAGGGTTTAAAATCTTGCTTTTGCTCAGGGTAGTGATTCCTTGCCTCTGCTGGGGTTGGGAAAAATGCAGAAGTCCTGCTATCTGGCCTGGAGAGTTCTGAGAGCTTGTGGTTCTCTGTCAGTGTGGTGGAGCCGGTGACAGTGTCGCTGCCACGGGCAGGATGGGGGTAGTAACTTGTGAATGCCATTCTCTCCGAGTGGCTTCTCTCCTTCTTGCTGAAAGACCTACACACCAGGAGACAGAGCAGGGGAAGGTTAATAATGAACCAATGAACAGCAAAAGCTCTTATGCACCTCTTTAGTGAATAAATTATCACCCCTATCAAAGGCCAGTGTCAGTGCCTGCTGGTCTAGGTGAGGTGCAGCTGTGCTTTGAAACTGATAGTAAAATCCCTGGACAGATCCATTTCCACTCACCGTCTCCTGTCATTCTCAGGGCATGCTGCAACACACATAAGTGTTATCACAACACTAACTCAATGGAAAAAAACCTGGGAAAACCTAGTGCCTGGCTTCCTTTCCAGCCTTGGTTTCAATTCTGTTTGTTGCAAACAGGTCTAGTAGTAACTGCTGTAACACAGGTTATTTGACATTACCTACCATCAAACTCCATTATATTCCTGGTAATTTTAGGCTCTAAGAGCCAAAAATTTCCCATAAAGTTATCCTGCTCCTGTTGGAAAGGTGCCATTAAAATGATTCAACTGTCTCCAAGAATAAGGTGAGCCCAAAAATGCACTATTTTGACTGTGGAGAAAATGTAAAAAAGCTCTTACAGCCTTGGAATGCTGTTAGAAAAAAGAGCTCCCTCAGACAGGCAGGTGTGAGAAACCCCAAAGCCAACACATTCCAGCTGCAAGTGGATGTTAAGGCTGTGAAGCCAGGGATTGAATTACTCCTTCCAGGTCTTTGAGAATGTTCTCATGTGAGTCTGAGAAACAGTGTCTGGCCTTTGGAGTGAGTATCCTGCTGGGAATCCAGAGCCAAACCTACTTGCCTGTATGGCCATGTAGCTGGAAACCAAACTGAGCAGTAATAATGACACCAGCAGATGCAAGAAAAGATGTCCTGAAAACATGAGGCCTCACCATAAATCAATAAAACACAACAAAGCTCTGCTGCCAATATGTTTTCTGTTCTGGGGATGCATTGTTCAAATACTCCCACCACTGTCACTCTGTGATGCTGCAGACTTGGGCCCCACATTTGTTCCCAGAGGTACTGGTACAAATTGAGAATAACTCTGTCAAAGACATGGGTTGTTCTGGCTTTATTCTGGTGTGACTGAGAATAGAATTTGGCAGCCTGAGTCTGGGGGTGGGGAAGCTTCCCAGACAGCCTGCTCTTGGTATTGTCTGTGGTTCCTGGACAGTAGCAGCGTGTATTCTTTTCAGATGCTCAGTGTTTGTCAGGAACACCAGCTGGTTATTCTCTAATTGAAAGACCTCTCCTACTGTGGAAGCAACTGCAGATTCTAAAACTGGTGGAACACCAGTTCCCAATATTGTGACAGGACCATGTGATTGCTGAGCAGGGTTTTCCTAAATTCACCATCCAACAGCTCTCCTCCTTGAGCAAGAGCCACGGCAGGGATGGTCCCTTCTCCTCTCCAGCACATTAGGCTGCTGTGTCCCAAGGAAACCAAGGAACACAATTCCTGCTGCCTGCTATTGCCCCCTTGCATGAAGAACACTTCTCCTCTCTTGTTTTATCTTTTAGGAAATGCAATTCTGATCAAGAAGGGAAAGCAACCTCACATCTCCCAGAAGAAATGTGCTTGCAAAGCCTGCCCCAGGCTGCAGAAACATCAGAAAACTGTTAATAACCAATAATCTTTGTGCAGCGAGGTATGAAAATGAGAAACCTGCATTTTGTGCCCTGATAAACTTGTTTTCAGTCTGGGTGTTCAATCCTGTTACATGGAAAATAGGTTGGGCAAAGCAAGAAGTAAAAGGAAGCTGCAAGAAGTGATTGAGCAGCAGGATGACATGTCACCTCCAGGAAGAATTGGGGAGGCAGGAGGAACTGAAACAGCTGCATTGTTCTCTTAGGAAAACCATGGAAAAAGTTATTCCATGTCACAGCAAGCGGGTGTGTTTGAAATAAACCTAAATGGATGTGCCTGGGGGTAGATTGGGTCCCTTTTAAACAACTTTTATGTCTTCCTGGGGGCAAACCCGGCCAGAAGTAAGACCCAGTTGGAGGAGGAGCCTTCCTCTGCTTGCAGCTGTCACTCCCTGCCCCGGAGCTGTGTGGGGAACCCTTTGGAGACAGCAGTGCTGATTCCCACTGTGACCACAGAGCTCCTTTGTAAGCATTTCTTCCAGTCCCTCTTGATGGTTTTTACTGTAATGGGAGTTGGTTGTTTGGGCACTCAGGGCTTAGGGCAAACATCTATTTGTTATTTAAATGTAAATAAAGCACGATCGGCTTCAGTTCTAGTTAGCTTCAAAACTATCCATGGCTAAGTGGAGAGTTACATAAGTCCTAAGACTATGAGTTTTCTGATTACACTTTTCTCTTTTTAAAAATATTTCTCTCTCCCCTAGCCTGCAAAAAGGGAAGCAGCCTAAAGGCCACTCTCCCTTCAGCAAGATCAAGGAATTCTCCTGGTTTTCATCCATGCAAATGTTTTCCTGCTTTTGGCGAGGCAGCTGGAGAAAACCATCAAGGTATTTTTTCCTCTAGGATCCTTCAGTTATGGATGTGTGTTTCAGCAGCAGACCAAACACATTTTGCAAGTTACATAACTGGAAATCTGCTGCAGAAACGTGCTCTAAGATGACATGCAGAGAACGTGATGACAAATTATTGACTAGTGAAAATCACAGCAGCTCCTCCTAAGACTGCAGGGCACAGCACACCCAGAGCTGTGCCTGTGCAGGTGTTTTCCCCAGTTTGGCACGATCCACCCGTTTGCACAGACAATCCGTGACAAGTGCTGGATGGCCAGAGCTGATCCTGCAGGGACAAAGGGGCTGTGGACATGCACCCACCTGGCTCCTGCACTGACCACGTAGAAGGGATCCCTCACCATGGGGCCGAATTCACTGCTTTCCCTTCTCAGCAGCTCCTGCAGGACAAAGGCAGCGTTAGCAGAGAGCAAACGAAATACCAAAACACTGATGAGAATGCCCTCTGAAGTCTGAGAGCAAGTCATTCCCCGTGGCTATCCATTCCTTCCTATCTCTAAACAAATTCCTGCAGTGACAGTGCGACGTGATTTGTATGCAGCTGGAAAGGAACATTTAGCACTGCACACAAGGCCCTCGAAAACCTACAGCGAGGCAGAGAAGTCTGCTGCTAACCTGGAAATCAACACTTATCACTAGGAAAAAAACCTGACAAGACCACAAATAAATAAATAAAATTAAATAAACAATCAATCCCTCTGTTGGTTTGGCTTAGTCTCCCATGTTTATAGCTGTGGCTTTGCTTTGGGGATGGATCAGAAACAAACCTAATGGAAGAAACATTTAAACATATACTTCCCTTTTAAACAGACCCTGTGGATTGGTGTGTATGTTAGAAGTCAAATTAGGATTTAAGAATAGGATTTTCAGAAGTGTCTTGCTGCTTATGGACTGAATCCTCATTCCAGAAGGGCATACAGCTAAATCCCTCTGGAAAACATCAGCAAGGGCTGTGAACAGGTCTGCAGTGCTGTTCACCCTCTTCCTCAAGTTGGTTTCCATCAGGCAGACCCTCTGGTTTGGCTGCTGAATTATTAAAAATGAGCCAAAAGGGGCAAATAAAGATCTCAAGAACTGCCCTGTATGTCCTGCCTGAGAGGACAGGCTGGAAAAAATCAACTGGGGCTGCTCCTTGTCCAATCTGTCACTGGAAAGTACATCTTGGTGATTTTTCTCTCTCTGGCTGTCTGGTTTGGTTGCTGCTCTGACTGTTCTGGGAGGCAGAGGAAGGGTCACAGCTTGGCCTCCACCTTAGCTCGTTCTGGACTCTTAGTGAACACAGGGCAAGCGTGACAAAATGGCACAGATGAGCCTGATGCCTGGCTGGGGTGGAAAAATACCAATGGTGGGATGAGACAGGAGTGGTTCTGGAAGTGCATTCCGGTCACTTGATATTCACAAGCTGCTTTTTGAATTCCCTCTATTTAAAGACGTGGCGTGGGAGCTGAGGGCTGCCAAGGGAGCACGTGGAGAAGGAAGCACACAGTGAGTCTGGAAGGGTTGGGCCTGCTTGTGGGATGCTGCCCAGAGCCCTCTCCGTGTCACTTGCCTCAGGACCACTTCCTTGCACCTGGATAATCTGTTCTGGGCCAGGAGCAAATGTGAGAGCAGGAGGAGATGTCCTGGATCTCAGATGCTCTGTGAAATATGTGAGCCTTTCCAAACACTTTACAAACACAAGCCTGTCCACACATTGTGGTAGTTTGCCCCCTCTCCCCATGACGAATGGAGCTTGGCATGGAAACAGGGATGGGGCAGCAGACCCATCACTGCTGCACACTAGGGCAGCTCGACCAGCTGCAGTTCCCTAAATAGGTCTGAACAGATTTCAGCTCAAGAGCTGGTCTGGGCAGTTGTTCCTTAAGAATTTAGCCTGATTCTCCTGTTTACCATCCTCAGAGTCGGTCAAATTCCCCTTTGGTGACATCAGTGTAGTTCCCAACCACCAAGCGGGGGACATGGAGCAGCCAGGGTCTCCACTCGGTTTTCTCTGTGATGTTTCCCTCCAGGGCTGAGGCAAAACATAATGGTTATTTGGCAGTGGCTCTGCCCAGCACTTCCCAGCACTGTCAGCCAGAGTGGGAGCCAGGACAATTCCAAGCAGACTTTAATCCTCTCTGCTTTGCACCAGGAAAACGGGCTGAGGCAGGACAGCAGCGACAGGGAATCACCACAAAGGTGCTCAGTGGCTCTCCAGTGCTGCCGGCAGGTAAGGACAAGGATGTCCAGGTGGGATCTCCAGAGCACATGCACACTACCAGCATATAGGCACTGAAATCCCAGCAGCCCTGGCATGCCTGAAATAGCCCCAGCAGGGAGAAAGCTGAACCCTACCAGCCAGCTTTTAATTTAAGTGTGTCTTTTAATTTAACTGTGTCTCTCTCACCCGCACTGAACCTCTCTCTCCAATCAATGGAGCGACAGCCATGGCTGAACGTCAGCCTGTTCCCCGACATCCCCCCACATCTCCTGGACCCCAGAGCCCTGCTCGTGGGAGCACACGACCCCATTCCCACATACCTGGTGCTTCTTATCCGCCGTGGGGGACGACCTGGAACGTACGTGCACAGGGACCGGCTGATTGTCGTACCTATCAAGCAAGTCTTCCACAGACACCGATTTCCCAGATTTCCTGGCGGAGGAGGCTGTTTCAAAGAGCTGCTCCTGCTTCCTGTGGCGAGGCTGGCCCTGCACGCCCAGTGGGTCTGTCTGCGTGCCTTTGGTGAGCTCTGTCCTGCCTCTGTAATCCCAGCACCTCTCTGCTTTTGGCCAGCTTGTGCCCGAGATGTCCTGGCGCCCCGCCTTCTCATCTCCACTCGTATCCAAGTAGTCCACCAGCCCGAGTGGAAGAGTGGAAGACTTCCGTCCCGTCCTGGATATCCGCTCTAGGGACTCTCTCCGGCGGTAAAGGTTCTGGTCCTGGAGGGAATTCATGCTGGAGGCAGAGGAAAGGCTCTGGCTGTCTGTGCCACCCACCTGCAGGTAGGAGCTGTGGGAGCGCTCCCTCAGCAGCCCCATGTCCTGTGAGGACGGCCGTCTCCCTGTTTTCCGCTGGATGTAGTCGGCGAGGGCGTTCTGCTGGAGCTGCTTCAGCTCAGGCTTGGACAGGCTGGCTGTGGAGGAAGCCTTGCCATCCCTCTCGAAGATCTTACGCCGGTCAGCCACCGTGTTCTCCGGGAACACAAAGTGGATGCTCTTCTTCTGGAAGGAGAAAGGCGACGGCTCCCCATCGGAGATGCCCACCTCGTTCATCTTTTCGGGCTCCGAGTAGGAGCGCTTCTTCTGCTCCGCTGTCAGCCGCCTCCGGCCCCCGATGCGCAGCACGTGCTGAGTCCTGGCGTGCTCCAGGGCAGACAGGCCGCCTTCGGTGGGCGTGATGCTGTGCCTCTCCTTGGGCGTGTGTGGAGATGGCACCGTGCCCCTCGTGCCCACGTGGGCCGAGGCGGGTCGCTGGGGCATCCTCCTGGGGGTGCTCCCGAACGGCGGGCTGATGCGGCGGAAGGAGGTGGCCCTCAGCACCCTGGACTGAGCATCCTTAATGCTGTTCCTGTAGGTCCTGCTGTTAAACGGCGTGTCCAGCTGCGACCCGTGGGCGTCCTGGGTGTTGTCCTTCCAGAGGGTGTCCTTCTCAGGCTCACCTGCCAGCTGGAATGTGCTTTTACTCCTCGGCAGCTGAGCCGCCCTCATTTGCAGCTCATTTTCAGGACACAGGCTGTAGTAGTCCCCGGGCCTTGCCTGCTTCGCTGAAGCCGCCATCTGCAGCTCTACGGGGCGCCAGTCAGCCTCATCCAGCTTCCCGTTCCTGGCAGAGGGGCTGGAGCCCCTGGCTGGCTCACTGGGCAGCCTGCTCCGCGTGTCCTCGGGGCTGTGCAGGGAGCACCTGGTGCCCGAGGGCTGGCTCGTCCTGCTTGGCCCGTAGTGCTGCCCGAAGCTGGGCAGGCCGGTGCTCTGGGGCCGGGGAGTGCTCTGCTCCCGCTGCTCAAACTTGCTGACCTTCTCCAGCACGGAGCAGCGGGGCTTGCCAGCCTCTGGTTTGCCGTAGGGAAAGCTTGGGCTGCTGCTGGAGCTGAGCCGGCTCCTCCCGAAATCCGAGGTCTTTGGGTGCTGGGGAGAAGGAGGCTCCTGGCACTTGGGCTCGGCAGCATGGAACGGAGTCACACTCACATCCTCCTCCTCCTCCTGCCTCATGAAGGCCTGTGGGTCCACATCGCTCCACTGTCTGTGCCCCTGTGCCCTGTGGTCCTTGTCCTCTTTGCTGCTGCTGTTCAGGAAGGACAGTTTGGTGCTGGAATAGCCCTCCCCTGATTGCATCTCTCTGAGCTCGGAGCTGCTTTGCCTCCTGGAGCTCTCTGGGATGTTCTGCAGGGAGGAGAAGCCGTACTGCTTGGCCTTGCTGTGACCCCACTGGTGGTGAGCAGCAACATCTCTCTCATTTACCTGTGTGTTGCCATTTCTGTCCTCCTGGGATCCAGGTGTCCAGTCCTCTTTGGGCTGGTAATGGGCTTTTCTCTCACCTGCATCCCTCAGGTGGGGCTGTGGAGCCTGGAAAACGGGTTTGGAGGCCTGGGTGCTACCTGGGGTCTCTCGGTGGCTTTGTGCTGCCTTGTAAAGGGGTAACAGCTCCTCCTTCCATGGCGTGGCCAGGGATAGCTCCGTGCCTGCCACGCTGGGAGGTTTCTGCTGGAGCAGCTTGGCTTCGAGCTTCCTCTCAGCTGCAGGGGGCTGGTAGAAGATGGTCGATCTGCTTGTAGCGCTTTGGTTTCCATTCTCATCAAAGCCCAGGGCGCCGCTGGCTGTGGCCTTTTCGTAGGAGACTGGCAGGGATGGAGAATACCCACTTTCTTTGGCCAGAGCTGGGTAAAGCGTCCCGGGATTGCCCGCAGAGGGCTGTGGCACCTGCGCGTAGTGCGGCTCCGGGGAGGGCACGGCGTAGACCCCGGTGGGCAGCAGGGGCTGCCCCGGCTGGGTGGGCTGGGCATAGCTCTGCCTGGGCTTCGTGCTGGGGCTGCTCTCTGGGCTCTTCTCCACCACGGTGTGCAGATGCCCGTCTCCAAAAGGGGCTTTCAGCAGCGGCCCCTGTGACAGGGAGCTGATCAGCGGCGTCCAAGCCCCTTTAGGCTGTGTCCGGCCGGGCTTGTTTGCATCCGGACCGGTGCCCGAGCCGGGCCTCTCGTGGTGCCTGATGGCTGCGTAGCTGTCACTGCGAGCTGGGGGCAGTGGGGGTCCCTTGGGGGGCTGGCTCTTGCTGTCGGAGGTGCCCTGAGCTGGCTGTGCCCAGGACGGGGTCGCACCATGCCGGCCGAGGCCATGGAGCCTGGCACTTGGGAGCACGGGGGGCTTCACCTCGTACTCCTGGGAGACCCTCTGCTGGGCGTCGTAGACTGTCCGGACGTACCTGATGTCCGCCTGCATCATGGGCTCCTGCAGCCCGGCCCGGCACGGCGCGCCCTCCGAGGGGCAGCACTGCTCCTTGCTGAAGGGAGGAGCCGCCGGGTACTCGGGGAGGCTGGAGTTGGTGGAGAAGGAGCTGTAGGCGGAGTCCCTCTTGCTGTGCAGGTGGGAGAGCTGGTCGCTGCTGTTGGTGGATTTGGCCGGGGACAGGTGACACGGGTGGTAGGCAGGGGAGGAGTGGTCCAGGCTCTCCATGCTGCCCCGGGAACTGTACTGATCTGGACTCCTCCTCAGATAGCCATGCTCGTAGCCAGGCAGGTCGCTGGTGGAGGAGCTGGGGGAGAGTGAGGCAAGAGTGAGAACCCACTGACGGCAGAGCAGAGGCACAACCACTTATAAGTGAGCTCAGAAGCGAGATGTTTAGTTTTGAGATGAAAACCCATATTTGGGCCTTACTCCATCCCCTGTTTGGAGTCATCCCAGTTCACAAAGAGGAACTGCTTGACATTGCAACACATGGCTCTTATTTACCAGAGAAGGGGGGGAGGAAAACACAGACAGAAAGACAGTGTATCTCTGGAGCCAGAGAGGATCAACCCCACCCAGCAAACCCATCCAAAGCCCTTGGAAAGCTGAATGAGCGCCGACGATGCTGAGGAGGAGGAGAGGAGCACGAGGGGAGTTCTGGGGGGAATCTAATCTCTTTCTTTTTTTCCCATTTCATTTCTTTTTATGGAGATGAAGGCTATGCCCTGGCAGGCTTCCTGGAAATTCAGCTGTCCCAAGGATGGTTTGTTTGCTGCGAGAAAACTAAACTGACAAGACAGAGGAGAGATGCATGTGTTTGTGTCTGGAGAAAAGTGGGGTGCAGCCACAGAAGCAGCCTGAGAATGCCCAGGAATGCTGCACAGCCATCTCCTCGTGTAGCTCAGCCTGTGCAGGTACACCTTGGCACCTCCTCTGAGACACACGTGTCCAAAGGGCACTCGTGGATGCCAGAGGTGTGATCAAAAAGAAGGACATTCAGAGCTCTTTCCACCCATAGGAAGGGAGCTCCTTGTGCCTGCCACACTTCTCTTCCTACACCTTACAAGGGAACACCACAAATTTCTGAGGAGTTTGCCCTGGCTAACCTCCCCTTCCAGGTTCAGGCCAATACAGTGAGGATCAGAGTGCGTAAGCTGAGGATTTCACTTTTCTTCCCTCTGCTCCCAGCTTCCGTTCCTCAGATACCACTTTCTCTAGCTCCCTGTGCAATTACCTGCGCTGTGCTGGCAGAGCCACAGGGAAGCAGCAGGAAAGGACAAGCTGTGGCAGGGCAAGGCAGAGAGCTGGAAGCTTGCTCCAGATCATACCCCAACCAAAGGACAGACAGGGAGAGGGCTGCTGAGGATGAGGGAAGGCAGAAGGCAGCCTGCTCGCAGCAGCTCAGCAGGGAGATGCAGTGGGATCCAGTCACAGGCAGGAAGAGATATGGCAAATGTCAGGATAAAGCTGCTTTACTCATTTAAATGCACCACTCTATTTTGGATTCAAGTAACCATCTGCCTGGCAATGCCCAGCACAGCCCTGGCCAGCTGGCCAGTAGATGTTCCCCGTGCTCCTCTTCAAGCACCCAGGAGACAGAGCAGAGCTGCCAAAGGCTCTGCCAGGAGCTGTGCCTGGGAAGCAAAGCCCCTTGGTGGGAAAGGACCACACTCCAGCAGGAGTTGTGCTGAGGCCACAGACCAACACACATTTTCCCTGCAACCATCTCCTCACTTTTTTTAATGCTGTTTTCTCTCCCCTCTACCAAGGCTCAGTCTAGCTTGTAGAAGAAATTATGTTTTAACCCCACAGTCTGTAAGGACAGCTCGAAACCTTTCTGCCTCTCCAAGGAAAATCCTTCAAGGGCGGAATTTAAACTCGTCCCTCCTCAAGTTGCCCCAGGGTTTGCCTTCTGGGGCTGCCCCTGCCACAAGGAGCCCCAGCCTGCAGGGCACTGGTTCCCACCTGCCTCAGCCAACATTTCCCCCCACATCTTTAGCCTCCCCTCCCTTCCCTGCACAGATGTGTAGTGCTTACCTGGAGTGGTAGGACTGATGCCAAGGGGTGCCAAGCGTACCCTGAGATATTTGCATCATGCTGGGATCGGGTGGGTTCTCCGCAAGTTTGGTTGAATGCCAGGAGTGAGGTCGGCCCGGAGTTTCACTCCGCCTGGGTGAAAGCAGAAGGGTTTTGCACATCAGCAACAGCCGGCAATTCCAAAGGAGGGGAAGGTGACTAGCACCGACATTTAACACCATTTAACACCAGCATTTAAAACTGCTCCTGCTCACTTGAGTTTCACTGCTACATTCTCGTCTATTCTGAGTCAATCCCGCAGCAACCACGGGACATGTCCCTGACATTCACACAACACACTCCCCCTCGGATTTGCAAGGCAAGAGGCAAGTGGGTTATCACTCAATGCCCGGGCTCTCCCAGCCAGTGTCACCCTCAGGGGCCGAGCCTGGGGCCCATTCCCAGGGCTCAGTTTACAGACAATGCAGGGTGGCCGATGAGGTCCTTATGGATAGTGGAGGAGCGCTCTGCTCCAAAGGTTCCCTT
This sequence comes from Formicarius rufipectus, assembly GCA_013399695.1. Taxonomy (NCBI): domain Eukaryota; kingdom Metazoa; phylum Chordata; class Aves; order Passeriformes; family Formicariidae; genus Formicarius; species Formicarius rufipectus. The sequence continues at coordinate 311,745 of VXAU01004607.1, read as the reverse complement.
CATCTCAAAGGAGGGCTGGCAGAGCCATCGAAAGAATCCCATGCCATGAAGGGGTGGCAGCCTGCACAAGGCCCTTTTGATCTCTCCTCAGGGCTGCTAAAAATGCAGGAGAGCCGTGACAAGGCAGCGCCAGCAATGCGTGTCCCTCGAACAGCTGTTCTCAGGGTGTGTCCCCAGGCTGGTCCTCGGTGGCTCCAAGGCCTGACTCTGTCAGCTCTGAGCAGAAAAAACCCACGACAGCCTTATTTAAGGTGGTGCAATGGAAAGTCAAAGCAGGGGATTAGCCTGTCCCCTGAACAGACTCTCCCTTGCTGCAGCCTTTGGGCTTGTCCTTAATCCTCCTGCTGCTTTCCACAGGGGGTGTCTCCCGGGCTCTGCAGTTTCTCACTCACCCTGTGAGGATGAGGAGCAGCACTGCACCTGTGTACCACCGCAGTGTGACAGCCTGCAGGACAACCCTCACGAAATAAATGCAACAGGGGGATATGACACACCTCCAAAGTTTTGTGTCACTGAGAATTTCACAGTAGTGCATGTCCTGAACAAGTCAGTAAATAGATTAAAATGCCCTTGGTGGATGTAACCCAGACACTGAGAGAGGACTCTCCTACTGCCTAAGATTATGAAAAGAAATGATGCAGGAAAGTGTACAAAGAAAAAGTGGTTGTCAGGAACAGGTCTTCTCCTAACACCACTCAACACTGGCATCAGCATGGAAATGAGAGTGAGAGGTTCAATCATTTTCCCAGTGACTTTTCCATGCAGATTTCAGAACTGCTGGTCATTCTCTCATCATCTGCTAAAAGGAGAAGGAAAAAAGGACATGCTTTTCCTTTTAACATCTGTTGTGGCAGGATTGTCTTAAGGAAAGCTGAACAGGAGGTCTGCAGAGGCCAAGCTGAGCCCAGCACCATTTTACCTTTACATGTGTAGGTAGGTGTGTTTAAGACACAGGTCTTTTGTTAAGCTCCTTGCCCAGAAAGCAAGGAAGCTGGAAACTGCCAGATGGGAAGTTGACAAAACTGTTTATGAAGAATAACCAACATTCTTGCCTTTGTCTCAGGAGGTTGTAGGATGTTAAAATGCCTAACTGTAATAACAATGATCACAGCAATAACAAGCAAACCTCATCCCCTTATTTTTTATACAATGATTCTGGAGCACACACACAACCCGAGCGCTCTGCAGTCCAAAAGTACTCCAGCCCAGCACCCTCCAGCAGGTACTTCGGTGTGAAAAGGCCCATCTTTAACCAAAGCACACAAGGCAGACTCTTCAAATTGTCATCTGTACCTTTTCTACACCCCTAGAAAGCTAACTGCAAGCCCTGTGGGTGTGCTTTCCCCCAAAGCCATGTGGGAGGTCACTGGAGCTGGAAGGGATAGCCCTGGCCTGGAAGGGATGGCCTAGCCCATCGTCTGGGGAGGTAAAAAGGGATGGGGACCCTGCAGCACAGACCCTTCTCCTGTAGGAAAGAAGAAGGGTCTGGATGCAAGTGCAAAGCTCGTGCCTCCTGGATGCAATCCCAGGCACTGAGTCACAAGAGAGAAAGCCAAGAGGGCAGCTGCCCATCCCCACCACGTCATCCTCACAGCGGTCAGCATTTCAAGCTGCTGATAATTCTAACCTAACAAAACTCATGTGGCAGAGGGATCTTTGTGCCTGGAGAGATCCTGATCCCAGCAATTCACCTACACCCTCCTTCCAGGGCCACTGTGCACCTGCATCCACAGAAAGCAGCAGCACCCAGCTGAGTTCTCACCAGCGTGGACCTGTCTCCAGGATGGACACATCTAAAGGAGTGTGAGCATAACAAGGAGACGTTTTCCAGACATCCAAACGTGCTGCTGCAGCCTCCCTGCCTGGCTATTAGGCAGGAGATGAAGGAAAAAAACAAAGCACTTGGAAGCCTATTAGGATTTGGACAGAGCAAGGCAACAATCTACTCAAAGCAACGTCGCTCTTAATTAAGGTTCAGTCATGGCTCTAAAAATAAGCAGAACAGACGAAGCCAATTAGAAAGGAGGTGGACCAGGATGGCGTCAGCTTGATGTGCCTTTCACTAAATGTGTCTTTTTAGGCTCACAGAGCCCTTCTGGCAAATTGTGGGGCAGGACAGATCTGAAGTGATCTCTGTTCCTTCACCATTTTGACTAAAAAAAAGAAGGAAGACTCCTTAGAAAGACCTGAGGTCTATGAAATGATATTTCACATTATGGATCTTGGGCAAGAGTGCCTCCTCGTCTAGAAAGGAAAGGGAAAATCATACCCACATCCCCCTGTCCTTAATGCTCAGATTAAAACTTTCCTTAAATTAAAAAACAAACAAACAAACAAACAAAAAAACACACTGGAAAGCCTCTCACTTGAAACATCTGGGTGAAATGTGTGAATATTCTCAATATCTTCATAGCGGGACACGACCTGCTTTCCCACAGTATGCTAATTCTGCAGCTTCTAGAGGACAGCTCCCCACCCAGGGAATCCCTGCTGAGCACCTCAGTTTTTAGCAGTCTCAGTCTTAAACCAGAGAAAAACTCAAAAAATCTTAAGAAGAAAACCCCAGGCCAGATGAGGGCCCCATCCCACCAGCCCTGCCTTGTTCCCCTCTCCAGCCCCTTCCCACTGGCAGAGGCAGACACTGTGCCTGTGTGGTGTCTCCAGCTGCTGTGTCAGACAGGATTTGTTTTTTCCCCATGATGAGCATCACTTGGGATGTCTGAGTTGCACTAGACTGGGTTGAGTGCCATGTGGGAAGAGGGACACAGGTAGTGAGCTTCCTGAAGTCTCTCTGGCATGAGGAAGCAGAGACTCAGAGGTGTCTGCTCAGATTTCCTACCACTACCACCACCAACTCTTCGGGAAAAACTCCCCACCAAGCCCCTGGGAAGAAGATCCCTGTGCGGAAGCAGAGATGAGAACCGTGTCTGTGAATCTCCAAACAGGTTTCTTCCCCTGTCTTTTCCTGACAGAAGTGCTCTTGGCCCCAGGCTGCACATGGAAGTGCTGGGATTGCTCCGAGGTGATGGCAGCCCTGAGCAACAGGCACTCCTCCACTGCACTGAGGAACAGTCAAACATGGTAATGAATGATTATTGGTCCTGCATATCACACCTCTGTGTTATCACATTTCTCTGGGAACCCCCAGGCTGCCTTATCCAAGCAAGGGGCACTTATCCATTTTCCAGAACAGGAAACAAGGAGTGCAGGGCTCAGGGCTGCTCCACCTTCCCTTCACCCCAGCACAGTGCTGACAGGCAATATTTAGATTGAGGACTTCTCTACACAATGAAAGGGTCCCACTGGCACTCCCTGACACTAACCAGACACAGGCTCCAGCAGGAACAGAGGTGATGGACACAAACTTCACTGGGTGATCACTGGGATCAAGGACTTTGTCCTACTGGGATCTTCTGACAGCTTTCTATTTTAAAAGACAGTATTACCAAGAGACATGGGAGGTATGATTTAAACTGCAAAATAAGGAGTATTTCAGATCTCTCTTTTGAGGAAGTGCTTGCCACCAGGATAGTGTCCCACAGGATTGCAACCCAGACACAGAGAAGCCAGGAGAGCCTCTGGCCTGGTACTTGGAGCACATGTAGCCTACAATGAGGAGCTGGGAAGCACTGGATTAAAGACCTGCAACTTTCCTCTTCTTGATTTAATTTTACTCTGCTTCCTTTGCTGGAAAAAGAGGAAGAAAGAACAGATGTGAAAAAGAAGCAGCTGACTGGCTTACAGTCTTTCAGAAGGACCCTATTATTCCCTGTCTTTTCCAGGGATTCTCATCACCTCTCGGAGCAAGGGTGGAAAATCCCAGCAGCCAGAGCCTGCAGTGGCTTCCCCTGCCCATGGCTCTGCAGAGCTGCACTGATTTATCCAGACTGATGAACCAGCCCAACGGGCTCAATTCAAATAATTTTCCCTCATTCTTCTCCAGTCAGTAAATTAGTTAAAAAGACAGAAACTCAAGCATAGCTTGGATTCTTTCACACCCCGATATCCAACACACAGCAACTTGCAACAGGAGAGACTGGGAAACAATGGAAGGAATGTGTTTTGCCCATCTCCTTCAGTGCCGAGGAGGAACTGGGTGGTTGGCAGTGGGAGCCCGATTATCCCAACGGGATGTGGACAGTGAGGCAGGGCAGGTAACCAAGCGGCTCAGGCAGCAGCTGGGCTCTCCTCTGAGCCACGAGGCTATAAATCACAGGCAGTGCTCCTCCAGGGCTGACACACGGGAGAGAAGCAGCAGGGCCTTGGGGTGGACGTGTGGAGGTCTGGGGGACGTCTGGAGCAGTAGCAGGGGGAGCCTACAGAAGGCAAACACAGCGGGGAGCACGGCCAAAGCAAAGGTTTCTGAGTCTGAAATACCCTCCCACACTCAAATTCTTATACATTAAAGCAGCTTCCTGCTTGTAACCCAAACTCCAGCCCCAGTTACACTGAGATATGCAGACACAGCCTCCGACGCTGCTGGAAAAGTAAAGAAAAACATTGGCTCTACACCAAAAGACAAATTAATCCCAGTGAAATGCTAAACTTCGGAGCTTCTGTGAAGATCTGCTACTCAGTTGATGGACAAGAAGGATTTACAGAGATTTGTACAGATTTACATTTATTCTGACTGACTCATTGCTACAGGAAAGTGGTGGACGGCTGGGAGCTCCTTTCCCAAATTCTCTGTGGGTCACGTACCTGGGGAACTTGCAGAGTCCCACTCGGCAGACAGAGATAAATTTCTCCTCAATAACACTGCCTTGAGAAGAGATTTCAGCCTCTCAAATCTGTCCTACCTGAGGCTGGGCAGGGCCAGTATCTCTAACTGCAGTGGCCGAAAGATGAAGCATCTCCACTAGGGTCAGGGAGTTTGCTCCAGAGGTGCATTCTTGCTGATGAGATCAGAACACGACTTGATGTGCAGCATTCCCTTCTCAGCTACTCACACACAGGCACTGGGACACACCTCCCCCACCTCCAGGGAATCAAAAGTCAAGGTCTGGCCCAAATGTGGTGTTGCCAATGGAGGTCACTGCTTTGGTGGCCAACCTCAGAAGACTGAGACACAGAAATCTATGAGGTCACCCAGATTACACCTGACTGATGTAAGGGACTCTTTTGATGCCAGCAAAAGCTCTGCCTGAATAAATGCTGTAGGACTTGATCCTAAACTGCATGGACAAAGGAATGGAATCAGGCTCTGTTGCAACATCAGCCAGTCCAGAGCAATTCAGGAAACTGATTCCTGAAGACATTCAAGTGTTTAAAGCTGCAGTCAGGCACTCAGCAACCATGAATGCCAGGCTCCCACTGAAACTCCCAGACTCAGAAGAAGCCAGGAGAATTTGGAAAGCCAGGCACCTAAAACTGGGGAATCACAGCAGGTTTACACCACTCCTGTGGGGATATTCTGGTCTGGCATCTCTGTTGACCTTTACCAGCACTGACGAGAGGTTTTGAGGACAAAGGACACCTCTTGCAGGACCCCTTCCCAGCAAATGCCCCTCAGGCACATCAACAGCCAAAGCAGTAACTATTTTATACCCAGCCCTATGCAGATGTTACTGACATCCAGCAATGTCCATGGTCCAAAGGGTGAATTCATTTCCTCGGCACTGTGCTGAGGGCAAGGAAGCCTTGGGAAAAGGTGGGTGTGAGGTTAAGGAACAGCCCTAGACCTCTGCCACTGCAGATGCTGTGTATTCCCACTGCTCCACCAGGGAGTTTGCCAGCTGCTCCCGAGGCAGAGAGGCCACAAAACACACATGGCACACAGGGACACACAGAAAACATCCTCACCTGCTCTTCAGCCGTAACTTAACTCCACCAGACCACGCAGCTTTGCTGGGCTGGAAGTCAGTGGTCACACAGTCCGGACCCAGTGGGCTGGGAGACAGGTTGGTGCATCCCTTTGCTGCATGAGTGTCCCTGTCAGAAGAAACCAAGGCCATGTAAGCACCACTACCACAAAAAACAACCCTTGTATCCTGTGTTTCATCGGGATTTTAGGAAAGAAGGCATTACACAGACCCAGGAGGTATGGCAGGGGCATCAGTCTAGTTTTTAAAGAGTGCAAAGAACGTGTGACAGGAAGCCACAGGAAGCCATGTGCATCCTTGTCCTTCTCCAACCCCGGCAGTGCTCCTGAGAGCTACACAATCCCACAGCACTGCTGCTCCCCACACAGGAGCGAGATCAGCCACAGCACCCACGGCACAAAACTCATTCTCTCTCAGCTGCATCTGGAGACCCCAACTCCCCAGGTACAGAGTTCAGGGGTTCCATTGTGGGGTTTGCCTTTTCCACACCTTATGGGAGCTCAGGGAATGCTCTGAGCACACAAGAGAGAAGCTAAGAGAAAGGTCCATACAGTGGGGAGGGAGAAAGAGTAACTTATCCCCCCTCCGCTGGTATTTCCACAAAGCCAGGAAATGCATATTTACCCTGCTTCAGAAACATCGTGTAACCATCGCTTCAGCGCCTTCCTTCCCCCAGGCGAGCCTGAAACGCTCCAGTATTCCCTCTCACTCCCACTTTCAGCACCGAAACAACGGGAGAGACTGGAAATTTCGTCCTGCTCAAGGAACCCCCCGCCCCTGAATAAAAGCGGGGCTGAAAGGGCTGGCTGGGATCGTCTCTTGTTGTGTGCTGAGCCCACATGCCGGCATCTGGGGCTTTGGATAGCTGAGATGGCTTGGATGCCATTCCGGTGAGAGACCAGCCGTCTTTGTGTCCGGCTGGGTCCTCCCCCACGCTCCCTGCCCGAGCCCCCACGTGCCGGGCAGGAATGTTAAGCCTCACATGGCGGGTGAGATATCCCAGGGAAGCGCAGCAGCACTTTCACCTAGATTAGGGAAAGCGATCGGTCTGGAATGGCTTTTTCTGCTCGCCCTGCTTATCTTCATCCAGACTTTACCCCAAATCCTACCTTGGCTGCCTTTTCCTTCCCTGTGCCATATCCCGTCCTGCCTTGCCTCCGCCACCCCTCTCCTCTGAGGTGGTGTTCAAGCCTCTCATCGAATTTGGAAGATTCCCCTCCCTGCTCCCATTCCAGCCTCGCCGTACAGCGGGAGCAGAGACTCCTTTACTGCTGCCCTGGGAAGTGCCAGTACCCTGAACTGCTCCAATTGCCTTTGCTCACTGAGTTTACCATGAAAAATCACCCATTTCCAGAGCCACGGTGATTTCTTTGACACAGCACTCAGAGCGCTGTTCCAACCTGTGTGAAAGCAGATCCTGACCCAGGAGATCTTTGCCGTGGTACAGGACAGGTCTCGCATCTCTCCCAACTTTCCTGATGAGTGCTTGTCATAACTTCCCTGTTTCCTAAAGAGCAGGGATTGGCTCTCCCAGGGCCACATCACAGCTGTACTCCTGCAGTGAGGAAAGCTGCTCATGCCTCCTCTCCGGCCAGCTGTCTCCCAAGGGGCCAGTAACATTTAGGACTGGGAAATTGCCTCTGTGCCAAAAAAGAGGCATAATCAGCAGCCTGAGAAACTGATAGAGAGCAGTAAGTGCTTACAGCTCCCGGGGTACCACAGCCTAGTGATCTTTCAGCACTTAGACTCCTTTTTTAAAAGGAAAAACACCTTTGGAAACATGTCAAGGAAGCAAGAGACAACGCAGACTCCAAACTGCTGCGAGCAGAGCTTTCTAAGTCACTTCCAAGTGTTCCCACAGGGACTCCCAGAGCTCTGACCCTCAGTGGGCAGACGGAAGGAGGGTAAGCAGCTTGGGTGTTCCCCCTCCCAGGGAGCAACCCGTGCTTGCCAGCACACATAACTTGGGGGTTTACCTCACAAAGACACGTTAATTAGTGCCGGCATGGGCTCGGGAGGTGCTGCCCCGGGAGGGGGAACGACCAAATGCCACCGAGATTTCCCCGAGCCTCTTAAAAACCTGTAATTACAGAGCTTTGTGTGGCACGGTGGGCTCAATAAGACATTGAAAACTAATCAGCCAGCCTATAAATAACAACATTAATCAGGTTGTGTGAGGAACACAGGACACGAGGACCCTTCCACCCGGGAAGCACACACACCTCAGGGATGGAGCACAGCCAGAGGGGATGGTTCCCATGCAGGGGTGCCTCCAGTGGGAGCAGGGAGAGTACCTGAGGAGACCCCAAACCCAGCTCCTGTTCTCCCTCCCCCTGCAGCTCTCTGCCTTACCTGGCTGCTTTCCCTGGAAGGTCTTCCAGGACATTTCTAACTAAGGCAGCTCAGTCTGATGACCAGGAGTGTGTTAATCTCTACAAAGACACTTCTTCCACCATAGCATGGGGACAGCCACCCTGGTACAAAGGTGTGGAGGGCCTACCTTTCCTCCTGGCAGTCACTCCTCACATCCTTCTTGTCAGTGACCCTTCCCTGAGAGCTGGAGCTGCCCTGGGATGGCTCCCTGGGCCAGCACCCAGCCCCATGGGATGCTCTTTAAGGCCGGGGCTGCATTTTATTTTGGGATGCTGCAAAGGGCCTCACCATCCCATAGCTAAAAAGCATCCCTGGCAAGGAGGAGCCTGCAGTTGTTCCTTCTGTTATCATGCTGTTTCTAAAGTTCCCAAGTGGGAGACAGGAAACCCAGCACACCCAGTCTATTTAATACTCCCTTACCTCCCACCTGAGGCTGGCAGCTGCCTCTGAAATCTTTCCTCTTCTGCAAAGTTCATGTTTAATTATGTATTGTTATTTATACTTGCTGCCCATGGTATTTAATACCACACATGTTCATGAGTACACTCTGCTCAGTTTTGCTCTCATCTAAAAATACAGCCTGGTCAGATTTTTTTCCTTGATGCAAAAGAACACGGTACCAGAGCTTTAAGCCTTGTTTTAAGGACAGCCTGCCCCTCAGGAGTTTCAGTGCCCCCTCCAGAAGGAAGGCAGCACCTCCTGACCCCACATCCCTCTCTGCCTGCACAGCCCTTCTGCAGCAGCACTCGATGTCCCATGCCATTCCCGACTTGCCACAATCCCTGCAGAACTCAGCTGCTGCTTTAGGGAGATCCTTTGTGTCTGACCAGAGCTGACTTTGACCTCCCCTGGTTGCCTTATCTGCCTCCCTCACTGACCTCCCCTCACCTGCATACTTGGAACGTTTCACAGCAGTTATCTTGACCTTTTGGGGTTTCTCACTTTCCTCAGTCTTCCCTATCCTTATTTATAATCTTCACATTCCAGTACAGTACTGGTTTTCTAAACCCAATCTGGGCAGTAAGCATGGGCATGTGCCTCTGCCCAGCAGATCCCCCCAAAATTACCTCGGAGTCTGCCGAGATTATATTCTTAATTAATTAAACCCCACGTTCCATAACAATAGTTCCCTGGGTAAAGGCAGCAGTATAAATCACTGCTCTCACTGAGGAAAGGCTGCCATGCGAGCTCAGCTGCCTGGCTGTGATTCCCAGAAAGGAGGGAGATGTTGCACAGGGAAGCCGCACAAAACCCTGCTGGGGAAGTTTTGTCTGCTCCCAGCATTTCTTCTCCAGCACGGCAGCCCTACACTTGGCTGCACTGCCATCCTGCACTCTGCTTTTCTGCTTAGCTGGCTGGAGTTGCAGATATGAGTCTAGGATACGGCTTGGATCACCAAAAACAGCACCTGGAAGTATGTTTAAAAATTATTGAAGTTGGTAGGGTGTTTCAAAAAAATTTTTTAAAGAAGGTATTTTATAATGGCCCCACCTCTTGGAGCCATGATTACCGAGTTTGGTTTGCTGCCACGGCAATAGAAGACTTAAGTCTCAGAGGATCAAACCCCCAAATGTTAATAGGTTTAGTAATTTTTAAGGTCTCGTTACTTCTAAGTCCAGTGCTGTTCCTAGAAGAGAGGATGGAGGTCAAATTGTCACTTTTCAATCATTTGGGATCAACAGGAGTGTTTATAACCATGATCAGAACTAAAAGAAGAATGGCTGCTCACACACTGATTCCTCTGAAATCCAAACTAAAGCAAGGAACTCCTCTTCCAGCTCCTACAGCTGCATTCCCTGGAATTTTTCCCCCCTTTGTCTTAAATCAGAGCCTAAGAGGCACCCCTCCTCCCCTGCAGAAACAGCCAACAGCACAGACACATAACCACTGAGAAGCAGCAACAAAGCCAAGCTGAGCCCTGAGAGCCGGGAGGGTCCTGGAGGAGTCAGAGTGCTGGCTTATCCTCAGAGCACCCCACGTTACACCATGGCATCCCCAGCCTGGCATCCCCAGCTCGGCCCGGTAACAGCAGGAGAGCTGGGCAGCTCCCCCTCTGGCTCTGCTCATCCTGCAGGCAAGCTCTCAGCCTGCAGGAGTGGGCTGAGTGGGCTGGAAGTGCATCTCCTTGGGAATGAAGGCACCGCACCCACGGCGGTCCCACTCTCTCCAGGCAAGCATCAAGCCCTCCTGCCTCCCCCGTGCTGTCAGGGAGGGGGTTCCCCCTGGGAGGGGATGCAGAGGGGGGCACAGACCACGCTCATCCCGGGCACCGACCTTGTGCTCGCCTGGGGCCACCCTGCCGGGCAGATCGTGCCGGGCAGATCCTCCTGTTCCGCCTCAAGAGAGAAGACTGGATTGCTTACGTGTTTCTGATTTTGTTACCTCCTGTGGCTGGTGCAGAAATAGCCTGTAATCCCCGTCTCTGTCACGCTCACAGAATCTCCTTGAGCTGCAGTGGAAGTGCCCCCTGTGTCAGAGCATAGGGCCCAGGTGCTCTCCTGGTGGCAGCAATGCCTGCACAGGTTTGTGAGTCTGTGCCCACAGGACCCCAGAGCCAGACCAAGAGCCAGGACCAGCTGGAAACACACGGGCAAAACAACCTTCTCATGGCAAAAATATTTATAAATAGAACTGAAGCCTCTCACACTAATAACCTCTAAAGCTTTTGCTAGACAGAGTCTCTCAGTCCCTGGGTAAAATCTCTTGATTGCCACTTAGGGCACTCACCAGAGATGGGAAAGAGGCATGTTCAAGTCCACAGCCTACTAAGGTACATAAGGAATTCAAGACCTTTCCATGGATACCTCAGAACGCAACAGGCTCCACCTGTATAACCCCTGGAAGCACTTGTTCCTCCTAAGCAGAGCAAGATGGGTTTGAATTCTCCATAAGGTGCATTTAGCACATGAATCTTGGGACTGAGCTAGGCATTGTTCCCAGAATTCTGCTGCACAATCCAGGTCTCAAGTAGAAACAATAATATCCATGTCTGGGATTCAGATGGGTCAGTGGAGCTCAGGGAAAAACACCCCAAACAACTCAAAACCATTTGGAGAGCTGCTGGCTGCTGCTTCTAAGAAACAGGAGTACTTAACACACATTTTCTGCACACATCACAGGCACATCCACACTGATACCTGTTAAAACAGGATTACTAGAGCTGATCTTTGTGCCATAAGCCAATCACCAAAGGGAGAAGAAATTTTCCAGGCCCAGTGCAGAGGTGGCTTGTCCTTTTCTAACTGCACAGGCCATTGTTTGAAGGCAAATGAAAGAAATCACAGGATGGCCCATTTCAGATGGATTTATCTCCGTTCAGGTACTCATCCCTTTCAGTCTAGTGGCTCCTACGTGGTGATGATTCTGAGCACGCAGAATTTCAGAGCAAAGCAAGAGAGGTGGAGAAGTCCCCTGGAATTCATCCAGACTCCCAGCTCTCCTTCTTGGAGGGCTCTTCACTCATGCGACTCCAACTTAAACAACCTCAATGAGCACTGACCTTCTGGTCGACCCAGAGAACTCCTGGAGAAAGGAGGCAATTTCCCTGTGCAACTCTGTCTCGTCCTGCTTGTCCAGTGTTTCCCTGGCACCCCCTTTCCTGGGAGACTGGATGTGTTTCAGCTGAGTTGCCCTCGATCCCGCAGTGTGTTTGCACAGCCCCACACAAACCAGCTGCTCCGGCGCCCGTACCTGTTTGCAAGCAGGGAGCTGAAAGGAGTGCTGGCATTCATTTGGGTTCCTCACTTCACTGGCCAAGGGATCTTTGAGAAAATGAACTCCCTCTTTGTCTGGGAGAGAGAGCCCTAATCCCCGTTTTGCCCTGGAGGATTACTGGGTACTTAGAAAGGCACTCACATGCACATTTTTGGTTGGTGCCAGCTGCATTTGGGTCCACAATGTGCAGCGTTCCCTTTGGTCTTTAGCCTGGACAATAAGCATTCCACTGCACTCAGACCAAGACCCCAGAGACTGCCACCCTTTTAAAGGCACCCTTAACCCACGCTTTCTGAAGTGGGGGCCTTCCCTGCTTTGCATGAGCAGTTGGCCCTCCTAGCCCCGTGTGAATTCAGCTGGGCACGCAGCCCTGAGCCCACAGTTCCCCCTTGTACTGCCCAGCCGGTGGTCGCTTCCCCGCCAAAGAGACCTGGATCCTGGCAGGAAGGAAGAACCTGCAGAGCTGAGGAATTAGCTTTTATCCCTAGTCAGCTTTCTCTTAATAGAAGTTTATGGTTATACTCAATTACAACTGTTTGTGCCCCAGTGCCACCCAGAGAGCCTGGTGTTCCTACAGGGGCAAAGAGTGCCCTGGGAAGCTCTGCCCCAAATCTTTCTAGGATTGTGGCTTAATTCTGTAGACTGCTAATCTGGGAGGTAGCTCAATGGAAGCAAAGAACTCTAAATGAGTACTGACTGGAGCAGCACTCTGACTGCTCAGGGGAGAGCTCACCTTCTCAGGAAGTGACAGCTGAGAGGTCACAACTGTCCTGGCCTGTCAGATGGTTCCACCACAAAAAAAGTGGAGTGGGATCTGCCCTGCACCCCGACTCCACTTGCCAGGGAAATGCTTTCCTGCACCTTGTACTCAGAAAACCGATGTACCTACTTACTGTGTCAAAACAGGGATGAAAATACAGAGAAATGGCACTTCCATTCTTTTCTACCCCACAAGTAACAGGACTATCTCTAGGCTTGTTCTTGGCTATTACTACATGTCTCCTGAGGTTTTTCAGACTCCTTTGGAGGTGCTGTAGGCTCAGCTTGGGGAATCAGAGCATCACACACAGGTCATTCCTTAACACTACCTTACCAGGTTCTGCGGTATCCCAGCACTGAATCACGTGGATCACTCTGTCTAAATGGCAACACTTAACCTTTCTTATGTAACACGCGCCAAAGCACGGGCCAGCTCGAAAGGGTAAGTGAAACAAAAAGTGTAACTGCAGCTCCTACAAAGAAAAGCAGCCACAAGGAAAAAGCAAAAGTCATAAATAAGGACCGGTTTCTGTTTCAGGATTTGGGAATTAAAATGATTCCATGGGAAAATACCACAAGGCCTCCATGCTGAAGGAATAGTTATGTTCACAGTGAGAGACTGGATAAGCAGAAGATATTTTCCCAGAACGACTCTTTTTACACTCACCCTTCAGAACGGTGTTCTCCAGCTACAAAAGGGCCATCCTAGGGAGAGGTCTCAATGTCAGGCAAGAGGTGTCCCACCTGGGACCTGTCCCCGGGGTGCAGACCTGAGACCTGAAAGGCAAGCCCAGCCCTAACTGGAACCTTTTCCAGCAGCTGCTTGGAGCTGGGACCAAGCTGGCTCTGCTGGTGCAGTAGTTTGCATGAGCACTTCCTAATATGTTCCACACACACACATCAAACTAGGTCAGTTGGGACCAACAATTTAAATGGTTTAAAGCTGAAGATTAAGGGAGTGCTTACAGGAACTGTTTCAGTGGCAGATGGATGAGGTCTCTGGCACCGATGAGCAAGCGAGGGCATTAATCTCTTCCGCCAGCACAGCTGGATCTCTTCTCCTCACCTGCATGTGTGGTGCACTTCATGGAACGCACCCTGAAATTCCACCCTAGTTGCTCTCCTGTGGAAATATAGATGTCACCAAAGTGCTGGAACAGTGGCTCAGCTGCTTTCTGAAAAACCAGTCTCAGGGTTTGGTACTGAAGGAGTGACTTGAGAGGGGCAGAAGAAAGCCTCCTACTCATGTCTGTCACAGGCACGGTGGACACTCAGCAGCAAGAACTCAAGTCAGCAGCTGAGCTGTCTCTCCTGATTGTTTTGCAGTGCTTCCTGGTATTCCAGATTTTAATTGCAGTAACTTCAGGGGTGGAGTGTACAGACCTAAATCACCTTCACAGGTGCAGCAATGCCTAATCCCCAGAATATGAACTACTCCTTGTGAGCTGTTCCGCCATCCCGCTCACCACCCTCTTCCTGGACTAATTCCTGAACACCTTACTCAACACAGCATTCCATTTGCTTCCTGGGGATTTCAGCAGCAGCTTTGCTCAAGTGAGAAATGAAGAGAGATCCTGCAGGGAGATGAGGACTTGGCCAACTTGGTGAGAGTGCCCAAGGCAAGGTACCGAAATGCTGTCTGTGAAGCTGATAAATAAATATGTATCTGTTTGTCACTTAAAATGTCTCCTGCATCTGCCAGTCTGGCAGAGAAGAACTTGGCAAAGGATGAGGACTGCAGCCATGACAAGACACTGGAACCCTTGGCCCTTCTCACCTGGTCCTACACCCCAGTGCATCCCCACTGTGCTCACACAAACCACTCCAGAGGAGGAACTGACCTTCCCAACTCCACTCCCTCATGGCCTCAGGAGCATAAATAGTCCTCTGCCTTCCCTCTGCTGAGAAGATACCACAAGCACCTTCCCTGTCCACAGCCCTGTGTGTGGGTGCTCTTCCATGCATCCTGCCAGCAGGAAAACTCTTCCCCAGCACCTCCTCTGCTGTGTTTTAGTCCAACAATCCCAAGTCCAGACCCAAATTATTCCCTGGGCTCAAAGCAAGATCTAGAGCTGGGACTTCAGGCTCTCTGCCAAGTGCTGCAGGGCAGGATTAGCAGCTGCAGAGGCTGTGGGAAGCTCACCTGGATGAGGGCAGGGGCTTCCTGTGAAGCACCCCCAGGAACAGTTCAGAGAACTTCCACTACAGATTAGCATATGGCTTTGACTTCCAGGGAAAAGTCTCGGATCCTCCTGGGCTTCCAGGAATGTGAAGATCCTCCTCTGAGGATGAAAAACCTCTCAAAGCACTTGTGAAACCCGGAAAATTCCACTTTGCCTAAATGCCTGTCAGATTTTAATGGGACTTTCCTCACTTCAGTCACATCTCAAAAATCCACCCAAAACCACTCTGAAACAGCATGAACTGTTTTTCCTTGGAGTGGCTCCAAGCACAGGAAGAAAGCAGGGAGGAGATGAGCACACCCTGCAGTGCCAACTGGCAGTCTGACCCCAGGTCTTCCACAGCAGTTACAGGTGAACAAAAGGCATCCAAAATTCCTCTTTCCCAGTGGGAACAACAGTGCACACTCAAATGAAGATGCATCTTTGCTATGGACAAGTAGTGATTTGGAGTCCCAGCCTGGAAATCTCTGTCAGTAGGAAAAGAGGGAGTAATAAACACCCCCAATCTCAGCCTCTCCTCATACACAGGATGTGTGTGACTGTGACCATCATCATTACGAACACTCCTCCCAAAACAAAGCCTTGGAGGAGCCAGTCCCAAACACAAGTTGAGTCACAAGTGCCAAACTCTTTCACAGAGACAACAGCAAACCCAAATCCTCTTAAGCAGCCATCAGTGTCAATATTTATTCCACACAAATCAGGGACAAGTGGCCTAATAAATGGTGTCAGACTGAGGGTGGTGAGATGGACGAGGAAGGCGATAGATAGACTTGGGGAAAGGGCATGACATTAATCAGCATCACCCCTGCAAACCCCTTGACAGAAACAAGGTAGTAAACTCATTAGCCACTTAGAAACTAAGCTGTCTTTTTGCTTGGACAGTGATAGCCCCCAGTTTCCAGCCCAGAGGTTTGGCATCCTTCACTACAAAGCCACTGGGCCCCAAAAAATCTTGTCCTTTAATATACGCCTCGACACACACCTCTCCCCAACCCAGAGAGGCTCTGCTGGCTCAACCAGAGCAGATCCATCCTGAGGTCTGGCCTGCAGGCAATTAAATGAAGCACTCAAGACTAGCACAGGATAAGGGGCTCGCAGGCAAAGAGTGTCTGCACAAACAAATCAGATGGTGATTTCACAAGGCAAACTCCCTGTCTGCAAGAGCCACTTCAAATACCCCAGTTTCTCCTTCTCCCTGCAGTTCATTCCTGCCCCTGGGGGGTGGTATGTGCCGGTCCCTTCTCCCTGCCTAGGTGCAAAGGCACAGTATTAAGACAAATACACTCCACGCTTGATGTTTCCATCAGTTTTTAGAGCCATGCCTTACTACAGCACGTATCTGCTCCCTCCTCTCCAGGGAAATTTAAGCTGCTGCAGCACAAAGAGGATGCAGCCACCTCACACAGGAGTCCTGGCCCCACTGTAACTGTACTGGCCACCAGTTATCATCACGTACTTTGCTTAATTTAGGCTGAAATGGAGTCTGTCTCCAGCCTGGAGCCCGTTTGTAACTGCAAAGGAATCTGTGCCCTCTGCAGCACACGAGACGGGATCAGGTCACAGCTGGAGAGCACTTGGCCCGGCTATTTTTATTGTCTCCCTGAATACTTTTCTTCAATGCTGTTTTAAGTTGCTGAAAGAATAGTAAAGATGAGTTTTTAATTTTTATTTTTTTTTAAATAACAGACACACTGATCATCCATAGAAACTGTGTCCTTTTAACTTTTGGATGTTTCTCAAATCTCTGCCCTTGTTGCCAGGATGCTGAAGGCATTTTGAAGGCACAACATGATGAAATCTAATCAGGGTGAAGTGGGCTGGTTTCATTTCCATCAGATTCCTCTTTCAAAGGCACAAATTTACCCTGCTGATCCCGACCACTAGAACTGAGCCAATACAGCAGTTACTGTTACATCAAAAGCCCCCCCCAAGTCTCCCTCCATCACGAACAACTGGTGACTGAAATTCCTCATGGTCCTTTAAACCCAAAGGACACTGCCACTAATTCAGGCCTTGGTGAAACTAAAATGTAAAGGATTAGAAAAGTGGCTCTCATGAGAACAGACAAGCACAGCACAGTTAGCCAAGCTTTTCATTCCAGTTAAACTTGGGAACAACCCCCCCAGATCCTCAGCCTTCAGCCCTTCTCCTACACCCGTGCTGCTGTTCCAGAAGCAGAGGTGCTGCTTCCCCTGGATGTCCAAAGGCCACTGAGCTGTGCCTACAAGTGCAACTCCCTGTCCAAGCAAATGTTAGCCAAGTGGGAATCCCATAGGGCATTATAAAATACCCTGTTTGATGTCATATCCTGCTTGTTTATTTACTTTCCCCACTGCTGAGGTGAGGAAGCCCAGGGATGGACCAGGCCCCACTGTGCCAGCAGCTCTGCAAACACCAGGTTAAGGATGATTGCTTACCCAGAGGGCTGACCCCTGAAGTAGGGTCCACCCTCACTAAACAAATGCAGGAAGCACCTTTTCCCCATCACTGCTGGTCCCTCAGCACCCTCCTTGAGTCCATCTCCTCACTGACACATCCTCCTCCTCACAATGCTACCAAGAGGGAGAAGGGCTCTATATCACCCTGCTTTTCTTCTCATTAAAAAATTGGGGGTCTTTTCAGGTTTATTGAACACAAGGACATTCCTGGAGGTTCCTGGCTGCTGCAGACCCACAGCCTGCCCATCTCTCAGAGGCAGGACTCCCATGGCAGCAGCCGTCTCCAAAGAGCAATGCCAAGGAGGCTGGAGCTGACCCTATTTGTAGCTGTTGCTTTCTGAGCAATGTTTTATAGTCAAACTTCTGGCCTGCTGACCCCTGGAAGAAAAGCTGAGATTACTAAATGACAGCCTGAACTTTCCCTTAAAAAATTACAGTAATCCTTATTTCAATTGAACTGAACTTCCCTCTCTGATTTAAGAGCCACAGGTGCCAAGCACCATTCAATATGGGCCAACCAGCTCTCAATCCTCTAAATCCCCATATTATGGACCTGCAGAGCACCCCTGCCTCTCCCAGTTGTAGGCTGGCCTGGACTTCACATCTCTTAGTGAAAAGAGTTTTAGGGCATTGATTTTTCCCCAACATTGTTCCTGCTGGAGTCAAGGAAAGTTTCGACAAGCATCCTGCAGGACCTGAGTCAGAGCTCTGTGGCTGAGGAAACACACTGGGGTGTTGAGCTTCACCCTGCTGCTGACTAGGATAAAGAAGTTTGGGATGAAAAATGCATGGTCTTCAACAGGTGCTGCTGGTGTCACCTAATGTCACCTAAATTTGAGGCTGGGTATAGGCAGAAGAATATATAGAGGCCAATGTTCAAAAGACATTATAGCAAGGAATAAGAAAAATAGACCTCTGGACCTACTGGGCAGAAGAAGAAGAGAAAGTTGGACTGAAGACTGAGGTCTGTGGGTCACATTCCTCCCAAATCTACAAAGACTGATGCTGGCTGATAATGTTATATTTGAACATAATTCTGCTCTTAGGCATTTTAAGGACTCTGTGGGTCATTCCAACCAAGTGACAAAATTTCTCAGCTTCTGTCCCAGTATCTCGCTGCAAATATCTCTGCCTCCCAGCCAGCAGAACTCCCTCCAGGAACACCACAGTGCTTTCTAAAGCACACAACACGGCCAGAGCACACATCAAACTTCCCGCTGTTCCGATGCCTGGCAACTGCCTCTAGAGAAGGCGCTGTGCAGGGACCTTCAAACCCGGCGGCTCTCGCCCAGCTGCGGCTCGGACAGCAGGAGAGCGGGTGATACGGTCCTAGAGGTGTCCGCGCAAGAACAGCACCGCCACGGGATTTAAATCCCACCCGGAGAATCCCTCCCGAGTAAAGAGTTTCACGTGCGGATAGCGGCAAGCGCGGCACGCCGGGGTCTGATCCTACACCCGTCCCCTGCCCGACTGCTCCTTCCCTGCGTCCAGAGACTCCGAAAATACCGAACTACAAAACAGCAGCTGGAAGGGGAGGCTCCGCCGGTGCCAGCCGGGCTGCGAGACGGCCGCCTTTTGTTAGCCCGTCCTGCCCGGCCCTTGGAGAGGGAGGCCGACTGCCCCGCACCGTGGGCATCCCCCGCACGCCGCAACTCGAGCACCCCGCTCCCCGCACATCTCGCCGCTCCCCGCTCATCTCTCTGCTCCCCGCGCATCCCCCGCTCTCCGGACATCCCCCGCTCATCTCTCTGCTCCCCGCTCTCCAGGAGGGCTCTCCGCACATGTCTCTGCTCCTCGCGCATCCCCCGCTCTATGGACATTCTCCGCTCTCCAGGCCGGCTCCCCGCACATGTCTCCGCTCCCCGCGCATCCCTCGCATCCCCCGCTCTCCGGACATCCCCCGCTCCCCGGGCCGGCTTTCCCGCAGCCCGGAGCCCCGAGTCCCCCCGCAGCGGCCGCACTCACCGTGCCCCGGGGCTCCGGCGGCTCCGCTCTCGCAGCGGCGCCGGGCGAGGGCGCCGGATCCCAGCAGCGCCTCCGGCCGCCCCCGGCAGGTGCCGCGGAGCGTAGCCCGCCCCCAGCACCGCCCTGCACCGGGGGAGTGCCCCCCGCACCCCGGCATGCCGCCCGAAGCCCCCCGCAGGCTCCCCCAGCCCTCCACAGCCCCGCACCGAGCTCGCCGCGCCGCCAGCGCAGCCCTCGGGGAACAGTGAGCCCTCCAAAGCACTGCCGTTCTTTCCCCGTCGCCCCAAAAAAGTCCGGCCGCGCCGTGCCATAAATCAGGGGCTGCCTTGCGGGTGCTTCCCTGGGCTCGGTGATCCCGCTTGAGGTACCTGGGAGAGAGTGTCAGCGGCCACAAGCCACGTTACTGCAGCGGTGAATAACTAAGTAAAACCTTCCAAGATGCAGAATGATTTGTGTTACACACCAGGGGAAGGAGCTCAAGTTTAAAGCAGGAATTTGTACTTCTAATGCCCTGCTCTTGGCTAGCATGAAATGAGCACGGTGCTATTACTTAGCAGAGCTGCTTTGGGTCTAGGAATTAAAGTGGCCAGATCCGGTGGGATGGAAGTCTTCCTGGCTGAAGACTGCAGGATTTCATTGTCATCTTCCCAGTGATGACAGATTTTGCAGGTGAAGTGGTTTCTGCTTTCCCACCCTGCCACTTGCCATCCACCCTCGTGCCTTTTTGATGCCAAACACCTTTCTACCCTGTATCCTCCTTGAGGACTCCTGGTTTTTCATCCAGTAGCTGTTTGTCTCAAGAGGTGGCTCCGTGTTCTCCCATGCTTTTTTGGCTTTGCACTAGGATGAGAACACAACACCTGATCCTTTACCACCTGAACTCAAACTCCTCTGCAGGCTCCTGGGAGCACCAGGGAGCTGTGCAGAAGGAAGAGGGCAAGTCCCTGGGGGAAGGAAAGAAAATTCCTTTTGAACCCAAAGAGGTGACCGAAGGAGATGCTGGGAAAGCTGCTCTTCACAACATCACTAACTGGCCCATAATGGATCTTTTATCCAGGAATGTCCAAAGGCCACACAAAAATATTCCTATTTTATATAGAAAGACATTGATATGTTGTAGAGTGAGGAAAAGTGATGTGTCCTTCACTTGAGCAGGAAAGGATCCCATGCCCAGCATGCTCTTTCACAAGAGGCATTGGCTGCCCCGAAGCTGTTTATTCACCCATCGTTAGGCTATCACAACAGGTTACATAGACAGTTTTATTTCTGTTTATAAGTAACTTATTCTGACTTAGCTGTGGGTCTCATCAATCTCATCTGAACTAAAATATTTGACAGGTGTATCTGTATCAGGTGAAATTATGCTCAGCCAGTGCTACTTTCCATGGTGACATCTCTCTCCCTATCTGCAAGCTCATAACCACCAGCCTGAAATGTTTAATGCTTCACCAGCTGTAGCAGTCATAGTGATAAAGCAGCATGGGAGATGCAGAAGAAACACGTGAGGTGAGGTTGTAAAGGCAACGAGTGTTAGCTCTGAGTCCTAACTATGAAATGCATATCAAGTAGCACCTCTCTCAGTAGGTTAGGTACCACTTCCCATCCTTTTTCCATTGGTGCTTCCTAGGGAAAATAAAGTCCCAGTATAAAATCTGGGGTGCTATCACACACCTGGTTTGGGAGGACTTCGAGCCCTCACAGCCAGCTTTCCATCGAGGACAACAACATCCATCCTCGTCCTGTGCACACGTGCCTAAGGGAATGCGTCATCGGGATGGGTTAATCATTCCAACAGCTCCAAATCACTGTCTTAGGACACGAAAGGGCGGGTTTGGGAAGCAGGATTAAACAGCGCGGTAATAACGGGGAGGATGGCTGACTCAGGTGGCGCCTGCCTGCCTGTCCCCTGGCAGATGTCAGTCATTAAAGGCATGGCTTTGGCTGTCACCTCTCCCGATGGCGGGATTTCTCCTCCCTCTCACCAGAACGCTGTATCTTCCCACATCAGCACGTGCAGTGTATGTCCCCTATTCAGGAGCCGGACGGACCAACGCTAATTTGTCTCATTAAAGGATTCCAGATGGTTTTGTCGAGATTTGAAACATTTCAGGTGTACTTTGCATCTTGGCCCGTAACTCTGTGAGATACCGAGTGGCAAACAGGTTCACAGACGTTACCAGGCAATGAAACAAAGTCCGTTTTTGGGATGTGATCATAAAAGCTCGTGAATGTTTGTCTTTCTGTGATAAAAACAACAACAAAAGCATTACCAGCCCTAGTACAAACCCGAGGCGCCCCATAACCTTGGAGTATTTACTGAAGCATCAAGTACTTAGGATAGCACGGGGACTCGCCCCGAGGCAGATGACAGGCAGCTAATCCAAGCGGGAGTTCACTGCGAGGGATCACAACAAGCACAGAGTGCTGACAGAACGAAACCTTCCGCACAGCTTCCAGCCAGGCTGCCCCTGGATCAGCGACCATGGCTTCTCTTACACCGAGCAGGAGTGGGCAAAACACCCACGCTGGGGAGCTGAGGTGCTGCAGGGAGCTCTGGATGGGGCCAGCAGGGACCAGACTCCGTGCCCTTCAGGAATTGCACGGCAAAGAAAAGCCCTTCCTTGCACACAAATGAAAGAATGTCTGTAACAAAGCAGGGTTTCTCCACCTGCTGACTCTTGTGGCCAGTATCAAATGTCATACCCTGCAAGGGCTAGGAATCAGGAAGAAGACTCAGAGGGCTGGTTTTAACAGCCTAAGAAAACCTGAGTACACATCACCATGATGGGCATTGGCTGTGTTTGCATCTGGGAATAGATGAAGTCACCCTCGGACTATGTACCATCCATATCCTTCCCCATGTATTCCAAGAGAGATAACAGGAATAATTCTGCTGGGGAACCAAAGGATTCAGGCATTAATCCAGGTGTCTTTTCTCCTTCACTTTTTCTTAGTCACCACAAAAAAAACCCCAACAAACAAACAAACAAAACACCAACCCTTCAAGCCCCTAAAAGAGCATAAAAAAACCAAGGGGGAAATAAACACAAGAGACTCACCAGAGGGTCAACATCAAACTGAAGACACATGCAGGCTGGGAAAGCCCAGGTGTCACAGAGAAAGGGAATACTGAGTGTATTTCTGGGAGGCTGCATTCACCTGATGCACCTGGACCCTCAGCAGTGCCACTGGATACAGAGCTGAGATACAGCTGGTTCACAGAGATGGACAAAGATCTTATTTGAGGAATGAAAGGACAGAGTTAAAGGCTCCTAAAGGAGCCTGTCCTGTGGCTGTAACCCTGCAGATGCCAGGCTGCAGGACGTTTGCTCAGGCAGCTGGTGTGCAACACCAGACCCCACCTCACATCTGCTGGTGGAGGGAGGGAAGGCGTGGGACGGGCAGAGGAAATTGGTTTGTGAAATAAACCATGGGCTGCACTGAAGGAGGATGATTTCCTCTGGGGAGTTTTGGCAGTGCTGACCTACCCACAGAGCATGAAGAGCTGGAGCCAGGGCCATCAATCAGGACTCCCACAGAGGCTCGGGGTTTCCAAAACGTGCCCGGGCGCCTTTTGGCTTTGCAGACCTGAACCGCGGGTTGCTCAGAGCCAGGACTGTTTGAATCCAAGACTGCAAAGCTGGGGGAAGTTTAGAGAAACTGCCCATTGGCTCATCTCCAATTCAAATTAACTCCTGGAAGGTGAGGAGCTGTTCAGATAAATATCAGAAACTGCTCTCTAATGGGTCAAGGCCACTTTTCCCAGTGAACAAAAGAGATTTTTCTTGGATCTCTCTCTTACACTGCATATCTCAGACTGAACTTAAGACAGCTGTGAAAAGAAATGAAGAAGCAGGATGTCCAAATCATATAGCAATGAACAAAGCCCATTATTAAATTTTCTCGTGGAGACTTCTTCCAAGTAAAACCAATGAAAAATCAGTTTAAGACTGAAGTGAGTCTAAGGAAGGTTTCTAAGGAAGTTCAACCTTATGTCAAGGGGAATTTGGAAAGAAGTTACATATTCACATGTGCAAACTCGAGAAAGTGAATTCCTAATGTTTTTATCCATCTACCCTGTCCTCTGCACAGAAATTTTCTAGACCATGTCCCTGAGTTTATTCTTGGTACTGAAGTCACTGGGAGCACCACTCTGTGAGTTGAGAAATCCCTGAGACAGAAATAAATCAGGATGATGACAGCATAAAGAGGAAATAGTGGAAGGTTTCTGAAACATTTCAAGGAGAGGAAAAGGGCAGAAAAGAGATGTGCATCATCTTTTCCTCCAGCATCCCAGAGAGGTGAAAGGAAGGCAGATGGAATGGCAGTTTTCTCTTGCTGTGAAAAAAACCCTCCTTCCTTCTGAGCTACTGAAAAGAAGATTTAGGGAAGAGGGAAAAAAGGACATTTGTACAGCGAAGAGAAAAAGGAGAAGGCTTTGAAGAAGTAATTAACAGACTGTCCCAGGTCACTTCAGTTGGGCTGCATCACAAAAGTCTGACAGAGATCCATGGGACCACAACAACCTGCCCAAGAGAGTAAGACACTGTAAACAAAACCAGTCACTCTAAAAACCCACCCCCCTCCAAATCCAGGGGGCTGGGAAGGGGAGGACACCACAGCTGAGGGCCTGTTTTCCTGCTCACTAATAAATTTAGTTTACAGAACCTTTTGTGAGTCTTTTTTAAGGTTGTTTGTTGATTAAAGCGGCAAACAACAAACTTAGCCTTAATTTATGCTTCTTTTAACATTTCAAGCTTGGGGGGGTGCTTTTTATAGGAGTTAATGAAGCAGAATAGGTTCTTCATGGGGAAGATATTTTCTCACCAAATTAAAACCTGTATTGAAAATGAAATAATGAGATGGAGGTGGCTTTTCTTTCAGAAGTAAATAAACCTTGGAGTAGGAAACTTCTCACGCACTTGGAACTGTCCTTATCGGGGAGATCTGAGAACAGCAGGTTCACAAGACGCTCTCTTTTTTTTTTATTTATTTTGCCTTCCTCCTTTCCCAAAAACCAATAATAAAGCATTATTTGCTCAAAACGGGCAAACAGCTCCAGCGTGTGAGAGTGAGGAAACACTGGGAGCTGTTCCCCTTTGCCACAGCAGAGCCGTGCGAGCCCTCGGCAGGGACTCAGCCCCACCAGCACGCAGGCAGGGCACAGAAATGGGCCACTTGGTGCCAACCTCAGACCCACTGTGAGAGTCCTAAAGTAGCTCCACTGCATTTTGGGTCCTGGTGCAGCAGCACAAGGGAGATACAGACCCTGAGGAGGCACTGCCGGGAGCTGCGGTGTGTGTGCCACCAGTCCTCAGCTCCGGATGCCACTACCTGGGGACAAACAGGCAGAACAAGGTCCCTAAGTGATAGGAGAGCATCAGCCCCGGCTCCCCTCGGGAACGGGGAGGGGGAAATCCCTCCTTCCACGGCAGCTCCGAGCACCCTCGAGGTGATAAAGCTGTTTGTCTTCGCCGGAAGGACTGACTGTAACTCTGGCCTCGCAGGGGTAAAACTGGTCGGGGCGGTCTGCAGTGAGTGGTGCTGGACATGCAGCTGAGCTTTGGGGGATTCTGGGTCTCGGTGAAATGGCAGGATTTTCTCTGGAAGAAGCCCACCATTTTGGCTTATTCCTTATCAAGGTTTGTGGTGTTTTCTTAAATTACCCTTATTTCATGGGTAAGAACAGGGCTTAGCCTGTTTAGCGTGCCAATAGAGTATTTCCCTTCCATCCCTGGAAGTCCACAGACAAGGCACCTATGAGCAGCCTATAGGTTCCCCCAGAATGCTGGGAGCTTTGCAGGAGTGCTGCTGGCAGGCTGCCCTGGGACAGACAGACAAGCCCAGGGCTCCTGTGGAAAGCCGTGGCAATGCCGATGCCTTATGCAAGGGAGCAACAGCTCACCTCAAATTTCAAAGCGGTTTTAAGGCTGAGCACCGCCACGGAAAGGTATGAATGGGGCTGTTTTCATATCTCTGGTGCAAATGTGCGTTAGCACAACAATGTTATCCGTTGTGATCCGCAAACAGCCGGATTTCATCCGCCGGCCCTCCCCTGTGATCGTGGTAAATGTGTACATGGGGTGGTCAAAGGAACTCGATCCGCCAGCCAGCCACTCCCCGGGAACGCACAGAGGCAGCAAGGAGACAAGGAGCCCAACAGGCACCAGAAAGTCAATACCCAGGGAAATTCCAGCAAAATGTGTGTGAGAGAAAGAAATCAGCCAGAGACTGAGTGAGAGAGATGAAAAAAAAAAAGAGAAATTATGTGCTCTTCTCTCAGTCCAGGAAAGCACAGCAACAATGCCCTCGCATTAGCTGCAGACACGCAGCCATGGAGAGGCATAGAAGCACTTCAAAAAGAGGTGGGAAAGCAAGGAAAGCATCAACAGGTCTCTGCAGAGAAGTTCCCAAAGTCAGGCAGGGAAGAGGGAGCATCTCCAAAGGGAATAGGCTGGCTGGACTGAGCTGAGTAAGGTGTTAGCGGCAATACAGATGAATGTGTCGGCACCAGTGAAACATCCAGCAGGAAGATTTGCAAGCTGTGAGGCCACGCAAAGGTAATCCAAGAGATATGCAGGTGAAGGAGAAAGGCTCCAAGGGCTAAAAGCACAGAAGCTGGATGAAAGCATTTCCAGCATGTTGGGGTTTGGATGATGAGGAAGCAAAGCTTCTCCGGCCGCTTCCCCACTGCTCCTTGTGCACACATGCACCAAGGGCAGACCGAAATTCTCCAGTGCACTGAGCATCACCTGGGAATGTTTCCCGGGCTCTCCCACTGGAGAGCAACATCTGAATAAAAGGAAGATCCCTCTCAGGTGCTGTGGATGTGATCACTGATGCAAAGCTGCTGAGTGGAATGGAAAACCTTTACTGCAGACACTGGTTCTGGTCAATGAAATACTGCAGGAAATGTCTACTGATTGGCTCACAAGGTTTAAAATAAATTGAACTGTTTTGGGGATTTTTTTGAAGGAAATCAGAATCCTCCCGATCTCCCTCTCACATGAATAGTTTATTTTGTTTTGGTTTTTTTACACTGAATCCTCTCTTTCAGACTTTCACTCAGTTTTTTTTACAACCCTCTGGCTGTCACTTCCTCCACCATGATCTCTCCCAATTCTCTCTTCTGTGCTCCTTCTAAACCCTCTAGTCTTCAAGAAAGGATGTAGCTTTTAAAATAAAGCAGACTTTCATTGTAGGAATTGAAATTTGAGATATTATCTCAAGTGAATAAGCTGAAGCAAGTCTGCCCTAATTTCTTGCAGCTGGGTTGGTTCTACAGTGCTGAAAATTATTCAGAGAATCCAGAATTTAATAATCTCTCTCACACACGCTGGTCCAGCCCTCCACCCTGAGTAAATACAGTGTGTGTGTGTACAGTACTTTGGATTAGCTTAATAAGCCAATGGATGTCACTGTTGCTCTACTCAAACCAAAATAAGGAAGTGAAAAAAGATAATTAAACCAAACTAAACTTACAGGGGAGAGTTTCTAACCTGGTGTGTGCTGGTGAGGCTGGACCACTTCTTCAGGGGCTTCCTAAGTGCATGTCTGAGGTGCCCTATTGGAACTACAGAGATAAGGTAAGGCTGACAGGTGGGTGTAAAACAGGAAGTTGCCTAAAAAAGGAACCTCATGGTTCCTGACATTTAACCCTTTCATTCCCAACCTCTCCCAAATTTGAGTGGCAAGGAGCATTTGTTGACATGTTTCCTAGGAAGGATCCACCCCTGTGCAGCAGGATGCTCAGGGCTGGGACAAACTAGGTCAGCAGGAGGCTATTCCAGCAATAGCCAGGGCTGCAGTTGCTGCATTTCTAGGTCAGTGGTCACTCCTGCTTCAATGGGCTGATAAAGGTTTAAGGGACAAACAGAGTTGGGGCTGGCATTTCTGTGTGCCAGGCAGCAGCCCCACGTTTAATGAGAGGTGCTATCTGTTCATGGGAGGGGGGTAATGTACACTGAACTACTGACACAGCTCAGGGGAACCAGGAGGGGAAGGCAGAGTCACAGAAAATAGGGCGTAAAATAAAGATAAAGGTGTGGGGGGAAATGAAGAAAATGGCTTTGAAAGGTATCAGGAGTGTGAAGCTTCTGATCCAGGTCTAGTTCTCTCAAAATGTGGGAGATGTGGGCTCAGTTGCCCCTTGTATATGTGGAACTCTCTGTGACAAGAGCTTAAGGCAACTGGAATTTGTTTCCTGAAAGGAAGAATGTTATTTAGTAAATAGGGAAAGAAAAGTGCCTGAGGCTCACCTGAATTTAATATATCTGAATCTAAAATATGCCTGTGAACCCTCAAAGCCTTGGTAAAAAGAATAATTTCAGTTCTTTCACATGCTGTTTCACAAGTAGCCACTCTGCAAACCAACAAAACCAAAAAAGGAACCTCAAATGCCAATCAGTGAGCAGCACAGAATCCCTGAGCCACACTGCTCCTGCTGCTCTCCAGCAGGAACTTGGGCCGGGACATTTGCAAGATGCTGATGATCTGAATCCATGTGTTATCCCATGAGACCCCTCGGGAAGATCTTTGTGCTCTTTCTCATGGTAGGTTGGGCTCATTTAGGTCTCTCCCAAGAACCAGAATGCTGTGAGCTGACTAATTGTGAGGCCCAGGAACGAGTCTGTGGTAGAGCCCGTGCCAGGCACTGCTGGCAGGTGGTTTGTGCCTGCTCTGAGCACACAGGGCTGTTTGCCACAACCACCCTGTCATTAGTCCTCTCAGAGATGTCTCACCAACTCCTTCCTGCCATGAGAACTCCACTTTCCATACATGTAAAGGCGCACACTTCCGTGGCTGCCCAGGGAGCTGCTCTGCATTGAACAATATCCCACGCCGTGATACCTTGATGTAACACACCCTGTGCTGACATCAATTAAACCCTTGTTAACTTCCAGCACTAAAACAAACAGTGGTTTATTTACACTGGAAGAGGCCAAGTGGAGGAATTCACACTCAACACTTAAATAACCAAAGAGAAACACTTGAATCTCTAAGTGGTAGAGAATGACATAACCTAGAGTTGGGTAAAACACTTAAAATCTTTGACATCTGAATCAAAACACCTCAATTTCTGTATGTCTAAGCTGCCACTCATAATTGGCTTGAGACTGTCACAGATACTAATTATTTCTGAAAAGCCAAGCCAGTCCTATCTTAATTCCCAAACAAAAAAGTAATCACTTGAACAGTGATGTCCCCAGGAATTGCACAGTAATCCAAGGCTAGGTGTGAACAGAGCTGTGAGACAGTGACCATTTAATAGCTGAAAACAAGCCCGTGCCCTCACTCCCCTCCAAAGAGGAGAGTCCACCTGCCAGAGCCCTCAGAGCAGTTTGCACTAAGCATGGTGACCCCGCAGACACGGTGCCCTGGCAGAAAAGGAAGGTGTCCTGTAATTTTATAAGGTCAAGATTAAATTATATATTCTTTTGCCATAAAACAGGGCTGCTCCACAGTTGGTGTCATTAAGCCCTAACTCCTGCTGGGTGAGCATCCTTGGTGCCACCACTGTTGTTTCTGTATCCCTGCAAAGGCAAAGAATCGGATTGGAAGGGATGCAAATCCAGTGCTGGGGCTGGGAAACAGATCTCTCTGCAGCCTCTAGTACTTCAGCTAACTCCTGAACCTCACCCCCAGCCCCTGACTAAACAAACCAGCTGGAAAGAGGCAAATACTGTGCATTTGATACAGCTGGTGATCAAACACCAGCAAACCAAGCCAAGGCAGGACCTGTGTGAGTGACACGGTGCCCACTTGTGATTAAGCTCCCAGGTGATGCGATGCTGTTCTGATCAGCCTGTCACCCTCCACACACCATCAACATGTATCCCCACAACGGGGAACCCACACAGAGCACAAGGAGCCAGCAAAGCAGACATGCCCAGGTCGGGGCAGGCTGGCACCGCTGCTCAGCTGAGTGCCACCTCCTGTGCACAGCTGGGTGTACCACCATGCCTGAAAGAACAGGCAAACTACACCAAGCAGAACAAGAGGGGACAGCAAAATGCAGCGTCCCACCCATCACCAGACAAAACCAGCAGCAGTGAACTGCTTTCCACTGTCACCAAAGGAAGTTTAAGCTGCATCCTGAAAGAAGGAGGAGCCACAGCACCAGCTCAGGAGCCCAAGTGAGGTGTAGAATCCCCAGCACGCCCAGACCTCCTGCACCCTGTGCAGATGGGTACGCACCGTCGTGACATGGTCCAGAAGGCCAGGACCTTCTTCAGGGCCTGCAGGTTGTCCTGCATGGGGAGCCCTGCCAGGAGCCCTTTCTCGGAGAGCAGGGGAAGCACCTTCACCATCAGGCTGTGCTGGGGAAGGAGAGGCAGAGCACAGGGAGGCAGGCCAGGGGCAGGAAGGGAGCAGGAGCCAGCCCTGCTCGTCCTTTTAAGGGGCAGGCAGGAATAATGACAGAGCTGGGCTCCCCAGCAGCCAGCCAGCCAGCCATAGCTTGGCAGTAATTGCCCTTGCTGCAGGCACTGAGCATCATGATGAGATGAGAGGACAGCAGAGTGAGGTGACTAAACCAGGGCAGGGACAGCAGAAGGGAGGCAAGAGGGACAAAAGGTGCTTAGAAAAGCACAGCCATCGCTCTGGAGCTAAGGCAGGGCCCTGGGTGTTGGTGATCCTGAGCTGTCCCAGCTCAAAGAGACCAGTGCTGCCTCAAGGGCTTGCACAAAGAAGTGATGGTTTATCCCAGCCTCCTCTGATGCTTCTTCCAGAGGCTAGAATGTTCTTATCACTGTAGAAGCTCCTATTCCAGTGTCAGAGCAGAGTGATGGCTCCTTGGGAAGTTATAACAAAAAGAAACTGAAGCAATGCCAGCAGTTTTCCCTTCCTTCCTGGTTTCCACCAGTTCCCTGTGCCATCTCTAATACTCATGAAAGGAGCTCAGAAACACATTTTACTGCCAGTTTCACAACCACACCTCTGGGTGCTCTCAGCCCAGCCCTTACACTGGGGACTACAGGCCTTGGTTGGGTAACATCCTGAGCTTTCCTGGCTCAGACACTGCCTCTGCAGACACTGCCTTTCCTTCCCCAGCAAGGAGAACCAGTCCTGAGAACATCCTGTGCTTCCCAGCGTGGAGTGACACTGCAGGGCAAGCTGGGGAAAAGCTGCTGTCATACGTGTCCCTCTCCTCCTCCTCTGCTGCTGCTTCTCCTCTGCCCCAGGGGGGGAAAGGGAAAGAGGTGAAAAACGAGCAGTAGGATGAAATCAGTAAGGGAACTCAGAAAGAAATGAGAGAAACCACAAAGAAATCCAGCGGAAGGCAGACAAGGGAATCCTTGTGAAAAAAAGGCCATCTAACAGAATCACACAGGATAACCTTTCTGTGTATATTTGGTGCCATCCGACCAAATGAACAATTAATTTTCTCTCAGAGGGTACTATAAAACATTGATTAAAAGGTTTTCATTCCTTATTATATTCTGAAGGGCAATGCCTCAGTTGGGCCCTGCATGTACCCATCCCCATGAAGTTAAATAGTTTTCCCATAAGAGCATTTTTGCCCTACTGCCCCTGTTTCTGATCCTGAAGGAAGCAGGAGTTACTTGACCTGTCATGTGGATAGTGAAGCTGAAACACTGCTGAATTTTTAGACAAAGATCTCTAAAAAGCAGGTGTCTAAATTCATGGCCTGAGTTTCCAAAGCACAGAGCAGTTTGCAGCCCCCCTTGACTTCAAAGAGTCCGGTTCAGCCATTCACACAGTTTTGGGAAATGAGGAGAAAGATAAGGATCCCTTTTGCTGGAAAGCCTGGCCTGTGGGTCAGGATTGGGATGGGAAACAGGGCTGAGCGGAATGAAGGCGCAAGCACATCACAGGTTATTGTCCCCTCCCCATGCGAGGAGTCTGTGTCTTCTCACTGTATCAGTAACAGGAGATCAGATACCTTCAGTCTCGTTAATGATGTGCTGAAATCCCACATGCTTTCTTTAAAGAGTACACAGGCAGCGGGGCGGGGCCCTCCTTTGATCTGTAACCTGCTCCTTCTTGGATCACTCTGGATATTGAACTCCTCCACACGTCCCAGAGAACATGCATCCATAAAACAGGAGGACCAGAAGCAAGGAAAGTACCAATAATCCCACTCCAAAACCAATATATCCACTTCAGTCTCTAATTACAGACAGCCAGGACAGATCCACAGCCTTGGACTGGAGACTGGAATGTTGTTAATTATACAAGGTCACTAGACTGCCAAGTAGCCAATGGCTCTCTCAAATGATCCTGGTCTGGTTTCTCCCTCCTCTTCAGATACATCTGGGGTTTCACAGACAGCACTCACTCAGGAACAGCTCCTCTTGGAAGAGTTCACCAAAGGCACTGACCCAATGCAGAGAACTTGGAGGGAAACTCTGATTGTCTAATTTGTGATAGCTGAAAACCTCCATATTGCCATAGCAAACTGGACATGTTTGTAACACAACTTCCCACTCAGTCATCCTACACGCCAAGTAGTTCACTCTGATGAAAACCACATATTTTTCCACAAAGGTTCCTGTCTAATAGCCCACCTCCTTCCACCAGCAGCACAGTAAAACCCTGATTCTTTGGAGGAAAAATGATTTCTGCAAGGGGGGCACGGAGGCACCTTGGCATTAATCACTGCCAAGACACAGCACTGGCACTTACATCAGCCTGAAGTGCACCGCCAGGGGCTCTGCTTTAGGCAGGCCCCTGATGCCTTATGCAAGTATTCCTACATAACTGATGTTGAATTAAAACCCTCTCTGTTAATTTGGCATAATATTAGCTATAAGCCTTCCTGTTCCCCCACGGTGGAGATGCTGCAGGGCGACCTTTGGCCGTGCTGGAGGGGCTGCCAACGTGCTGGGAAGGGTCAGGGAAGCCAAAGGGTGTGAGATGGGGGTCTGGCTGCTAAATGATCCCAGCCCAAAGTTGTCCTGCCTCCGAGAGGAAATGAAGTTTTGAGCAAAAAAGTAAATGCTTTGTTCTTAGCAGAAAATGATGGCTGTTTTCATGAAGAAAGCCAGTGCCCATCCAACCCCTCTGTTTTTCTTAAAGCTTGGACATGTGACTGAATATTTCCAAAGTTCACATCTGAAGTTTGTAATTTCTGCCAGAAGGGCTGCTGGTGCCGTGAGCTGGGGCTGGGAGCAGAGATGCAGCAGGAGATCCTTCTGCACAAGAAATGCAGTGACAACTGGATAAAATGACTGAGGGGTTTCAGAGTGTCCTGGGTCTCTCTTTGCAAAGGCCAGACATTCAAGGTTTTATTATTCCCTGCATATACTGTATCAAGGGAAACACAATTATTCCCCGTTTGCTCCAGAATAAAGGAGAACAGAACCAGACTCCACAGTAACTGAGAACTGGGAGTGAACTTGCTCTGTAAGTCCCTGTAAGCCCCGAGCCACCCATCATGCAGACGGTATTAATTTTAAGGGGATAAACAATGCAGGGCAAAGGAAAAAAAAAAATCCCACACCATCAACCCACAACATTCCAGAGCTGTTTACTGCGTGAGGGTTTTTTGGTCATTTTATAGTTTCTCTAACAGTTTTAAACACTGTCCTCTTGATTCATTAGTTTGGTCTGCAGTGAATAACTGGAAGTTTTTACAAGACCAGCAAACACTCTGCTATTATATTATTTTAACCCCAGCAGTAGCAGTGGTGATCTGTGACAGTTTGATAGCTGCTGTATATACAGAGCCGGGGCTTGCTTTACTTTTAATCCTTTCCTCGTTTTTCATTTTTTCCTTTTGATGGAAGCCACAGCAGAGAATCTTGATTTGTTTTGCTGGTGTCTCTCACCCTCCAGCTTGTCAGATGTGTTTTTCAGCACACCCCAAAAAACTAATCAAAGCAGTCCCGTGGCGTGAAAGGCGCAGGCAGCGACGTCCCGACACTTGTCAGGGATTGCCATCCCTGGGAATTCTCATGCCCCACCACCCAACCCTGGGTAACCTTCATCACAAAACAGGGCTCAACGCCTTCAGAGATGATTCAGGTCAGAGCAAATGTTGCTCGTGCTTTATCACCCAGGAAACTCAGAAACCTTCCAAGAATGAAGTTATGGGAGCTCTGATGGACTGTCTGCCCCAGACAAGGAGGCCTCAGTGTCAAAGCAACACGTCCAAGGGCAGGGAGAGCAGGGAAGAACGACACCCTGAGAACCTGCAGGGCACTGGTTACAAACAGGTGGCTGAATGCTAAAGAAAGAGACACAGGGAGAACAAGCAGCAAGACACAGGCATGAATGGAACATATTTTACAGCCTGGCACGAGGAATTTGAGGAATTAAGATGGTTCTTTTTTGTTTCCCAGCTCAGCAGAAGTATTCAGCCTTTAATTATCGCTCGTCTTGTTGATGGAACATAAATCCCCCAAAATCCCCTTCTGGGGCACTCTGCAGGCTTTGACTTACCTGACACCCAGAAAGAATTTGATTTTGTGCCTGACATCACTGTCAGAAAAGGAAAGAAACTGGTGTTAGAGGTTTTAGCCTCCTTTGTTTGTCTCGGCTTGCACAGTTTGAGGACTTTGGGCAGATTGGCACTAAACAAAAAAGTCTAATGTGCTTTTGCCCTGAATTCCAGGGTGCCACTCTGTGACAGGATTGCTGGCAGTGACCCTCTCCCTCCAGAACACGGCCTCTGGCCCCTCTGTTCCAAGGGCCTGATCCTGCAAGGTAGTGCCCACTGTCCCCACAACCAGCACCAGGGTAATCCAGATCATTTCAGTGCAAGACTCACATTGCTAAAGCTGATCATGATCTTAAAAGCTTTGCTGGATCAAACCAGAATATTTGGCAGTGTAGGGGACTGGGTAATTCAGGAACCACTTCTCTTGGTGAATCATATTCCATGATTCTGAAAGCCCTTTCTCTTGAGCAGCCCACCAAACACCCCCAGTAAGAGACAAAGGCAATGAAATTATGAGGGGAGCAATTTCCAGACTCTGCGATGGGTCAGAGCCACATGGAAGTGTAAATTGTTCATTTTTGGCTTGCCTTTGACTATGTCAGTACTTGTGAGTGAAGGAAATGCCCCAACTCCAGGCATGGAGCAGCTCACTGAACTGCTGGGGGCTCACCACAGAAGGCACGTTGCAGGTCTGAGCCCAAGGAGAGCTTTAACATCCTCTTGAGCTCAGGTTTCAAGGAAAATCTGCCTCTAATTCACCTTGGTTTCTGTTAGAGCCCAAAAGGGTTTAAAGACAATGTCAGGTGAGAGACCTGTGGGGAGTGAAAGCCCTACTTTAATCCCCAGTGGTGCAGAGTGTGTTTGGGTCTTTGCTCTGGAGCTCTGGCTATTCTAACCACATCCCAGGAGAGTTATTCCACCCCATTTGCTCAGCCCGGTCCCTCCACTGGGCTCACAGGAATGTGGCTGAGAATAAATCTATCAGCTGGAGAGAAACCTCCTCTTTACATCTCTAAGGCCTGATGGAGTTTAAGCACAGGATTTAAAGTAGCTCACTCTGTTGTCCCTGTGCCCTCTGGCAATCCACATTCAACGCAGGAGCCAGGTTTTACAGCATAAACAAAGCAGGTTGCTAAATAATTGAGCTGACAAACTGGTTGGAAAGGTTGTGCTTCCAATCCAGCAAAGAGGCAGAGCTGGTCCCTTGACCTCAGGAACAAATCCTGCCCCTGCTTTTAGGGTGCAGACATCCCCCCCTGCCCTCCTGTCCCTGTGTCAGGTGATCAGAGTGGTTAGAGATCAGGCCCTGAGACATCAGGAATCCTGTTTGGCCTAACCTTAAAACACACAGGCTTGCACTCAAGTAATTGCCTTTTTTGTTTGCTTTTTTTTGATGTCTGGGTGCAAGATGTGGGGACAGTTACCAAGGATCCTCCTTCCAGTCTTTACCCTGTTCCTCTCTCTTTTTCCAGAAGAAGGAACCAGCAAGATGTTGAGTGTTTGGCTAAAGGAGAAGGAGAAAAAACAGTGGCACAGCTCAGGAACTGGGAAGAGCACCAGAGGTGCACAACTTCACAGTGAAATCTTGCTACAGGTAACCAGTGAGTGCTGCTCCTGGAGTACTATTATAAACTCTACCCATTCCTGCCTTACAGAAGCACCACCGCATACATTCTCCTTCCAGCATGAGCTGTGATTGCTCTGTTCAGCCAGCAAGCAATCCCAGCAGCAGTTACACTGCACTCTTCACTTCCCTGGAGGGGAAGCTGGAATGGCAGGGACACTGAAAAATAAAAACCTTCTCAACAAGCAAATCTGACCCCTGGTGAACCCAACTTGGAACTCCAGCCCCTAAGAGCAGAGGTGGGAAAGGAACCTGAAATGTGACAGCATCACCTCCGAGCCGGAATGAGATTTACACCAGAGCCATTTTCATTAAAAAGATAAGATCCTTCAGAATTTTTAGGCGGTTTATGGTAACTACCAACCCTTATTCATTCTCTAAAAAAGCCATTTGTTACAAACTCTCATTAGCCCACACACAGAGGGCTGAGTCAGATGAATGATGTCTGCCTAGTAAGCTCTGTGACAGAAAATACTTTAATGACTTTGAAATTAAAGCAAGATCCTCTTAACGTACACCTTAACTGTGAAAAAATAACCCTCAGTATTTAGCTCTATTTTAGGTAAAGCACAAATGCAGTGGTGAGGGGCAGACCTAGGGGTGGAGTGGGGTCTCCCCTGTGTGGACTAATGGACAGACTGTGGAGCAGAGGAAGGCTGCAAGGATCAATCACACCACCTCTGACCAACACAGAACTGGAGCTACTGGTGTTTGTCACCAACCAGCAAGACGCCAGTTTTCAGAGTTGTCGTCACAGCAAATGTCACTAATGACATAAATGGTCTGGGGCTAACTCAGTGTTGTACCTTCACAGGCAGTACCCTCTGTCACCAGCCCCCAAGGTTTCCCTGATGCCCTCTGGGCTGATGCTGACTGCCTGATGCCACAGGGCACACCTGGAGGTTCCTGCTGCCTGAGGGCTGCCTCTACCTTTGGCTCTGCCTTTGTGGCAGAGTGCTGCTGGTTCCTAACCCATGAGATACAGCCATGTGGATAACCCCCAGCAATCATTCAAAGCCAGCGTCCTGATCCCTGCTGCATCCAGCACACACGAGGCACTGGTCAGTTCCCTGGAAAATGTCTGGGCTTAATCCCCTCATTCCAGCACTGTGGGAATAAACCTGATCCAAAGAGTGGGACCAGGTCGTGAAGCTGCCCAAGCCATTTGTACAGGAACACACAGGACATTGCAAAGGAGTTGTTCCAGCCTGCCATCTGCTAAAACTGAAATTTGGGATGGGCCATTAACACCCAGTACAGCTGACACTGCCGGACCAGTGTCCATTATCTGCCTGTCCCTCAGAGGCTCTGACAAAACCGGGGCAAGGAACAGAGCACCTTTCACCCCAGAGCATGTTGTGGGTCACAAGGTCGTAAGACACGGCCCAAATTAACATTTCTGTCTGCTGCTAAAAGCTCCAGGGGCCTGGAAAATCCTGCTCTGCTCATGTCCCAGGCCAGTGCTGGGAAGAGCAAACATGAGTGTGGGCAACACTTGGCAGGTCAGGCCTGCAAGCTTTGCTCACTTGAGCAGCCCTGACTGTCTGATTAGTCCCACTGCAGCCATCAGGAAGGGGTGCCCATGGAAACCTGCCTGAGGAGGAGAGCCCTTAGCCATGGAAACTGTGCTGAGGCATGCAAGGCAGCATTTGAGCAGCCACTTCTCCTCTTGGGACTTTTCCACATTTCCCTTTGTGTTTCCTTTCTTTTCCTGTAGTTTTTGTCCTTGTCAGTGAGGCAAAAGCCCTTGGAAAGGTTTCCTGGTGGCCCATACATGTCACAGGTTGGATGTGCTGGGTAGCAGTGTCATCACAGAAACATTTAGGTTAGAAAAGACCTCCAAGATCATCGAGTCCAGCTTTTGACTGATGCCCCCCTTATCAACGTCCAGCCATTTCTTGAACACTTCCAGGAACTCCACCACTTCCCTGAGCAGCCTGTTCCAATGTTTAACCACCCTTTCAGTGAAGAAATTCTTCCTGATGCCCGGGCTCAGGCTGCTCAGTTCTGTTCAGGCTGCACCACCACTCATGGGGTGAGCCCACCACTCCCTGCTGCCTCCCTAAAGAGCACAGGGAGGAGAAGAGCTTTTCCTTCCCTACATCCATCAAAAGACACGTGTGAGTTGCAACTTGCTTTTCATGACTTGCTGGCCTCGTGTACGTAAACCACACAATGAACAGAACACCCCAAAACACAAATGGACAATCTGCAGAGCAAAACCCAACTCCCCACTGTCCCTCACTGCTTTCCTCCCTGCACACATGTCCCAGTTTGGTTTCCACTGAAGCAACCAGTGCACCCACACCCAACCACACCCATTCCCAGCCCTGTGGTTTAGGATTTATCTGCCACTGCAAACAAACAAAGACATAAAGGCAGGTACAATGCTGAGTTTCCCTGGGTTCTTCTCTGCTGCAGACCTGCTTTATGGTGCCTCCTTTATGGCTCCTTGTCATGTGTTCCTTATTCCTGGTGAACCCTGTGACATCTGAGGCACTGCAGAACCCTCAGGGGGAGGGAAACGCTGCCATTATAAGTGTAAAGGTGATTCTCAGCACAGATCCTGAGTTAAGGGGCCTGCTCGGAGCAGACCACAGTCCTATGGATTCTCACACTGAGGGAGAGCTACAGGCAGGCACCTGGGGGCAAAACTGCCACACTTTTCCATCTATCAATAGCATCACAAAGGAAAAAATGACCATTTAGGCTCTGAGGAAGAGAGGAAGCAGCAAGGCCAAGGTCACACTCTGGGCCCATGAGCAGAGCCTCCAAGTTCCAAGCCCTAGATAGGAGGGAGAATGATGAAGATTCTCTTTCTCTCTTTAGATAACAAAGGCTCATTTTTGAGCGACTGTGGCTGAGGAAGGAGATATTTTCTTTTCTAAGAAGCACTTTCTCACCATCTACTTAGCAGGAAACTCTGGGCTGTGGTTTCAGCAACCAAAAGTACAAAGACATTCCTCTGAAAATTAGAGAGGAAGACCTTATATTTTTCCTTTTAATTGCCATTTCATACCTTCAGCAGTGCAATGTATTTTGCAGAGGGCTCTGCAGATGGTAATTAAGCCTCACAACATCCCTCACCTTAGGAAGGACTGTCCCATGCCTGCTTGGACACAGAAATGGAAATACACAGCAGTAAACATCTTGCCTCTCATCCCCCAGTGAATATGAATGAAACCCAGGCATCCTGGCCCTCTCATATTTGTACACCTACTAATCAGACCTTATACAATGTAACTACAGGCCTTTATGTTAATGTTGTCTATGAGGAAAGAAGTATACTGCTGATTTTTTAACAGCACATATTAATTATTCTTTCCTTAATCCTCCAAGGGGATTAAACAGGGAGGAATAATAGCTGCCTTACTCCCAAATTTAAATGTTAAGTGCTGACAGTTTGTATTTTTCTTTGCCCCTAAACATTCCCCTGAAGGCTTGTTGTGTCTTTGCAGAGCAGGAAATATTCACATAGGCTCAGTACACAGATCTTATTGAAGGGCTCCATTTCAGACACACCAAAATGCCTCCTTGCCCTCCAAGGTTCAGAACCAAACTGCAAAGGGATGATAGCTTGGCCCTGGATAGGTGGATCTGGAGAGAAGTTTCTCCTCAGCCACTCACTCAAGCTAAGCCTAACCTTGGTACTCTGCAACAAAAGGCAGCACTGACCTTAAAACAATCCAGGGGCTTCTACCCCTTCTGCACAGACACAACCACCTCTTCTTCCTGATAAACTGGCACCTCACTTCAGTTTGTGCTGATGTTTAATAAATACCCAGGGCTGAAGTTGCTGGGATTTGTTTCAAGAGGGGTAAGGTCACTCATTGCCTCAGTTCCAGGCCTGGAGCAACATCACTTGCTCATGTCCTTAATGATAACACTGGGCTCGTGCCTTTAAAAGACTTTTTAACGGCAGCAAGGAAAAGAAATGCCTGGGAGGTTCCAAAAACTCATGTCTGAAGGCTTAATAGGTTGATTTATGAGTCTGGGTCTCTCCCACTGTAGCTCTAAGTAAACGTTCAGTTAGGATTTTGTGGAGGGCTGATGATCATTTCCTGCTTTGTCAGCTTTATTAAACAGAGCAGCCGCTGCTCCCCTTCCAGAAACAAGGCCTCTCTGATAAGAATAACTTGAAAAACAAGAGCAGTTCAAGTTCCAATAGCACTAATTCACCATTAAGACAAACTCCTTTTCACGAGGGAAAGAAGACAGCTGAACAGCAGGGAACAGAAGTGCTTAGATCCTGAGCAGAACACTGAAAGTGCTGTTTGCACTTAGCTGGGGAAGAGGTCGGCTCTTACCTGCCAGTCTGCAGGAAGGACAAGGCAGGAGGATTTCTCAGGGGTGCTCACAGCTGAGGAGAAATATCAGGCTTGTGGGGATTTAGCAGGTGGAAGAGGCAAAATGCCTCGTGCTCTATAAATTCACAGCTCTGTTTCCAGAGTCCTGGGATGGGACACGCATAGCAAGCCAAAAGACAGAGGGCCATGAGCTCTAACTGGTTAGAGGGAGGGCTGGGAAGTGTCACCACTGAGCCCGTGTGGAGTTTGCACAAGATCTTTTCTCATGAAAGCTGTTGTTTAAAATGTCACAGGGAACCTCCCGTGTCCAGGAGTGCACCAGCATCACCCAAGAGGCACTTAGGTGTGCAAACAGAGTAGCTGTGCACTTAGTCCTGGCTCCCAGCATGTAATCCCTGTGTAGGAACAAACGTCAGCTCCGATAAGGATAGGGGATGGTTACACAAAGGTGAGTGGCCCCACAGACCTGTGTTGGGAACCAAAGGAACTCCAAATGGTTTAAGGGACCAGCCTGTTGTATTAGATGGCAGTTCTAAGGGAGGGTAAATCCAGGCCTAAAGCAGCCCATAATCCAGGGAGTTTTGGTTTGGATATGCTGGATGCACATGTGGGTGTTTGGGGAACGCCTCTTGTTGACTTTTAGGAATTCCTGCATGGAATTTTTCATGTTCAATGCTGATATGACCTGGTTAACATGTGGCCTCTAAAAACCAGAAGTGAAATTAAGCAAGGACTCCTTCATAAATGCCT
Source organism: Formicarius rufipectus (assembly GCA_013399695.1). NCBI lineage: Eukaryota > Metazoa > Chordata > Aves > Passeriformes > Formicariidae > Formicarius > Formicarius rufipectus. The sequence continues at coordinate 271,403 of VXAU01004607.1, read as the reverse complement.
GAAAAAGCTGCATATCCCAGCCAATTCAGGAGTAAAAACCACATCTGAAGTGATGCCGACAGAACATATGGAATACAAAAAGATACATAACCTGAAGGACCACAGCTAGAACAGATGTGAAAAAGGCAAGGGAAAGGGTACAGCTGGGGAGCTGTAGCTAACCTTTCCAACGACAAATCACTGTAACTAAATTAATAAAACCCCCCCACCTCTTTTTCTCTGATGCTCAAGTGTCCAAGAAACAAAAATGACACCAGAGACAAAACACGAGGTTAACAGGAAGGCTGATCTTTTTACACATAAACTTTTGAAGTTATTTGTATTTCAGATGGTCCCTGTTATGCAGTGAAGACATTTTTCAGGGCCAGCCCCAGGTAATCCGAACTAGCTGCTGTGTTGGGAAGAAACAAAGCCAGCAAGGGACTTGGGAAAGGAGGTACCAAGTGTTATCTGAAGGTGCCCCATGGTAATATCCAAGATATCACAAAACCTGCCATTCATTACCTGGGCTCTCCTGTGAAGGCAAGAGAAGTTTGGTGCAAAAGGAGAACATGCCTTGGGGTGTCTAAATTAGGAGCACGTATTAGACACTTTCTTTGCTAAATCCACAGCTGAAAAAGTAGCTGGAGACACTGACCCATTCTTAGAGTACCCCTCACCCCTCCAAAGCTCAGAGCATCCATCCTGCTTTGGAAAAGCCAAGTTCTCACTCAGGATTTCCTGGATGCACCTGAAGGGGCCCCATCACACAGCTCTCCTCAAGGTGCTCTGGGAGAACTGGAAAAGCAGTGAAGAAATGGCAATATGAAATGAAAAGCAGAGAATTATTCACACTAAATTGTCTCCCTTCAGTCGTCCCTCCCAACCTCTCACTCCAGCAAAGCAGAGTCAAAAACTGCCCTGGAAACACACCCCTCCTTTTGTTCCCTAAAGACCAGAAGTCTTTTTATATTTAAATGAAAATCTGTCAAACTAATTATGTGAATATGTAATGGGCTCATTTTGCACTCATTAGGGAACATGCTAATGGCCATAAATTCCTCCGACGGAGCGAATATGTGTGAACACCAACGTCTGGTAGCGCGTCTCATAACCTTGAGGCTGGACCACGGCTTTTGTCTTTAGGTTAGCCATCGGTGAGGCAAACAAAAGCCCCAGTGCTGCTTAAATGAGATGCCAAGTGCTGCGTTACACTGTGATCGGCGTGATCCTTGTGCACACCAACAGCGCCGGGGAGCGGGGCACGGTTCCCACCATGTCGGGCGCTGGCGCCGGGCATTGTCCCACACCGTGTCCGATTTTCTGCCTCAGGATGGATGTATGGGCAGCACAGCTGTTGCCCTGGATTGCTCTCCATGTCCTGGCAGGAGAACGCCAAGGGGATACGGCATTCCTGGCATTTTTTCTGCGCTTTTGATACCCGTGGATAAAAAGAGGGGAAAGAAATAATGAAATATGGACAAGTAGCAGTGAAATAAATGTGTGTGTATCGTATCTCATTGATAATTCATATTCTTTTTCACTCCTTTATCTGCATGCACTGATGATGGATAAACTTTGAAATTAAACTGGGCTGGAATTAGAACAGATCCCAGTCTGAGTTAAAGAGATGCAGGGGAAAAATCAGCATCAAGGACCATCTAATGCATCCATGCATGGATCAAGGACCTTACCCTACATTGCAACAGCTTTCAAGTAGAGAATATACCAAATAACCTGATGCTAAGGTACAGTTAAACTGAGTCAGAGTTTGTGCCTGCACAGTGCAGCTCGGAACACCTCTCCACAGCTGGCTCTTGCTCTTTGCTTTTTCCAGCTGGGCCATTAAAACCAACATCCCTGTGCATGTAGTTCAAGCTTGCAACTCACAGCCCCCTGTCGCCACGTCCTGAGGAAGAGTTCCTGGGGAGGGAGAAGAGACTAAAGAGGAAGGGAGCCCTGCAGAAGCTGTAAGAATAGCCACAGTGGCTCACTGAGGAAGTAAACATGACCAGAGACACTAAATTTTAGCTGCTGTTTTCTCCACCTCTCTGCCCTGGTTTTCCTGAGGGTCGTGTACTGGAAAGGACAGTGGTGAGAGCGGAGCTGGGGCCGAGTAAGCTCCTGATTAAAGCCTAAATCTCTGGTTGCAGAAGCACTGCCATTTTCCCCGAGTGAGATCAAAAGTAAAAGATAAAACTTATGAGGAGGTGAAAGGCTAATGGCTCCTGAAAATAGTTTGGTGGTGATAGGGCTGAGATTATTTCTTCGAACAACATTTCTCTCATTAAAAGCAGGTAGGTATCAGATTTTAATGACTTGTTTTGTCCCATCTGGGTAGGGCCAGAAAGACTTTACTCCCCTGTTCTCCAGAGCCATCTCGCAGAAGAAATGCTTGACCTGCCTTCTTATCACAGTTAACTGATACCTGTGCTTGAAAGCAGCATTTTTACCCTTCTCTACAACCTTAGGCAAATATACCTGGTTCTCAGAGAGCTGACAGGAAGGCAAATCCCCTACTGCAAACTGACAGCTGTCAAGTGATAATAAATACCTATAACAGGGAGAGTTTTAGCCCCCCTCCATGTACCTATCAGCTTTCACTGAAATTATAGCCTGGTCCCTGTGATCAAGCTGTGTGCCCAGCTTCAAACGCAGCCCTGTGTTTGGGGGGAAAGCTGCTGCTTTTCCTCCCCTCTCCTCTTGCATGACATCTCTTAAAAAATGGCACAAAACCTCGGAGAGGTTTGTTTCGCTCTGGCAGTTCCGTGACTCCCTCTTGTCTGTGGGAACATCTCTACTTGTGTCAGTATTTATTGCAGGTTGATAGGCATAGGAAATGCTAAGGAAATACTAAAGAAACCAATATACTCTTTGGGAAAGTTAAATAGCCCCTCACTTCTGAAGGTCTTGCCTCAAACCTCTTGAAACTGCTCACGTAAATTTACAACTCAAAATTTCTTGTCTTAAAGGAATTAGAACACTTGAAGACAATCCACCTTGCTGAGTCACAGCGGAGGGTTGAGGAATGAGGCCTCAGTTGCTTGACAGCAGGAAAAAATGTGAAGGTGTGGGGGGAAGAGAAATCTGCATTGCAGGAGGGAATTTCCAGGGGAAGGAAGGAGTAGAACCATTCTGACAGAGAGAGAGACAGCTCCTGCCACTACTGCTCTTTCAGCATTAACCCCTGCCAGTGTCATGCTGTGTCACACTGGTATCCTGAGGAAACAGAGTTCTTATGTCGCAAAATCTTCCCTGGAATAAAAGATGGCACTTTCCAGTAACATCAGTGATGCTGAGCTCCCTGTAACCTCTGAGAATCCGGTCCCACCACTGCACGATGCAGCAAAGCCCCTCGGCCAGAGGAGAGAAACTTCAGGGCCAGAGGAAAATGATGAGCACAACCAACCGGAGCATCGGAGTTGTTAACACCAGTTAAAACCGTGGCATTTGTAACAACAAGGCAGAAATGGTTTCTGTTAAGAGGACAATCAGGTGGCTCCACATCCACTGGAGGCTTTACTGACCTCACAGCAAACACAGATCCACTCTTGAAGAGAACAAGATTTTGGCAATTAACAATAAATTACACACACGGGCTCACGTTCCAGCACAGATAGGAAAACGCCTCCCCAAACCAAACACAATGAGAGCTCCAAAAGACCCTTTTTGCTTCAGCACACCTCTCTCCGGAGCAGGAATCCCAGCCCCGTTCCCGCCTATTCCTGAGTGTGCACACAAGCAGGAGCAGGGAGGAGGGCCGGGAAGAACGTCTGTACGACACAAAAAAAAGCAGCAGCCCCATTCCTGAGCCGCTGTTGCCATGGGCCCGTGGGGCTCACAACAGATGGCAGCGAGAGCCATCCCGAGCCCGGCTCTGAAGCTGTCCACTCAAGCATGCCATGTGCATTCCCCGCATTCCTACGGTCCCTGGGGCTCTGCATCCTCCTGCCCGCCCTGCACAAAGGGGGCAGCAGCCTTCAGGATAACGCTGGACTGAGGCAGAGACACCCTCTTTGCTGCAGAGGACATCATCGCGTCCTAAACACGGCTCAGAGCCAAGGCCATGGGCAGAAAGGATTCCCTGTCTAGCAGGTGTCGCCAACAGCTGAAAGAAAGTGAGAGAAAGTGGGCAGGGAGAAAACAGTGCAGGGATGGACCGGGAGAAGCAGCAGGTGCGGGAAGGCATGATTTAAGCAGCAGAGATGTCCAGGTGTATGGAAAGGGGGCACCAAAAGCAGCAGCTGTGGGTTCCAGAGACCAAGGTGTGCCTCGAGGTGTGACACACAGCAAAGCCTTCCCGGCTCCCAGGGCACAGAAAAGTCAACCTGTTGGACAGTAAATTGTAGCGTTCTGGTCTCCTACGCCCAAACAACAGCCGGGCTGGCCCTGCCGTGAGGAGTTTGAATGTGATTTGCCTGTCGCTTGCTGATCACACAGAACAGGGCTCTTCGGGGCTTATTTGCATTTGGCTGGTGGAGTCGCTGGGTTTTCCTTTTTCCTTTTTTTTTTCTTTTGGAAGGGATGTTACAACAAGGTTGGAGACAAAGCAGCAGGTGCTGTGGGCTGACCACGAGGAGCAGGGCTGGCTATCCTTATTGTGATGAGCTGCAGGGCTGCTGGCAAATGTGCTTTCCACTCCTCTGTCTGTCCCAGCTCTCCTCTATGGCTGTGATTCTCCTGACCCTCCTAAACCCTGTCCTTCCAAAGCACATGGGGATCAAGTTATTTTCTGTGTTGTTTTTCTTCTGATGCAGACAAGGCACAAGCATTAGGTTGGAGAAAAGAGCCTGACTTTTGCTAAAAGCTGTTTGGGCAACTGCGTGCGCAGTCTCTTCTGTGCAGGCATGCAGGAAATTTTCCCTCCCTCTCACACACACAATGGTTTAGATTTGGTATTTAGGAGCTTAAGTTAGAAATAAAAGAGGAATGAAGCTTCCAGGTGGCTCTTTCTTTCTTTAATCTTTCCTATGTTTCTCCCTCTCCCTCTCTGCCTTTTCTATCAGCCTTTAATCAAATTCCTGCTGCTACTTTTATTGAACAAAGGAGATGCTGGCACAGCCCTGAAGTGCCTCTGTACATGGGTTGCCCTCCAACAGCCAAGTTGCTATGATTTATTGCTAAATGGTCCCTGCAGGCTGTGATTTATAAAAGGCAGAAAGAAATATCCAAGTTTTGGCAACTGAAGTAAATGCTAATATCTGGTAATTCTTCAGGCACTTGGGGTTCTCTGAGGTATTGTGTTTAGCCCTTTGAAGGCATCCAAAAGACTTATCTTTTAGAGACTATAGAACTGAACAGAGAAAACAGTAACATCATCCCAAGAAGATTTTCAAGACCACCAAATTTCTTTAACTTGGGCATCTCTTCAAATTTCAGGTGGAGGTTCCTCCCATCACTGCAGTCTGGTAACATGCCCACCTGTGTAGGTATCAGGATAAACCACAGGGTGATGAGATCTCTGCTGTAAAACATGCTCTTCCTACAGGCTGTGGGTCTTGGTCAGATCCACTGCCTCAGGAATCTCCATACTGGCTGGTTTTGCCCCAGTATTCCACTAGCAACACTTCAACTCACTTTCACCTGCAGTGCCAACTTTCACTAACCAGACTGGATCACCACAGTGAGAAAAAACACGAGGTCACAAAGATTCCACAAAGGTTTGGCCCACAGTCAAGGATAAAACAACCCCAAACAAACTAGAAGTTAAAAATATCCTAACAGCAATGAAGCAGGTAATGAGTTTAAAGATTCGCTCATGGGTTTACTAAAGGAGTCCATGTCTCAGGAAATAATCAAAACCAAAGTTCAGTGATCTTAGTTTTATGATTCACGACCAATCTAAAAGGGCGGAGGGGTGTGTGTATGATATACAGCAGGTGTCCAAGGAAAGTCAATCTGTGCAAGCCCACTAATTGCCAGCACTGGAGCTGTACTGGCTGCCATGAATCAGCCTCTCTCATGTTCTCCCTCTGCTCCCTGCAATGTTCCCCTATTAGTCAAACAGGAGCATATCCCGGACTGCAGGGCTGGTCCATCTCTGCTAAACAGTGACGCAGAGGGTGCCTGCTCTGGCACCCACTTGAAATTACTCTGTTTATGAAAGGTGAAGGTCAGAAAGAGCACCACGTACTTGAGCAGAGATCCTTTCAGATCATAAAACTGTTAAACACAGCCTACAAACCAATGTGTGGACGTGAGTCACATCCTCTGCTCACCAAGACTCAGCATCCCCAGTGCATGGCATTATAATTACCCTTGGACACCACGGGTGGGAATGGCCTTGAACATACTGTGGAGCTCTGGAGGCTCTCCCAAGTTCATCTCTCCCAAGTTCAGCTCTCCCAAGTTCAGCTCTCCCAAGGGCTTCTGGCACTTTTCTAGCCCCAAGTCTGAGACATTTGCTAACATTGCTCAACAGCTTCCCAGTGACAGACCCTGAGCCCTGGCATAGCACTGGCTCCTCGCTTAACACAGCAGCAGGAAAATCTCCCACTTTGGGGGGGATCACAGCCTGAACACTCATTTGCTCTCAAGTTTATGATGCTCATGACGTTTAGGACCAACACTGTCCTGAAGTCTCTTGCCCTCCCTCTCCCCAAGCCCTGTGGTGAGGTCCTGCCACCACCAGCACCAAGGCATCCGTGCCGGGCTTGCTCCTCTGTGGCTGGGGAGAGGCTGCTTACCTTTGGAGACACCAGGCTCAGGTATTCCCATCCTGGCTCCGGAGGCAGCCTGGCATGTGTGGAGCAGGGAACGGCACTACCAGCTGGGAACGTGGAGAAGCAGGAGCACAGGGATTGAGATAAGGAGCTGCAGACACAGGTGCTGCGCAGGGAGGCACCTCAGGCCTAACCCCGCGGTGAAAAGCAGGAGGTTTGCTCAGCACAGGCAGCTCAGATTACTGCCCTCCTACCCAGCAGTCGTCAGCAGGCCTGACGGACAGGAGCAGAGACCGTGAGGAAAGGGGGAATTTGCTGAGTGAAAGTGCCAGTCAGCTCTGTCCCGACTCCCTGCAGACTGGGGCTTGGCCCCTCTGATAATTAACACTGGCCTTGGCGGGGAGAGAGGAGGAAAGAAAGTGAAGTGAAGAAAGAAGTGTTCCCAGCCAGCCAGGAATACTGTTTTGTTTCTTTTAAAAATCACCCCGCAAATTGCATTTGAAAAATGCAGTCGGGAGTAAAGGTGGAGGCTAAAAGTCTCACAGTGGAGCAGAGGTACAGCAGGGACATTGGTCCCTAAGTTAAGGCTCAGCAATTTGGCTGAAAAAGATGCCCACAAAATGATGCCCTTCTGCCACTAGTCAGCTCTGGGGTCCCACTGCCACTGCTCCTGCACCAAAGCACCAGCCTGAGTGTACATCTGCAGGAATAACCCACCTGAAAATGTTTTACAGACTCGCACTGAAGATCAACCCTGCCTCCCTTCTAAGGACAAAGTCAAACAGGCAGGAAGGTGAAGAAAGAGGGTTTGGGGGGAAGAAAAGGGTTCTGTATTCTAAAGCTGTTGGTGTAGCCAATGTTTTGGCCAGGTGCACATGTGAATGCTTTGTCCACCTGTGTTTGGGGAGTGAGGGAGGCTGCCTTGTGCTCCACACAGGAAGAGCTGTGCATGTAAAAGACCATTTGATACTGTCTGTGCAGTGTCTGCTCCTCATTGTCCTTTTGACTGAGATATCCCACTTATCCAGCCGTAAGGGAGAAATAATACCAAGGGATTTGGGTGACCTGTACAAGTCCATTCATAAAAGAACATAAGGGAGTTACAGTGATCACTACACCCTGACATCTGCTTTGCTGAAGTAAACCCAGGCAAACACCATTTATATCAGGAGGATTATGTTAGTGTTCATTAACCTTTCCTGACCCCTTGCCCCTTTTCAGAGAAAACCTTGAGTCGAGCAGGAAAGGCAAGGGCAAGATTTTGAGAAATGATTTTATATTAGTAGCTGCATAACTAAATATTTAACCCGGCTGTGCATGTGTGTACTTCAGCCCACAACAATGCCACACAACCAACAAACCCCTGGTAAATCAATAGTTATAATCAGCTCCTGGAACTAAAGCCATGCAACTGCAGCTCCATGCAGCAGAGATGATGGAATGCAGCTGTTCTCAGTTTCTCACTGTGGAGGTGTCACCCTGCACTCCTCTGCACCTGGACAGGTAACCAGAACCTCACTCCAGTCCAGAGATTTGCCCTGTGGAGTAAAGGTCAGCCCAGACACCATCCCAGGTAGTGAACGAGGCATGGAACGCTCAGAGAACACATGCTTGTTTGTCTCAGTATTCATACTGTTGTGATCTGATCCAGCTCCAACCTAATCCTCAGGAAATTCCAAAAGAAGGAGCTTCACATCCTAAAAAGCACTTTGTACAGCACTGGCAGAGATTACCCAGTGTCACTTGCTGACAAATCCAACCCCAGGTTGATTACTGCAAACTGAAAAAGGCAAACTAATCCATAGGCACTGGGGGAAAGGAGTGGCTGATGTGGAGCAGCAGTGGCTGGAATTCCCTGGGCTCCTAATGCACCTTCAGGTGAGGGGTCAGGCTGTAACATCCTGCAGGATAACACATCATGGTGGCTGGCACTTACTTTTTTCCAAGGCATTTTCCTACTGTCCCCAACAGTGGCCTAATTTTTTTTTTTTTCCCCAAAAATCATATCTAAATCTTCCTCAGGTTTACTACTCCCTGTAGGAAATTTCCTAAAAGCCTGGCAGTCCTGAGCTATAGATAATTAAATCCTAGACAGTAAGCATTTGCCACTGATTTCAACATTAAGTTCTGTTCACCTCTCAGCTGCCTGTCCTGTGACCCTTCCCACCGAGGCAGGAACTGCAAACATTTTGATGAACGCATGGAAAACTCCTCCAGGAAAATACTGATGCTTGAGATATCAAAGTCTTGCCAGCCTGATCCAACACACAGGGAACTTTTAAAGCCTTTCCTTACCTGGGTATGGGGTGTACAGACCTCAGAAAACCTGTCCACAGAGTGGGTCAGGACCCTGATGGGCTGTGGCTGGTCACACCCATTGGCATCACAGGAGGAGCTGTAGACTCCAACCAAAAGCTCACTTTTTCAGGGTGTTGAAAAGATGCTCTTTAAAAGAGCTGAGACCCAAGGAGACATGACCAAGGGCACGCTGGAAAGCTGTGGAGGAGTTCACAACTCACAGCAGTGCTCATCACTGGACCACCCTGCCAGCCTTCTAATGCCAGCTGGGGCCCCTAAACTGTCAGTCTGAAGAATTCCATGTGCACCAAACCTCCTGTCTCCTGTTCCCCAGCCATCACGGCTGGACACAAGTGCTGCAGTGCGGAGCAGCTCCCTGGGAACGCTCTCCTGCCAGCGCCAGCTCCAATTAATTTCATTCACAAAACTTGGATTTATTCGGTGCAATTTTTTGGCACGCCGTCAAATACGACACAAAATTACATTAGTGTCATAAGTGGAAAGGATTAGTTGACAGAGTTCTTTGAAGGATTGTGCTGGCACTTGTCTTTTTGTGCAGAAGCCAGCAGCTTCCCCTCTCTCCAGGAATAGCCCATTTTCTGCTGGTCAATGAGGGCAATCGCTGCTCAGTGAGGGTCTGAGCCAAAGCCTTTTGGAGTCTGTGGGAATCTTTCCACTGATTTCCATGGGCTAGAATCAGCTCTGAGCCTCAAATGTCAGTTGACTTGACATCTCCCTCCTACACTTCAACACCTCCAAAGGAGCATTTATCAGCTGGAGGGGAAGATGCTTTTCCTTTATTTTTTCTAAAGTCTGAGTTAGAACAAATCGCTGCCAAAAGAAGAACAGCTTTATAGCTGTGGCATAGGTGTGAGTATTCAGGATGTCTGGGTTTAATTCCTGATCTTGCCCCAGAGGTCTTTAAATGAGTTGATTGGAACCAGACCTGCCTGAAAGCATAACACTAGCCATGGGAGGCCCACACAGCCCAGCATCTCCTCCCTGACACCACCTGGAAGCACATGTGTCAAGGAGAGGATAAGAACAAATAGACCCACATGTCCCGTGTACTCCCAGCCCCAGCAGTTTTCATTGCTCAGGCAAGGGGGCCCAGGGACAGGGATGTGCCAAGAGAATAAGCTGAACAATGATGCAGGGAATCTGTGGGGGACCATGAAAACAAACATGCAGATTACGGTTATAGCCAAGGATAAACTTAATCCTTTCTTTTTGCACAGTCTTTAGCACAGCAGAAAAAGGAGGATAATGTCTTCTATCCTCACTCCTTTATTTGACTTGAATTTTTAGTCTAAGATTCTTTGAGATGGAAAAGAATTGCTAAGCCTGAGGCAGACACAAACCACTAGCACTGCAAATAGAAAATCAACTGCCTTGAATACTGATGTGTGATAGAACATTGTGGATACCACATAAATGGTCCTTGGTGGTTGCTTATACCAGAGTGGCTGGATATATGGCAAGAACACCTGTAAACCTTGGAGCAGGCAGTTGTGCTATAAACCACAGCTCCTTTGAGATCCAGACTTCATGCAGCTCACTGGCTCTGCGAGCACAAGTATGGCCACCAGGGCCCCTCGCACCCCAATCTGTGCTGGCCTGAGCCCTAAAAGCAATAGCCTAAAACAGCTCTGCAGGGCTCCTGCACATCAGCATGGGCAGAGAGAGGGCTTAAAACACTGGTAACTCTCTGCAGAACATTGTTAGTTGCTGTTCCACTAGCGAATTTTAGTAGAGCTTTGCATTAATTAACCAAGGGTGAGACCGGATCCCTTCTCAGCGTACTGTGACTTGGTGTGATCACCTCTGCCCTCCCGGCACCAGGCAAGGACAGATGACACAGCAAGCCTGAGGAATGGCTTTTGGAAGCCTTGGCTCAGTAGTGCCTGTTCCAGAAGGGGTGTGTGGAGCTGTCCCCATGGCTGTGGGTCCCTTTGGTGTGACACCACCACGCCTGGCTGACCTAATGCTGCTGTTACAGACACGTTGAGTGCCCAACCAGGTAAACAGTGTGACGCTCCCACAGCCATTGCTGCTTACTGACCTGTGCAAAAGGCTATTTTTGGCAACTGCTGTAGGCCAGTGTGGTGGCAATGCCCACGCTCTGAGCCTTATCTTCAGCTGATCCAAGCATGCACAACACAATCAGATCAGACTGATACCCCTGGAAAGGGTCTTTTTTGTAATTGTACCCAACTCTGCCCAGATACTGAGGTTGGAGAGGAAGCAACAAATAAAAGTACCCAAGTTGGAAAAAATAACCCATCTTTCATCAGGAAACAGGTAAATCTTATTTCTTTCATAGCTGTAGTTTTCAAAAAGCTTTTCTTCCAGCTGGTTAAAGATCAACTGAGTATCAAAACTCTTTTGGACAGTTTGTTGAGGTCAGTAGGGCAGCTTCCTCCTACAGAATCCAAGGAACTGGTCTCTCCAGTTTCTCACAGTGATTCACACCTACTCTTTCCAAATGGGCCAACTGGGAACAAAAAGATCTACCTAGCATGAGATTCTGCTCATACCCACAGAGAGAGACATTTGTCACCAGCAGTGGTACAGACACATCAAGTCACTCCCTGGGATGCAGAGCAGATCTTACTCCAGCTTGTTCTGGCTTCAGCACAGTAGAGTGTGAGTACCAAGCTCCCTCACAGCACACCAGTTTCAGACCTGAGGTGTCCAGGAATGAACAAACACACACATATCTGAGGCAACTATCCTGTAAATGAATGGGCAAAACAAGCACAGGGAGGCAGGAAGGAATGGCAGAAAGGCAGGGACTGGCCTTAGGAGCAGCCTTTGAAACAAGGGAGATATGAGCAGCCCTGCTACAGAAACAGAGAAAGTAGAACATTTGAAAACTCATTGGGCTCCAGAGCTGGGGATGTGACCAACAAATGCAGTGAGAGAGCATCCATAGAAAATTATTCAATGGTTATGTCCCAAATAAGGATCCTCTTAGGGACCAGGTGCAGTGTTCACGTAACACTAGGGCTCATTTGGTCACTCTCTGCCTCTGCCCTACTTTAGTCCATGAGCAAACAGAAAGTGCTTCACATATCTCTCCTCCTGCAAGTTCCTCCCTGAGGACAGCAGGGCGTTTGCTCAGGATTGAAATCCAGACTGTGGTCCTCATGTACTAACTACTCTGGTGCTGGTTATTTACTTAGAACCATTTGTATTTATTAATATTAAATATCCTTGTGAGAAGGGTACTTTTTCTATTTATTTTAGTCTTTCATACTGAATTTTCTCTGATTTTCCCTTCACTGAAACTATTCCCACTGTTTCCCCCCATTACACTGATCAATCAGGCTTCAGCTGATGAAGACTGATGGTGATGCATCAGTGCTGAGATTTGCAGGTGACAATCCAAGGGAAACAGCCATAATTGCATCAGCCAGTCTACAGACCTGCAAGGTGTTGTAACATCCAGTTTTGCTTAGTAACACAAATATGGGCTCTCTCTGCTGCCACTAAAAGCTTACCTTTGTCCTAAAATAAAAACCAGGACTAAACAGCAATTTGAGGAGTGTGAGTTTGTGTCACCCCTGAGGAGGAGTTCGGGTCAGGGAGTTCTCAGATTGCTGGCACTTGCAGCAAGCAACCCTAATCCACTTCACTGAATCATTATGGTCGATTTACAAAAAGCAGCATCACAAGAACTCCAAAAAGAATTTGTTTTGCCCACAGAGAAGTCAGGATGTCACATTTCTGGGGGGTTTTGCTGCCTTCATGCCAGCACTGCAGGGTCAGCTGGGACTGGGTCAAATTACCCAAATTGAAGGCTGGACTCTTTGCTCTTAATTGGGATTTTCCACTTCTAAGTTTATGGATTATCACTGAGCTTTAAATGTGCACCAAGGGCTTAAAGTACCTTGGCAACGGGACAGTGTGTGTGGAATGTAACACCTCTCAAAGTTAACGTGCTTGATCCTTCTAGTGGTGCTGAAATGAAACCATGGAAGGCTCCCAACCAAATTTTTCTCCTTTTTAGCTAAGTGTGGAAATTCAGGACAGACCACTCCATAAAGTGGTACCAGCTATCACCCAGCTGGCACAGGAAAACCTGTTGGGATATGGCCATGGGGAAAAACATACAGGAAACATGTCTAGTATGGAGATGTTAAAAACCAAACAACACAAATTCCAGCCCCAAACATTTCTGATTCAAAATCATCTGTCACTCACCTGCAGAACACCAAACAGCTCCAAAGCTTGCTGAAGCCAGTGGAAATCTGTCTGCTGTCACAGCAACAGTGACAACATGCAGCAAATGAGGCAAGACCTTATGTACAGAATGGCCACCTTTTCACAGAGAGCCCTGAGCACTTGGGAGGAAGATGGGACTGCTCATACATCACTGACCAGGAATCCTGGAGTGTCATGTGCAAGAGACTTGGGTAAGGATTTCACATGCTTGGACATATCAGTGACAAAGGAGTGCCAGGAATGTTGGCTGAAAAGAGTAAACATTTGCCCTTGGGCTCGTGGCTGTGTGCTCAAAACAAGGCTTGTGCTCAGCTTAGACCATAGGCTTTCAGGTGGAGATGTGAGGGGAATGGCTGGGATGGTCTGTGGGGCAGGAGGGAGGCAAGGGAAGGGGTGTGGATCTTGCCTACCTGCGGACGACAAGCTTCAGCTTCTTGTAGGAGCCCTTCACCAGGGAGATGGCCTCTCTCCTGGAGCTGCTCAGCTCCACCTCGTTGATGTTCACCACTTCGTCCCCAGCCTGCAGCTTGGAAGGCAGGCAGTCTGCCTTCCCTCCCTCTTCGACCTGCCCAGGGAAGAGAGGACACGGCAGCTCTTAGACATTTCACCTGCAGGGCTGAGCCTGTGTTTCTCTGGAAGGAATTAGGTCTTCCAGCCCCAAACTCTGCTCTCAGATTAAGAAACCTGGTCTCCCTTTGCCATCCAGCTTGCCCAAAGGTCTATGCTCACACTCACTGTGTTTCATAGGGATGGAAGCTTGAAATCAGCAGCCAAATGAGGTCTGACAAGAAGTGTTGTTTTGAATGAGCCTGAAAAGTCTTGGCTATTTGGAAGCAGTAAACACCAGTAAAATGGACAAGGAACAGCTCCTGATAAGAGCACCCAGACACCAGCCCAAGGGCAAAGCAAGGATTAGAAGAGCCTGGACATGGTTTTTTTGTTCAAGCTTCTCTTCCTGATTCACCTGCCTGATGAACTACAGCTTCAGCAGCAAAGCAGGTGCACTCAGGTGTAGGTAGGTGTAGATGTGCAGTGCCTCTGTAGGGTTTTCCAACAGGGGATATAGAGAAAGCAAACAATTATTTAAATTTTATGTGAAAGTAAACAGCCTTCTCAGGGCTATGTAGTGGCAAGGCTAGAAGGAGAATCCCAGGGCACTTCTGTCTGCTTTGAATGGCCCATCATGCACATGGCACAGTGACTCCCCATCATTGTGTTGGCAGAAATGCACAGAGCATGCAAAGAAGTCAGTGATGAGGCAGAGGATCAGTGAATCCCATCCTTGGGCACAACACTCTCTCTGCAAAGGTGTAATAGCATAGCAGAGGGCCAGGTTATAAACGGGCTCGTGCATTGCAAATCCTGAGTTTGGGGAGACTCCAAGTACCACTGGTTCCAAGTGCAACTGGTAATCACTTGGATTGCAAAACCAGCCACCACAAAGCCTGCTATCCAAAGCACCTGGCAGCCCCTGCTCAGCAGAAGCTGTGCCCTATGGTAGGAGCTGTCCTGGGACCCACACTTGAGTCTAACATCTCCTGGTACATCACAAGGACAACCTCTTCCTTCAGGCCTTCACCTTCCCAGACATCCTGCTGAGACAAAGAAATGTGTCTGGATTAGATTCAGCCTCTGATCCAGGCAGGAAGGGCTGCTCTTTGCAGGGGTACCATTCTGGGAGCAGTCAAATTGCACACATACTTCTGGAAGCTGCTTTCATTTCAAGTCATGCCAAGCACTGTGTAATTGAGCCATGCCCCAGACATGTAACTCAGCACATGCAGACGCAGTTCCCAGGTTTTTACCAGGACATTAGTTTCAGTGTTGAAGGGTGATTTCTCACAGGCAAAGCCTGTCTGTTCCCCTGAACAATAGAATTCCAGCCCCTGTTCCTTCTAAAACGTAAAATCTGACTTGCCCAAACATCAGCCAATAAATTCTCCAAACCCCCTACAAAGGCAGGTAAAAATCATCATCATTCATCCTACCAGGAACTCATTCCACTGATGAATGAGTTTTTTCTTTTCTTCTTAAGAATGGATAAAACCACAGGAATGAACCTTCCTATAAAGAGCCTTGTCTCACAGTCACCAGGAAGGGTGAGAGATGAAACATTAGCCCTTGCTGCCAGTATAAATAAATAACAAATGAAAAATGCAGTATTGCTGTGTTTTATTGCTGCTGTAAAGGAGAACAGGTGGGTGTCATTTCAGTGAAACATAATAACGGGGTACCAGCGGTTAGATTAGCTTTTCTTATAGTCAACAGAAGGGATTTTTTGTTTGTTTTTGTTTTATGTTACAGCACGTATAATGGAGAAAAGGCCTTCGTGGAGGAATATCTCCTGTAACAAATGCCAGCTACTTCAAAAAGGCTGAGATACTCAGCAGCAGCATTTGTATTAACTTGGGCCTATATGAACCCTGACCTGAAAAAACTCAACTGAATTGTGATCTGTGCTTTATCCTCTAATAATTCCAATTGCTTTCATATAGCTGAGATTTTTCACTCCACAGGAGCACTGTTTTAAGGTTCTCTTTGCAGCCATGTAGGCCTGACCTTTCTTCTCCTCCTCTTTCCCAGTGAAAATGGACATTTGGATTTTTCCATATTCACCTTTATTAATAATGTGAAATCAAAGACTTTAAGGAAAGACTCAACCTCGCAACACTTGAGATAAGGCTGCTGACATTATGAAGAGCTCTGAAAAAAATTTTTCTCCAAATCCTGATGGATTCTAGCTTATCCCTATGCCAAGGGCTCTAAAGTGCAGTTTGCAAGACCACGCAGCCACAGTACCAGAGTAAAGGGTGCCTGTAAGGAAAGTTTGCTAACACTAGTACAGAGTCATCTGCCAGTGATTCCAGAGGCTGGGAGTGAATTGCTTTGCTCCTTGTACTTAAACTGTCCACGAGCAAGAGCTAAAACCAGACACACTTCTTGCCACCAGAAGCTTTTGGTGGCAGCATTGGAACTGTATTACTTAGAGACTTGGAGAGAATAGAAATGGAGATATGGATTTGTATTTTGTTGTTGACACACTTCTCTCATCTATTACTAACCTGTCAGCCTATCTGTCATCTGTTCATCTGGGGTTAGCTGGATCCAAATTCCTTAAAGTTCCTGGAGGAAAATATTGACAACAGCCCTGTGACCTGGCCCTATAGCTCAGAGAGGCAAAAAGAGTCCCAGGTTTCCACCAAAAGTCCAAAAGCAAGGCCTCATCTCCCAAAGCAAGGCTCAGATGCTCCACATTCATTCTTCCTCTTTGAATGCCTCTGAAAATATTTGTGTTTAAGGAGTGGTGGTATTTCAGGGGAAGGATTGAGTGATTTAAACAAAACAAGCTACACTATAAACACAAAGCTCTATCTCTACCCAGTGTAACAATTATCAACAAAGCAAACAAACTTCAACATACAGGCAAGCTATTTAAATGAACACCTGCTTCACTGGATGGGGTGCACAAAGCAGGTGGTGCTGGAGTGA
Organism: Formicarius rufipectus; assembly: GCA_013399695.1. Lineage (NCBI taxonomy): Eukaryota > Metazoa > Chordata > Aves > Passeriformes > Formicariidae > Formicarius > Formicarius rufipectus. The sequence continues at coordinate 254,748 of VXAU01004607.1, read as the reverse complement.
TTCAATCAGCCCCAGCATTGCCAAAATCACCCTCAACAGTCGCTTGTGACAAAAATTGAACGGCCATGAGCTAGCAGGACCTGGTGCAAGAGGCCAGTCAAAAGCCAGGAAGACTTCTTATGGTTTATTTAAGCTGAAGAAAGCAAGGTGAAATGCAGCCAGCAAACCCTGTGGGTGTAGGATTGTCACACACCCATCAGGAGCAGGAGGAGCCAGCAGGAGCCAGACAGAGCCTGAAGGTTTTTCCTTTTGGCTGGGTGAAGCCAAATGCTCTGCCAAGGTCAGTTATGAGAGGTGGCTCTAGCAAGCACAGGGTGGAGGAATACCTGAAAATCAGCCTGGCTTTGAACCTCTGGGGGCTGCATTCAATGGCTGGTCTCACTGCAGGAGCTGTGAGTAGAACCAGCTGCCTGGGCACTGCCACTTAGGGAAAACTACCCCTCTCCTTGAAATACAGCAAAACATGTCAAGAGCATAGAGACTCCTGTTTTCCATGCCTGCTTCCCACCTGTGAAGTGGACACAAATGTTCCACCTTGCTCTCCTCTGTCTATTTAACGTGAGAGCTTTCCATGGGTGGTGAAGATCCAAATTTTGGCTCTTATTCCGGGGGATGTCTTTGCAAATCCCTCGGGATTAAAAACCCTGGGGAGGGTCTGTGCCAATTAGAACTATGCAAAGCATCCCCTTCCATAGGGTATTCCACCAGTCATCAACAGGATGGTTCCTACTTCCTGTGAAACCACATCAATTCTCTGGGATTTCAGCATCTCCCCCACACCTCTTTCTTTCTCCTGTTTACCTCTCCAGCCGATCCTTTCAGGTTCACAGGAGAGAACAAGGAGCTCCCTGCCAAGCTGGCCTCTCCTGAAATACACCCACTGTAAAAGGCCTCCACAGCCTCCTCAGGTTCATGCAAACTCAGGTCCTTCTGTTGTCTTTTCTGCAGTAAAACCTTCCATGCCCACTGCCCTTTCCTGAAAATCCCGAAGGCCACGCCTGGTCCTGCTCTGCATGAACCCTTCAAACCCTCTTCTTGCATTAGAGGAGGCTTCTTGACATTCAATAGATCCTGCAGGAGACTTTGAACCCATCTGTTTCCCCATTTTTTGGCTTACTGTAAAAGCAAGATGTTGGTTCAGCAGATCTCCAAGGATACATAAGGCCTACCACTTTTGTTTGGTTCGCTATGGTTACTGTAGGTTCAGAGAATGCTGCCTCACTGAGAGCCTTTCTGGACTATGTTCAACAAGTTTTCCCTATTTACTCCTCTTTTCCCTTTCTCTGAGTAGCTTTTGTAACAATAAATTCTCTGTAACTCCCGAGACTGATTATTCCATCTCTGTGACCTTTCTGTCAGGATTACATGTGATTCCTAAACTGCAAACCCACTTGCTCAAGGGGTAACACAGCCACACCAGACCAGTCGTGCACTGCATCCAGTACAGAGCAAGGCACTCAAATTTGCCTTGCTCAGAAAACTTGTTGAGTGGCATAATTGATTAAGGCTTCATGTTTGAGATTTTTTACGCCCCTGTGGAGTTCAGAGGTGGTTCTCAAACCGGAAAATAAAGTTGCAGAGCTGCTGAATGACTCCACAGAATATGCTGCTCCCCTTGTTCAGCCTCAATGCCATGTCACAATTTGGGGGCAGCAACATGCAGCAGACAGGAGTTCTTCCCAATGTCCCCAAATTCAGTGTAGCAGAACAGTTAGAACAATTCAATCCAAAAGCAGTTAAGCCAAAGGTCTCCTCCTGGAGCTGTGTCTCTGCTGGGTTTCCCCATCCCTGGTGCAGACATGAGGAAATACAGCTGTTGGCATTTACTCTGAGCCAAGGAAAGAGTTTCTAAATTGGTTATGGTTTTATGCTGCAGGGAAGCAAGGAAGGTATTTTTTTTTTCTCATAGTGCTCTGGATTGTTCTGCGGTAACATTTCTGCTCCCAAGTACAAAGCAAGTAGTGGAGAGACTAATTTATTCTGGGTAATCATACAAGGTTCACATCGAATGAATTCACCTTGAAAGGCTGAATTTTACTCAGTGGAAGAACAAGTTGAACGCCACAGTTTTGAAGTGTTAGCAGCGCTCTGAAATCTTTCCAATACTTTAAAATAAATCTGTTATTTAACAGGGGCAAAACAACATATTTTCTCCCAGAGCCAGCCTGAAACATGGATGATGAGGAAACCAGGGGTGCAGGCAGTTTTCTGGAGTGTTCCTGCACCAATGCAGACAGAGGCTCCCTGAAGCACTAAGATCTTTGGCAAAGTGACTGTGGGTACCAAAGCAAGCAACCCAGCTGCAGAAATGCCAGTGGGATCTGTGCAGGGTGGATGCAACTTACTGACAAGAGGATTCAAGGTCATTCCTAGGACTGCCCTTCAGGCTTCAACACTTCCACACCTTTCCATTTCCTGCATGGTGGTTTCCTGTCCTGAGAGCAAGGTTAATCTCAGCAGTCAGCCCCTCAGCAAAAAGTGGCAAGAAGTGAATGGAAAACAGATTGCTGGCTTCAGCTATGAGAGATAAGGAGAGGTGCCTGGATGAGTTTGCATCTGACTCCTTGTGGTGACTCTAAATTCCTAAGTCAGTGAAGGAAAGAACGCTTAGCTCTTTAGGATCATTTTCCACCTCCTTAGGCACAAAACTGTTAGGCCCCTACAGAGATTTTTACATTTAAAAGAGAAAGGGGCAGGGAAAATCATATCTTCTTTCAACTAATGCACAGAGAAAGATGGGCCTAGGCTGCAGCTTTGGGTCTGGCCTTCAAGGAGCCTGCAGGATCTTTTCTGTGACAAGGGGCAAAACTAACAGTAAATGCTCTCCACCCCTCCCTGCATATAGAAGACAAGGAACCAATCTGTGTTTGCTCTGGGTCACGCCTAGAGCCGTATCAGGTCCCTCTTTTGGAGGCATGGTACCTGTGCAGGTGCACAGCAATGCTCCCCCTGGTCCACGCTGAAACCCGAGGCACTGCTTTCTCCTCCTCCTCTCATCAGTTTGCTGCATGAGGCCAGGTTGCATCCCAGCAGGTCCTGCCTGCAGAACACTCCCTTGCCCGTGAGAATCACAGTGCCTTACTTCTTTGTTCACTGGTTGGTGCCTGCAAACAATCCATTCCAAGCATGCCACGGAGGGCGCAGCGCCAGGTGATACAAACAGGGGGGCTTGCAGCAGGTTAACTTGCTCCTGTTTGGCCTGCAGTGATAACAGGGCTGCTATCAGTTCCAGGGGCTACAAGAACTCACTCCCTGACCATGTGTTGTAGCTGATACACTCACCCCTCTCCAGAGCACACAAAGCCAGGGGCTGCACATGGCTGAGAGTTAATATTTGCTTTGCAGTTGAGGGAGTTAAAAATAGCTGCTTGTCGAAGAGTGTGCTGGAAAGGTCTTCTGCTCGGCCCCAAACACACCCAAGGACTCCTTCTCTCACCCTGCTTTGCCATCCTGGCCCCAGCCTCACAGGCCTCTCTCACGTTTCTCACAAGGTTTCAATAATTAAATACCCAGTTCCTATGACATTTAGACAGTGAGCCCATTATCTACAAACCTTAGGAAATTCAGTCAGTGACATCTGCTGCTTTCATCTGTCCTTTCCACAGACACCTCTACAGAGCCCACCCACCATCTCCAAACAGTGCATCCCTCAAACTGTGGGATGTCATGGACCAACATTCAGTTATTTCTTTAATCTCCCTCCCATCTGTCCTAAAAACACGACACAAATGACAACATTTGGAACTTGCCTTTCAATCCTTTTCATGCAGCACTGCCTCGTGGCCTTCTTTACAGGATGCCTTACAGGTTTTCTCTGACTTTTGTATTACTTTTCATACTTGCTGTTATCACCTATATTGCCATAACGCTCAGAGGTTGTAGCTTGGTGGGGTGACCAACTGCCAGGAAATTTTCTTTGGATTGTCCCTTTTTGGGGTAACTGGAAAATATTCCCACATTAGAAAGTACAGCTGAGCCACCTGTGACTGGTTTGGAGGAGAAAGAAGACAATCAACAACTCTCCAAGTACAGTTGTTGAGGGCTTTTTTCGCCACATGATTAGGCAGTGAACTGCCTGCCTTGGCATCTTGATCACATGAACTCAAAGAACTGTCAAGAAAATCTGCCCTGCAATCAGGTAATTCCATGAATGAGATAAACCTAAAGCTATGGGATTTTCTGGTTACTGGAACAGGTAGTGATTATCTCTCCTGGAGACAGATTCTTGGCCCCAACATGGCCAGTTACTGCTTTTGATGTCTGTCACTACTCCTTCCCTTATTTCCTTTCCCCGCTATTAACACTTCAATTATACCTGTTATAAATAGTAATAATGATAGTAATGACAACAGTAGTAACCATCCTCAGAAACTTCCCTTCCATTAGCTAATCTGGCCTTTCAACACCACGGGAAGACAGCAGGAAGTATTGTCCCTAAATGAGAGAGGAATAAAAACAGAAGCCATGTTTATATAAGTTTTCCAGGGTCACAGAAGGAGCCACACAGCAGCACTGTGACTGATGTCACGCTGCACTGATGCCAAAGGAGACTCCCCCCCTGTAATACTTCATTCATGTCTCCAGCACTGAGGCATTTTCCCTCAGGGGAATGTTCCCTTCTCTTCGTTGTCCTTCCATCTTTATTTCTGGATCCCCACTGGTCTGCACAGTTTTCATTCTCCTCTGTTTGCTGTGGTTGTCCTGTCCCTCACAGAGCTATCACTTCCCTTCGTCTTTTGCCCTATATATTCCCTTCTTCCTCATGCTCATTCTTCCTTTCCGAGCCCACTAATATAAACTAATAACCACTAGACGGTCTATATCTGAGAGGAAAGAAACAGATGATGCAGCAGATAACTGGACTGAAGCTCTTGCTAAGGATTCAATAGCTGCCGGAGGGATTTGGGTATGCATCAAGATTTTTAGGGACTCTTTGAAGATCGAAGCTCAGAGCAGTCAAAAGCAATTAAAACTCAGCTCAACATCAAGAGACATGTCCTTCAGGGCACAGGAGTACCACTGGCATCCCTAGGGGATGAGAAGGCCATGCTAATGAACTCCCCAGAAGGGACTGAGCCAGTTCATCCCAGCACAGCAGCTCAGTGATCCTTGACTCTCTGCCAGGTCACACACCCTCCACGATTCCACAGCCAGACTTGCCCTCAGACCAGATCATGGCTCAGAGTGACAGTGCCAACACAAAAGAGGAATTTCATGGTCCAAGCCATTGTCATCACATCACACTTGGCAAACCCTTTCTTTATTCCCCCAGCCTTCTGGAGTTATTAAAAAGTCTTCTCAAGTGAATTTAGTGCCCATGAAAGATGCCAGGCTCACAGCCCTGGACATTCCTTTTCCTTGCCTACAGATTAGCTTGTCACCCTTCCTCCCTGCCCGCTTCTCCCCTTCTCCTTTTGTCTCCAGGAAAGACTCTTCCTCTGAGACCCTCAGAGATGCTCAGCTCCACAGACCCAAGTGCAGCAGCTATTTTTAAAAACGGGCATTTGCGTGTATCAGGCTATCCAAATGGAAAAACCCACGGGAACTGAAGAGGATATTCTTGCTCCCGCCGTGTGCATGCTTTGAAGGGCTTCCTGGTTTTACTGGGAGTGTCAAAGAGATGGAGCAGTGAAGTTTGCGGGGGAGATACCCAGCTCTGGTCGCTATTCCTCTCCTCTGCTGACACCTCGCGGCAGCTCGACATTCAGGGGACAACTGCTTCTCCACGGAATCTTTCAAGGGAAATAATGGTTCAGTTATTAGTCTTGTTGGAAAAATAGCGCCGTGGCTGCGCTTAAGCCACAGGGGATATCGGAAGGGTTCAAAGGCAGGCGCTTGAATAAATTTTATCGTGTGGAAAAGAATAAGCTGTTAAAGAGTGGCATTTACCTTATTTCTCAACTTAAATATTGAAAACCCAGGGGGATGTACCAGGGAATGCTGCAGCCTCTGAAATCCCCTGCCCACATGTCAGCATTTCACAGCAATTCAGGAACTTCTCTGTTAATTTTGTACTGCAGATGTGGATATTACTGGTGCCAAAACAGCCAGGGGGTGAGAGGAAAGACATTTGCTCTCTTCTGCCTTTAAAAAAATCCCTTCAGAGGTGGGTGACAGGAAAAAGTGCTCCCTAAAGCTGCTTTCCCAGTCACACACAGCACCTATCCCTCTCCTCACCTGAAACCTCTGAAGAAGCCACATCTTGCTTGGAACTATCGTTTAGGGAAGGGGATTTATACCTTCATTTCCAAGCTGATTCATTTATCAAGCCAAACACTTTTTAGGAAAACTATTTCTAGGTGCAATAGACACACAAATGAATTTAGCTGCCATTCAGGTTGAGGCAGGTCCAAGTTCTCAGAGCTGTCAGGATGAGGTAAACATCCCTGTGAAAACACCAGGCGCACTGCCCGCTGTCTTCCTCCTTCCCACTGCTTTGTGGAAGCTTGGATTTACATATTTTCCTGCATCTCAAGGGTGACACATAAATGCCTTTCTGGAGGAAGGGTTTCAAATTCTTGTTCTGCCATAGGTGCCAGGGGAAAGTTCCCACAAGCATCTCAAACACAAAGTAAACGCATGCACTCCCTTTATCACTTGGTTCCATTTCCTGGTTTCTCACAGTTCTTGCCATTATTTTTTTGCTGCTCTTCTGTTTCCAAAAATGTCATTGAAAATAAACTGACAGGACAAACAACTACCAGATTCCCACTAACCAGGGCGATGTGAAATGACATGTTTGGCTCTGGGCAGCGAAAGGCCTTTGATCTCAGGACAGAATTGGGACTACAAAGGCACGTTTTCCATACTCCAGTTTTATATCTAATGTGGAGCAGCACACAGAATGTGCCCTGACCCCTCATCATGAGAAGCCCTTCTGACTCGCTGGTCCCCTCTCTTCTTGCACGTAGTGCCAGGTCCTGGAGGTGTCATCATTACAGACAGAAGGTGATGGATGAATCTGGGTACAAGGAGCATTTTATATCCAAATATTGCACAACCTGAGCTTCAGTCTTCAGGACTGGAAAATCATATTGCTGCTTCACACTGTTTACACGATGCACTGGAAACTTTACTTTTATGTCTTGAGGAGGAGGAGGGAGGGGAGCAGGAACAACTAGAAAGGAAGGGAATGTGCCTGCTAAAGCCAGTGGTTACACAGTGGCTAAACAGCATTTCTTTAATCGCCACGGCTGCAGGGGATAAGGCAGCAGGCACATGTTTTTGTAAGCAGAATTATACATTAATGAAAATCCCGGGACATTCCTGTAAGAGCAGAGGCATTAGTGGCAGTTGGGACACTGGCCAAATTCCAGTGGAGGTAACTACATTCTGTTTCCCTACTGCCTCCCCGCCACTTCAATGAATATGGTCGATTGTTCCAGCTCTGCAGCATCCCTGGGATGTGCAGTTCTCAGGGATAACATTCCCACTTGAGGAATCTTTGCGGAACTTAAAAATAGGTCCTGTGAATGATGACAATGTCCTTTCTGGAAAACAAATTCACAACAACAGCTTTGAGTCAAACAAGCTGTGGAAAACTTGAGGATTGCGTAAAAGTTCCAAGAGGAAAGAACAAAAAGTACACTCGAATCCTCAAGGCAGAAATGCTGTGGAAGACCCCACTAGGACTGTTTGGAATTACTTTAATTAGTATCCTTCCAGGGACTTGACCATGCAATGCTAAAGTCAGCATATGCCTTTTCCATTTCAGAGGATTTGGATGGAGCCTTTACAGAAGGGATTTTTCTGAGAACAAGTCCCACTGTAAGAGGACTTGGAATGGGTTTCCCCTCTGCTAGGGCTACAGATGACCAGTGGCAACCCTTCCTCCAGGCTTCCAAATTTTTAAAGATACTCAGAGGGAGTGTTTTTATCCAAGTAAGTTAAAACCAGGAACTGTCTAGTCTGTATCAAAGCAGGCTGTGCTGAACATATGAAAAGCTTGGATGAGCTTTAAACACTTCAGCTCACATTCAAAGGGCTGGCAGGAGAAAAGCAAAACCACAGGGAAATGGGACAACAGACCTTAAGGCTACAAGTCTGAGTTTTCAGCTGTCCCAGCAGAGACTTTTGGGAACGCTAACACTGAACTGCTGCTGTTTGCTCTCACCCTTGCCAACACAATAATTAAAAATGTACAGTGCTGGCTCTTTGCAAAGCTGCACAGAGCACCAGTTACAGTAAAATCCCAGCATCTGTTCCTCTAGCTGACTTAGGAGCAGAGCCAGCTGACCCTCTTTTTGTTGAGTCTCCCTTTTGCTGAGAAGACAGACCCCCAGGTTTGAACGAAGCCTTAGCGGTTTCATTCTCTCCTGCAGTTTGGCCTTTACTGAGGTAAGGATTAATGCCTCCATCACATGGAGAGCCAAAATACAGAGTATGAAAACGGCACAGGGATGGTGGTGACCTCTTGGCCGTTCCTGTTGGATCTTACAAAAATTGCAGCTGCAACTGTATGCTTGTGCATGTGTCCAGAGAGTTAAACAGCATGCAAAGCAGAGACAGGGATGGGGTCGCTCCCCTACACTTGCCCCTGGAATTGTCACCTTTCATCACAAGAACTGCCTCCCTTTGGGACGTGAGGAAGTTGGTTTCAGTCAAGGATAAAACACTGAGCACCACAAGGCAGATGAGGCTCCCCAGGTGGCTGTGGGATGATCCCAGTGCAGGAGCTGTTCCCTGCTCGGCCATCCCAGTGAAACCGGCCCGTCACTCAGTGTCCCGGCTGATTAAGGGAGCGGAGGCTGAGGGAGCAGCATGCAGTACTTAGCTAATTACACTGGCCCAGGCCTTTTGTCCTGCTACCGCTGGATCGCCTCAATTGATTCTTTCAGTCCCTAAACAGCTTTGTGGGCTGTATGCCTGGGCAGAATAAGGTCTTTTGTCATACTTTAACGAACAAAAATGTTTTAAATCCTCTCCTTCTCCCTCCACTCCAAGTAGCAGCAAGGGTAACCCTGCTACAAGGACAGCTGAATGTGGCTGATCAGTGTCTGCCAACTGCTTTCTTGGGTGTGAGTGCACATGTTCTCCTCTCCCGCCATGGACATACTCCTCCTCACAGGCTTGGGAGTTTACAAGCTTCCCAGCATCAGCTATCCTGTCTATCCAAGATATTTATTACTATCTCCATGGGCTACTGGAGATTTAAGCCTTGAAGACTTCTAAAATATAATTAAAAACATATTAAATGTGTGGCATTCAGCATGATAACACAGGTTCATAGGTAATTAATTCCTGCATAAACCAATCTGCAACTTTTGGGGGTTTTTGGGGGGGGAGGAGTAGATTTAGATGAAAATCCCATCTTCAGTTTAAAATTTTAATCTTTTACCTTCATTATCCAACCACTGGTGATGTATTTTTTGTAGTTAAACTAAAAACACTTAGCATTCAGTTTAAAACATGGACTATCACGATTGGCAGTGCCTCACTGAAGTCCTCCACAAAATGTCTCCTAGTCAATTAATCTAATAAACTTCCCCAAATAATGAACACTTTCTCAGCATTGTCCAGGGTCATTAATCCTGGCACAGCCTCCCAAAGTACAAGTAGTCAAACATAGATGTCACAACCAAGCTATGAGCTGACCACGTTGTGCTCTACGTGCCCCTTCTCCAGAGCTGGTTATTTTTCAGCTGGCTGAGTTTTAGATGTGAATTAGAGTGATTAATAAATGAAAAGGCTCTTATCATCCATTCCTGTGCTCACAGGCCCTAAACAATTTTGCCCTGCCACTTGCCAATGGAGCTGTAATAGCTCATAGCATATGCTTCATCACTTCCTGGTCAAAACTCTTAATTTGGGTAATAAGGGCAAATCCCGTTTCTTTCCCAGAGGAATGGATGTGGGGAAGGAGAGAACACCTTGGGACTAACAAGCAGTCGTTAACACACCGTGATCAGAAAATAAAGGCGTGCTGCTCTTTTGAGGCTGCTGTTTACACTGAATGGGCTCCACGTCAGATTTGTCCCCTTTGAGTTCCAGCAAGTTGATCGGAGTGCCAGCTTGGCGCGTCTGAAACGCTAATTGTCTTGTTTCCATTTCACACATCATCATCATCATCACAGTAACATTTCTGGAGCTGGGACACCAATGCCGCTTCAACTGTAAGGCAGACTGAAATACAGCCAGAAAACCTGCAGGTTTACTGCCACTTCAAATACGGCTTTTCCCTGGCCCAATAAAAGATTAAGACTCTGGCAAAACTGCAGCCCTATGCTTTGGTTTAAAAAACATTGCCTAAAACAAGGGCTTTTGCCTAAATGCTCCAAATACATTTAGGTGTCTGCTTGTACCTCATAGCATCAGAAATGCTTCTTTAACTTAGGAAGCACAGAGAAGAAATCAGTGTGTTTTAAAATCTAGTGATCTGGCATTGACTAGCCCCATTACCTCAGCAGAAGGTTTAGAAGCTGAGGACAGTATTCCCTGTGTGCAGATGGTTCCCTGGGTGCAGGGAACTAAAGCCATGGAGTACACAGAGTTCCTGAGCCTTTCCCTTGTGACAGAGCAATATCCCTACAGGCATTAGTTTTGCACCTTAGGGACACATTATTCACTCCAGTGGCAGGAAAACACAGGCCAGTTTCTCAGCTGAGATCGTGGTGTCGTTCCAGTAGAATAAGGTGTTGATTTACATCAGCTAAAACATTATTGGCCCCTGGAAATTATTGCTCCATGAATTATATCTGATGGATTTGATGAATCGGGGAGCTTTCTTGGGAGTGATGAAGGAGGTGAAATGGAACCAGGATCTAAGAAAAAGGTCACATGGCTATTCAGCATCATACACATTTTTCTTCAGGACTCAAGAGAAAATGCCATCATACTTTATTTCCTAAGGTCTGGCCTCTCTGTCCAATGAAAGATTCCCTCTCCATAGCTCCAGCACCACTCCTGCTTCTCTTTCTCTCATCAACAGCTAATTCCAAATCCACCTGTGGCCTGGCAAAGACAGGAGAGGTGTGAAGCAAAGCTGTATGAGGCAGGAGAGAGATCATTTCCCCTGCTGCTGGGAGAGAAGCAGCTCAAGTGAAAAATGTTGCCCTTCAGTGCCATAGTACAGGTTTGGGACATTGGCCAACTCCACAGAGTTGTCCTTGGATGACTTTGCCAACATCTCTCCAGGTATATAATAATGCTCATCCATCACACTTAAACAGCCAGAACCAAACTGAGATGGTCATGTACACGTTGCTGATTCAAACCCTTGGCTGTGCTCTGTCCCACAGCAGGTTTCCCAGCTGGTGTGACTCCTGGGGAGGGTTCCCCAGTGTTTTGCGTCACACTCCCTATAAATCACAGGTTATTGAAAAGACCCCCTTTGCACTGTGCAAAGCCTTTGTTAAAGACAGAAAGCTTGTCATGGCAGAGTTGAAAATTTAATTTCACCCTCAACAGTCTCAGCTGAGACTCTGCAGGCCCCAAAACAGCAGTGAGGTAAAGTGGGCACAAGTGGGGACCAGAAGAATAAATGGACTGGAAGCAGCAGCAACTTGGTCCTCCTGCAGGGCCCCTTCTCCTGAACCACACAACCTTCCTCACTGCCCAGGAATGAAAGTGAAGAAAGGATCAGGCCTGTAAGCTGGTTTCACTTCTATTATTTGTTCCTAGTCTCCCCTCAGTTCCCACACAGGGTTGGGAGTATCGATCACCCCACAGCACAAGCTTCAAAAGCACAATGGACCTGTGGTTAATGAGTCCCAGTAACTCCACTCACCTCACTCGAGCCCTTGGGGTGAGAAAGTTAAGTGCTCCTGTACCAGCTCAAGTGACTGCTCACCATTTCCTCAATATTTCATCTCTTTGTGTTGTATAGTTTACCTTCTGCTGAGCTAATGTTTATTTTTCCAGAGGGAGGTTATTGTGGTAAACTGATATCAGACCAGCAGTGTGGGAAGTGAGATTTCATCTCCTGTACTTCAGTACTTCATCCAGGAAGGCAAAAAGAGAGCCAATCTAAGAGCTTGCTTTGTCCTTCAGTGGGATGGCACCCTGTTACTAGTGCAGTGGTGATGGCTGTCACTCCTCAATGCTTACTAAGCTCTCCCACCAGTGATGTTCCATGATTTGGAGTCTCTGATTTTTTTCTAATGGAGAAGATACCACATTCCTCTCATTTCAGTGTGAGAACCCCTTGACACCATCAGCATCTTCTGCTGTTGTCTGGGTATTGGGATGCCAAGATCTCTGGGAACATGATTCTTTTCTGTTTGCTCCTCTTAGTCACACTTTGTATCGATCACTACTTTACTCACTTACTTTACTCACATAAGTAATATTAGAGAAAATACTGGGTTTTCTGAGCTGAGAACAGACTAGGCCCCATTTGTAGACCTCTGCCTCCCAAAACTGTGGAAGAAAAATGCCCTTTAATTTTTGCAGTTGTGAGCAATGGTTGTGTATGGTTAACACAACTCTCTGAGAATGATTTCTATTCTAATCTTGCTGACTAATCTTTCTTTCTCCTAAAGTTTTAATCTTGCTTAAGGAACAAATGTGTGACATTGTGCTAGAAAAGCCAATCAACTGCTCAGGCTCTAGCTGGGAAGCAATGTGAGTTCCCCTTTGTCCAAGGCTCGTCTCAAACGTGCTTGTTTCCCCAGTGTCAAATTCCACGGATTTTAGCAGCTGAATGGGCACCAAATCTGACATGGTCAGAAACGTGTGCTTATCAAAACTTATTACCCCTGAATAGCCGGTGCATTCTTGGTGCACTCATGTGCAAAGGGCCCTAGGAGGGGGCTGGCTGGCAGCACCTCTGGGCCTCATTAGCACACGCACACACACACACATCCCGAGCGCCGCGCCGGCCGTTCCCATGTTCCGTGGGGAGCAGATGCACGAGGCCAGCGTGGAGCGAGCCAGCACCCGGCTGTCCTCAGCTACCCTCGGGGCTGGCCCAGCCACTTCAGTGCCACAACTCAGCCCTGGGAGGGAGGAGCTCTGGAGGGCAAGAACTCACGTGCTGGGAATTACAGCCCTCGCAACGCTGACCGGAGAGCAAGGTTGGGTGGAAACAGCAGGTCTTGAGAACTTCCAGCTGATGCTGCTGTGGGCTGCTCGAGGGTAATGCTGGGCACTGGCACTCAGGTAGCTCCCACTTCCATACCATGCTCCTGCAGGATGATAAAATCCAGCCAGGGGTAGTCAGACGTCAGAGATGGAACTAAGTGGCTGAGGTGCAGGTCATGCAAAAGATGGCAAACCATGTGAGAAAGTGGCAGATGTCAAGCCTTGGGTCTCAGCCGTGGGTGAGCTACAGGCCTGCTTGGGTCCTGATGGCACTGACACAAATGGACCACACATGGGTCAGTCTATCATGGCATCACAGAGTGGTTCAGGTTTGGAAGGACCGTACAGATCACATGGTGCCCACTTCCTGCCATGGGCAGGGACACCTTTCACCGAACCAGGGACATCTTCCACAAGATGAGGTCACTCCAGGCCCTGTCCAGCCTGGCCTTGGACACTCCCAGGGATGCACAAAGCCAAGGGCTCACACCACACACACAACTGGATCGATGTGTGTACACCAGCTGTAAGAAAAGTTACTTCACTGTCACAGGCTGCTCCACTGCAAGGCCTTACACCAGCAAAACCTCTTTCCCTGGATTAGTGCTATCCCTAGATTTAGAGACAAATCTCACAAATTATTTGGAAGAGTTTAAATAACAAGGTTTATGGCAGCTGGAGCTGCAGGGAAAGATTAAGCACTAATGCTGAGGACACAGTGCCCCCTTTCTGGCCTTATCCAGTTCCTCATGAGCTTCTGCTTGGAGCAGAGCTTTTAACTCAGGCAGAGGGAACTTTAGTCCTCCTGCCAGAACAAAGGATGATGGTCATCACAAGACCTCTTTCCCTATCTCTCTCCACTGCAGCATTTACAGGCAAAGGGCTACAGTATCCCCTGTGGGTAGAAAGACATGACAGGTGAGAGATTCTGGGTATGAATAAATAAGAGCAGCTGCCAACAGGGAACTCCAGTGAGAAAGACAGATTTTTTTATGGGTATTCAAATAAGGACCATGGAAACATCCCTGGACACTAAGTGTTCCTGCAAATCCAGTTCTCATCTACGTGGCTTTAAAGACCACTCAGGAACTTTTCTGATGCCCATGTGAGTTGGGTGATCAGGTCCAACTCCTGTCACATTAGTAGTGGACACATTTCCCAACACATGCTGATTCTGATAAGATATTCATTGGAAAGAAAACAGCCCAAAGGTCGCTAAAGTTACAAATTTTCAGTTTAAATTAAAATTTCATTATTTTAGTAGTTGAAGTTATTCCTGGGAATTGTCAAAACTAAAAATATTATTGAAACAAAACATCTGAATCAAGTGCAAATGTATTTTTTTCACCTCCAGTGACCTGAAAATCCATTTTTCACTCAGCTCTAGTTACCAATAATAATAAAGCAAAATATCTGTCTCCATTAGAAATAAGAAATGCACAGGAATAATACGCAGTGATCTCAGCACATCCACTCCTTCAGGAAAATTCTGCCTCACCCCCTAAATTTTCCTAGGAGCTCAATGTATCCCTTGTACTATTAAGAAAAGATCTTAAAGGGAGATTCTGGAAAGGTTCAGCTCTATTTCACCAGAAGACAAAAGGCCAAAATAAGCCCCAAAGATAATAAGGAATGTCATTCATAGGTGGGCTGAGGGCTAAATTGCTCCACGGGGAAGCAGAGCTTTAGTTTGAAAGACAAGAGGAGGGCATCGTTATTTAGCTGTAGTGTGATTCTGAGTGGCAAGAGCAAGGCTACTTCCACATGCAGGTTAGATGAAGTGAAGGGTGTTGATCCTTAAAAGGCAGGGAAGAAGGAATAATTTTAAAGGGTTGAAACTTTTAACTTGGACATTTTTAAAACAGACTACCTTGGTTTGAGTTTAGGTAATTATTTTCATTTCAAAGTTCACCTGCATGTATTTTACAGGGTCAAACAAAACTTGTCAGTTCTACTCTAGCCACTACTTTTTTTTCCTATTCTGTTTGTCTTGCTACAGTTTTGGTTCAGAGTCCACAGGAACTGGTCTCTTTAGACAGGACACCTAACCAAGAATGTTATATAGTTCTATGCTGTTTAAGCTTTCCATGTATTCAAAGTTAGTATTCATGCCATGGTCAATATGCTGTGAGTAAATAAAGCCTGTAAGTCTGAGTGAACAGCCAAACTCCTGACCCTGCCTGCTCCAAATGCCTATCTCCTCTCCTGCATCCCCCAAGCCAGCAACACATATACACCCAGAAAGACAGAAAGACAAAAGGAATTTCCAGGTTCCCAGGCCAACAAAATTCTCCTCCTGACCCAGGTCTTTGGGTTTCCAGTGTTTTTCTTCCTGGCTGCTGTTGGTTTTGGCAAGAGCAGTAATACCACTAAGAACTTACAGCCCCTTTATTCTATTCTATTCCAAAACCGATTTAGCTAACTTAAACCACCACAAAAATCCCCTCACCTCCTTATCAGCTGGAATTTCCACTAGTGCCCGAGGGACAGAGGAAACCAGGGAGCACACTACAACCCAGCAGGAAATGTTTCTGACCATGATTAATGCCTCCTTAGCAGTGGTACAGAATCTTTGCAGGTCTTTGGGGATCCTTGGAAGAGTTCCATTTTCTACTCTCCGGGGCCATATTTTGCTGTGAAAACCTTATTACACAACAGAAGCATTAGCAGATTCAAAGTAAAATAAGAAAAGATGTATTATCCTAAAGATTTGGAGAACAGGGAGGGAAAATGTTAAGAAAGGCACACAAGGTTTTCCTTTCAGTCCATGTGATTATGTAGTGATAATGCCCATTACAGACCTGTCCATCACTCGTGGGCTCAGGTCAGAGGAGCTCTCTGACCCGACCAGCTGGGTGACACAAGCCAAACAATGACAAATTCAGCCTCAGTTGCTCTTGCCAGAAGGATCTCAGGGTTGCCTGTTGAGCAGCTATGAGACAACAACACTCTCTTTTTGTTCATCCTTTTTTTTTCTTTAAGTTTGGCTACAAAATTTGTGGGGATAGCTACAGAGCTTAGAAAGGCCCAGTCTCTCACATGCAGAAAGGTGTCTTTCCTTGGCATTCATTCCCAACTTTTAGAAGGTGTACTCATTCATACCTTGAACTACTTTGCTAGGAAGCACTTTAAAGCCCTCCTGTGGCACAAAAAACCTGCCCTGCAGATTTCTGTGTGGAGACATCCCACAGCAGCCTGGACCCTCTCAACACCAGACATTTGTGCCCATTTGTTCTCTGGGCAATGCCATGGCTACAGGCAGAATGGAAGATAATGTTTCTATGGGAAATGACAGGACACTACCACCATTTTCAACTTGCTTAAAGGCAAGCAGATTCACTCTGGCATGCTGAAGACTCAGCAATGAACCAAAGACCTCTGACTGAGGATTCTGCTTGGTCTACAACTGGTCACCAAAAACACAAGGGCAGACTACAGCACCCTGCACAAAGAGGGGTTAATCCCAAGGTAACTCAGGTTGGTATGCAATTTATCCCAAACAGAATTTGGCTTGTGGCATCACATTTTTTTGCCTATGCCACCAACTGAGCTTCTATAATATCTCATCACCAAAGCCAGAATGTCTCCCAGAGCATCACTATCACATTCTCTCCCCCTCGGACCATGATGGGTCAGTGATTCAGCACTGACTCAGTGGGAGCAGGGCCACAGACTGAACCCCTTGGTGTCATTTCTCATTGCCTTTCAACATCTCCCACCCAAGGGGTGACACAGTCCAACCTTGTTAAGCTAACGAGAGCTGACAAGATCCTAGCCCAAGAAGAATACAACACACAGCACAATAGATGCTCAGCCTGGTTCTCTTCATCTCCAAGCAGCACAGGAACCTTTTGTTTTAGCAGCTCCCGAGATACACCAGAAGTTTTAGAGACAGAGAATCACTCAAGTGCTCTTGCTTTTGTTTCTGCTCACTCCTTTCTCGTACCCTCCAGCTTCCATTGGTGCACCCGTGGCTCCCTCTCCATCAGTCCCCATCAAACACTGATATAAGCCATAAAAAGCCCATGGCCCTGGTAGGCAGGGAAACCTCCATGCAGTTGGTCATTAACATCCAACACCACTCTAAGGGAAGGAGAGATGAAGGTTTGCCCTGCATATTTTCCTGTACAGCACCAGAACTCGGATGTTCTGTGTACAGATTTCTCAGAACAGATCACACAGAGCACAGTCTCCCCACAGGAGCAGGAAGAGGCCTTGGGCTGGGAAAAGGGGCTGCTTTGCACTTTTGGGCAGGGACAGGCAGGGCAGTCCCTGCCTCCCGTGTCTGTGTTTCTGTGCTGACAAAAAGGGTAAGGTTGCTCCTGATGAAGCTGTGATGGAAAACTAATCCTCTCCAACAATAGCCAGTGCTAAGAAACATCCATGGGTCTGGGCAGGAGAGAAAGGCAGGACCCTTTCTAAGGGCATTTGTTTCTCCATCAGTCTTATGTGGTGTCTTTTACTCTCACCCACCTCCTTCCCTGCTTGGCTATTCCAGCAGGGGTTTGCACGGGCTGTTTGCAGAGACAGAACAACAGAGGTCTGCTTGGAAAGCCAGCAGAAACCTCTTAGCTTGAGACCAGAAATGTGCAGAATCCCCTAAGAACAAAAATGTTTGAACTTGCCTCCCCAAAAGTGTTGTATTCATTGACTTGCAAGCAGGGGGAGCAGCCGTAGTAATTTAACCTAGGGAAGAGTGCCAACAACTTATTTAATTGCAGAGTTTGTGCCAACAACCCCACAATACAACTATTAATACAAGTCTGCAGTACAAGACTAATTCTACTAACCTTTTGCTGTTGCCTTATAGTCAGGTCAGTGGCTGCATCCCTTCTGTGCTGACACTATTCAACAAACACTGGCAATTGCTTTTAAGCCAACACGAAATGGAGCAGGGCAGGAGGGAGGGAAGTGTGGGATCATTGAGAAAATGAAGATTTCCCCCCATCCCTCTATGTCCAAATGTTTCACATTTCTTTCTCCATGTCAAGCCTCTCTCTTGAAACTGGAAATGTGTCTTGCCATGTATTTGCTCCTGGAAAACAGCCAGATCTTTGGTCTGAATTCCATCAGTTCATTTCCCAGTTTCTATGAGACTGCATTTGAGAAATGTGAGTCTCTCTCAGTCTGCTGGCAAGACTGGTCATCAATCAATGTGTGAAAACATGATGTCTGACACTGGGCACCAGTCAACTTTCCTAAATGAAGCATTCATTGAAAGAATATGTATTTTTTCATGAAAGTTAAAAAAAAAAAAAAAGCAATAATGGATCCGGTACTGCTGCAACTTTTCAAGGACATGATTATTCCAGCAATTATGTGCTGTTGTAAACATCTTAAAAGCCAACATGAAAAAATGCATAAATCCCAAGCAACATCACTGTTGTGTGAGGTAGTAAACTCCTTGGTGCAGTTGCAGACTCGCTCTTGCTTCCCTCCTTACCCACTCCCACATTTGGTGTTTTATGCTTACATCTTGTGGCTGCATCACAACTATAAATTCCAGCCACCTCAAAGCACATTTTTTATTACACTCATAAACATCATAAAAGAATTGTAGCTTTTGTGCCCTGCTGACACTGCCGTGATAAGAGAAAATAAATACTGCTTGCAGGCTGACAGAAAACCAAGAAAACACCTCCCTATGGCTACAGTGGACACTTTTTCTCAGGAAGTCAGTAGCTCTCCATAGGTGCTGGGAAATTTCCTGACCCTGCCGATGCTACAAGGCCATTCCCAGAAAACTTCAGGTCCCAAATTGTACCTCTGCATGTGAAGCTCCTGACAGCGGCTGCTAAAGCCGCTATCTCTGGGATCTCTGCTGGCTGGGGCTGAAAGCCTTTGAAGGGCGGATATGGGCAGGACGTTGCTGCTTACAGCATCGCTGCAGAATGTGGCACTGAATCCCGGTACAGCACCGAGCCGGTTGTCAGCCAACCTCCTCATTCAGCCGTGCATCGCAAAATCCCCATTCTTGAGGGAGAATAGGGAATGGCTTTCAGGCTGGCAGATTATCTGCAGAGGTCTGTGGGAACTGCAAAACACTGCACCTGCCTGAAAAATGGCACCGACTCAGCACAAGACGTTTCCAGAGGGGAAAGTTAATATATGGGAGGAATGCACATAAATCCTGTTATTTCTTAATGGGATTTGGGAGCTTATTTCTCACCCCGTGCTTTGAAATGTATCCCACAGCCCATTCTATTAATGAATTTAAGCACAGTTATTTTCTTATCAGCAGGAATCATTCTTCGCTGGGGCTTGATTTTTTTTTTGTGGAATTTTTTAATGCAAGTGTGAAAAATTAATATTATGTTTGAATACTAGTTAGGATGTTAACAAGCTGTGTCCTGGATAAGCTGCTCTTGTTCTGTTCCTGTTGTCCTTTTCCTAATTTCAGTTGACCAAGAAACCTGGAATCAATGATTTGTTGGGGTTTTTTTTTTAGAGATTGAGGCAGTCTCTGGCTGAAAACAGGAAGACCAGAAGTCTATTTCCAGTTCAGCCCTGAGAATGAGCCAACACAAACCTTCCCTTACTTTAAACAAACAACACTTGGGAAGAGGCTTTTTCACCTCTCAGATGTACTCTGCTGGCACTGATGGGTGCCTACAGCTTTCAGGGTTTCCTGACACTGCCCTTGGATGTTCTCTGCCACCACTGGATGGGGATCCACTCCAGGCTTTGGAAGCAACAAATGCGTGACAGAGGTTTTGTGCTCTACCTCTATTTTCAAAGGCCTCTGGACATTGTTTCTTTGACCACTGATGTTGGTTGGAAAGCAAGTCCCAGTTCTCTCATTTTCCCTTTCAAAGGTTCCTCCCAAGTCTGAGTAGTTCCCAGAATATTCTGAGTTGAAAGGACCCACAAGGATCATCAAGTCCAACTCCCAGCTCTGCACAGGACATCCCAACAATTCCACCATGTGCCTCAGAGTGTTGTCCAAATGCTCTCTGAATTCTGGCAGGTTTGGGGCTGTGCCCACTGCCCTGGGCAGCCTGTTCCAGTGCCTGACCACCTTCTGGGGAAGAACCTTTTCCTGATATCCAGCCTAACCCTGCTCTGCCACTGGGGCAGCCCTGTCACTGGTCACGTAGTTCCTGCACACTAGACCAATACTGGATTCACACTCCACAGTTTTGAGCTTCATCAGAAGACTCTAAAGGCAAACACCAATGAAATCTGAGAGGAGATCACCTCGGCTCCAGCTCTATTACTGATGATGGGTTTTCTTCCTGTTCCTTGGGCTCCCAAGAAGCATGGGAAAGGTTGAATTTCATAAGCAACCATCTTTTCTGTACAAACACTGATTTATAGTGCATTCCCTGGGTCTCACTTTAGGACCAGCAAAAACCTTAACTCTGGTTATACCTGCTACAGCCAAGTGAACAAGGGTACACAGCATTTTTCTGTCTCATCTTTCATGTAATTTAGAACCAGGGCAGGATTTACAAAGGCTCCATATTCTGACCCTATGGATTACATGTTATGTTTAATCACACAGGATTCCTCTCTCTTCAAATACTTCTCTTACACCTTTTTGTGACTTTGAAGGACATGCCACTCTGTAACTCCTGTGGCTGCAATGCAGTGGTGGAGACTTGATTTTTCATGTGAATTTGGGACAAAACTTCACAACTTGGGCTGATCTCCAGTAAGGAGGAAACTGTAAAGGACAACTGGTCAGCTGGAGACTGACACCTGTCCCCACCCCTTCTGAGCACAGAGGGATGATTTTTCTCATCCTGTGCACCTTGGGATTCACCCCTGCTGATCTCCCTTAGGAAGGACAAGGAAGATATTGCCTGTATGTGTAAGCTGAGGGAGTTAAATATGAGAGACCAGCACTCAGGCTGTTCTGTTCTTCCACAAGGAAAAGCACATTTCTAAGGCCACAACACCCATATCTCTGGCCCTAAATGTGAAACCAGTGCAGAGATTGTTCTGCAAGAAGGAATGAGCATAACAATGGCTTTGAAAGGGAAACCTCCACCAGCCCACTCACAGGATATGGGAAGATAAAGAGTGAAAAGGGTGGTGGTTTTTTAGCACTAACAAGTCAGAGGCCCCAAGCTGTTCTTTGACAGTGAGGAGAAAAACAAAGTCCATACAAACACAAACAAGGGTGCAAATGTTCAAAGAAAAAACAAGAATAAATTAAAAAAATAATCACAGGAGAAGTCACTGTGCTCTGGCAGAGTTTCATGTCCTCGTGCCCAGGCCAATAAGTCTCCCGTGACTCTGCCAGCCTCGGAGAAGCCTCTCTAAAGTGAGCACTGACTGTGGGGTTTGTGTCTGCAGCCCCACAAAAAGGGTAACAGCTCCTAAACTGCCGTTTGTCACACCAAGGGATACGGGGAACAGATGCAAAGAAACTTGGCCTGTCAGTGCATAAGGTAATTGAGTGTTGTTTATGGGGACTGCAGGCATTCAAGTGGGGAAATCAATGGGCTCCTGGGACTGGGAGAACACTGATTCCCACTGTTTTGACCAGAGACAGGGACCAGTGTGGATGGACCAGCTGGGTGCAGAATAACCTTTTGGGTTTTGTTTTGTCAAGAATGGTGGAACAGTTCTCATTACATGTCACTGAGTGCTCTGTGAGCTCCCTTAAAGGAGGGGAACAAACCATCGTAACCAAAAATACCGGAGGAGTAGCACAGGCACGGGAGGCCGTGGAAGTCAGTGGATCCAACTCCTGCAAGCACTGCCTGCTGTTCATGGCATCAGAGGCTGGATTAGGCTCCTGACAAGGTTTAAACACCTTCAAAGAATTCCAGATTATTTCTCAGGCTCTGTCCCAAACTGTTCCTATTATTATTAAACTTTTATTGCTTCCTACATCCCTGCTGAGAGGTAAACCTCAGAGTTTGACATGAGGTCCCTGTAAATGCCCTGCCCTTTTGAGTGAAGGGAACCCATGAACTCCAGCACAGCATGTGAAAAGTGTTCCCACACAGTCACCATCCCAGATCCCAGAGAGAGCTCTTTGGATGCTTTAATTCCTAGGGAAGAGAAACAACTCCTTTGTTAGCATTGTCAACATGGAGTTCAAAACAAAAGGGCATTTCAGAGGCCTACAACAGCTAGAACTATTCCAAAGGTTTGTGTGTAGCAAGGACAAACAGACTGTAGAAATCCCTCACCTGGCTCCAAAATGCTTGGGGCTGATTAGCATGAATTACCTGAAGTTAGAAATTCTAAGGGAAAATTGAGAGGGAATGAACAGTTCTGTTACCAGTTTGCCTTTACTGCCTAGAACAGTCAGGGCTTTCATTTTTGCAATACTGATCTTACAGCTCAGGGTGAGCCAAAAGAGTAATTTGGAACCGGAAATCTGGGCGTGCTTCTGGCTACTATAATGGTTTTGAGGCCACAGCAAAGTGGATTCTAATTAAACACTCAGTATCACCTGCAATCCTTTTTGCATTTCTCATGGAATTTCTAGTTCCAGGTAGATAAACTGCCTGTTTATTGAGATGTCTACTGTAAGCAAATCTCTTCCAATCCTTTCCTTCTGATACAACAGATATGACTGTTGGGAGGATTCCACAAAGCTTATTTCTGAGCCTCTCTGACAAACCTGTGCTTAGCTGGCAGACCAGAACCCCATACATTATCCTAAAGCACCATAGCCCCTGCAGGCAGCTCCAGAAGACAAAGGAAACTTCCTTATATTCCCAAGATGGCTCAGTCCTGCTCCAGGACAGTCAACACCCTGAGTTCCTATTTTTCTGACACACTGTCAGGATTTCCAAATTTCTTTGCACTGAAAATCAGTACATTCTTTTCAATGGCCTGTGTAGAACCATAACATCATATTTCCACAGCTTCAAGTGATGAGTTGCTACAATCAGTCCAGAAACAAAATAGAAGAAGTTGACTAGAGGGAACATCATTGCACCTTCCCACGTGGAGAGGGGAAAACATGGGTGGATGTCATAAATTCACAGGCTGCTCTCACCTCCAGCAAAATAAATTATGAAGAGACCTGCATTGAGGACTTACCTGTTTCAGTGTAGCTTTGTCTTGCCACAAGGAAAAAAGAACAGCATGAGCATAAAAAGGTGATGTGTTTTAATGACCAGAATTCACATGAGCTGCATGAGCACTATTTCTGACATGTTGAGTTGGGCTGGGTGGCACAATGTGCTGAGCACCGTGGCTGAGCCAGCAAAGCTTCACTGGTGTGTTTAACTGGAAGGCTGGCCCCACTGTGCACTCAATGACACACATAGTTTGACTGAAAGGCCCTAAATAACTTGCTCTTATTTTGAAGGCAATGCAAAAATATATAGCAATACTAAAAAGTTAAAAGCTCTTGTATTTGGATCTCTAAACAAGCACTTTCTACTAGCTGAGAGTACACATCCAATTTTTGCACTTCTAAGTTGCTTCCCTTGCTTTTGGGTAATTGGTTATTGGGTGGAAAAAATGTGTTCTCTCCAAGGAGCTGCACAGGGCTGTGAGAACCAGGTTTTGTGCTTGAGGGCCTTTTGTGAATTCACTCCTCTTGGTTTTGAACTTCTACCACAGCCTTTGGTCTGAAGGTGAGACATAATACTTGTAGGTCCCAAATGAGCAGCAGTTCCAGATGGCTAGAAAGGACTATTGTATTCAAACAGATCTGTTATCTGTCTACTATTTGATAACAATACATCAGTGTTACTTTGTTTTAAGTCATGTTGCAAGCTTTCAGGGCATCAGCTTAGTTATTTGCTGAAATGTACAATTTTATTTACACTGAGGCCATTTAACACCACTCTGTCAATGTCAACAGACAGTTAAGTGGACATAATGTATTTGCAAACAGAATGGGAGGCTGAAACAGAGATAAAAGTTCTTAATTAGGAATAATCAAAACTTAAAAACTGATATCTGTGTTTTCTGATATTTGACATATATTGTTGTTTAAAACTGTTGTTGGACTGTTCCCTGGGCGTGCCTGCATGAGCAGCGTGATCTTTAGCAGTCCCTTTCAACCCAAAACACTCCATGGTTCCCTAAGCACTCTTGTAATAGAATTTAACCTGCAACATAATTCAGTTTATCATTTCCCCACAGTTCCTCATTACTTCACAGTACGGTCAGGTGAAGAACACTGAATTATCAAAATTATTAATATGCAATTAATTCTGAAGAGCACACAGTGAATTCAAGCACAAGAAGAATTTCTCAGCTGAAACTGGAAACCAGGAAACTGGAGCTGCCTGAATTCCAGAAAGTACAGTTTTCACATGCAGCCGTTCTCCAGCTCTGCATCACCCATGCATGAATGAAACACTGAAATGCTGACACTGATAGCACAAATCAGACAAGAACTACAAGGAGAGGGGGGAAAAAAATGAAAACCCAACCAAAAAAGCCCCAGTCCATTTTTATGGTGTTGTTTCAGGGAAGGCAGGCACAAGTCATACAGCTCCCAGTGGCACTGTGCACACTCCAGGCATGTTTGACATTAAGGGGCCTGGTTGTTGTGGAAACCAAATCCCATAGATTAATTAATGTTCAGCAGCCAGAGCCATCTCTCGTCCTCTCCGTCTCCCTGCCCTCAATTAAGAAAAAAAAGAGAAAAAAAAGGGGGGATGGTGGTGCTTTTTACATCACAGAGGAATGTCAAAGCAAAGAAACTCCGTCCTTACAGCTGCAGAACAGCACCAGTGACTGTGAACAGTCTGTTTTAGTCCCTCATGTGTATAAAATGAAAATTATAACACCATTTCTGCTTTTGCTGCCTGTGGCTATGCCAAACTCTCTCCATAAGGCCCTGCAAGAAAGATACTATGTGAAATTTCTGAAATCTCTTTATGATGAAAAGGCTTTTATGGAAGTCCCCTATTTTTACTTTCAACATGTAAATGCATTAATCATAACTAATTTATTTTGGTGACTGACAGTCATCACGCAAATGTGTTTGCACAGGGAGTTGCAGTTGGATTTGAAACTAGAAAGCACCACACAGATGACACAAGACAACTATGGTTATGACCCACTAGAGGCAAAATTCCAGAGTTACCTAAATCCTATTTTTAGGACAGTTTTAGGGCAATAGGTCAAACAGATTTTAGATATTCGGAGATTCAATCTGAGGCTTTTGAAAATCTGTTTTCTTCTGCATCTTGAGATACCTGGGTACTTGTATGAGACCAGTTCTGATGAGAATGAGGAATTCCTTCTCCCATTTTTTCCCCCCAAAATATCCCTGTGAGCTATGCTACCAGTTGCCATACTGTTGGCAATACTCATAAAATAATAAAAATCTTGAAGGTGTGCCATACTTAATAGCTATTTAGTAAGTTTAGAGCACGTAGGGTGAGCAAACCACTACCATAGCACAATATATGCACTTACCCAAAAGGTCCAAGTATTTATAATACTGTTTCACACGTCCACTTTGAATTAGCCAACATGTCACATAAAACAGTCACTTTCTTCTCACTTCAGGAGTGGTGGGGATGCTTTACTGACCGTACTCAAAGACACAAGATCACCTCATGAGAGTCTCCTACTCCCTCCCATTCATAGCAGGGAAATAAATACAGACAATTTCTGCAAGCCCAGATACTTCCTGTGGGACAAAACCTGTGCTTGGATAGTTAATGCCGAGAGCCCTCCTGTTTCTCAAATGCACAGCTCCCGAGTAACCCTGCTGACTTAAACTGGTGCTCAACACTTGTACAAACCAAGCCAAACACAGCATCAAATGCAACTTTTACAGCTTTTTCCCTGTGAGTCGGGCACGGCTCCCAACTTGTTTGCCCCCC